>JAEAOA010000409.1:230000-810000 GCA_016746295.1 Potamilus streckersoni
CTAAATAAAGGACCCTAACCATGGTTCTAGGTATTTTTTTAAATAAAGGACCCTAACCATGGTTCTTAGTTTTTTTTAAATAAAGGACCCTAACAATTGTTCTTGTTATTTTATTCAATACAGGACTCTAACCCTGGCTCTTGGTATTTTATTTAATTAAGGACCCTAAAAGTGATTCTTGGTATTTTCTTTAATAAAGGACCCTAACCACGGTTCTTGGTATTTTATTTAATAAAGGAACCTAACCACGGTTCTTGGTATTTTATTTAATGAAGGACCCTAACCACGGTTATTGGTATTTTATTTAATAAAGGACCCAAACCACGGTTCTTGGTATTTTATTTAATAAAGGACCCTAACCATGGTTCTTGGTATTTTATTTAATAAAGGACCCTAACCATGGTTCTTGCTATTTTATTCAATAAAGGACTCTAACCATGGCTCTTGGTATTTTATTTAATTAAGGACCCTAAAAGTGATTCTTGGTATTTTCTTTAATAAAGGACCCTAACCACGGTTCTTGGTATTTTATTTAATAAAGGGACCTAACCATGGTTCTTGGTATTTTATTTAATAAAGGACCCTAACCACGGTTCTTGGCATTTTTTTAAATAAAGGACGATAACCATGGTTCTTGGAATTTTTTTAAATAAAGGACCCTAACCATGGTTCTTGGTATTTTTTTAAATAAAGGACCCTAACCATGGTTCTTGGTATTTTATTCAATAATGGACCCAAACCACGGTTCTTGGTATTTTATTCAATAAAGGACTCTAACCATGGTTCTTGGTATTTTATTTAATAAAGGACCCAAACCACGGTTCTTGGTATTTTATTTAATAAAGGACCCAAACCACGGTTCTTGGTATTTTATTTAATAAAGAACCCTAACCATGGTTCTTGGTCTTTTATTTAAGAAAGGACCCTAACCATGGTTCTTGGTATTTTATTCAATACATGACTCTAGCCATGGTCCTTGGTATTTTATTTAATTAAGGACCCTAAAAGTGATTCTTAGTATTTTATTTAATAAAGGACCCTAACCACGGTTCTTGGTATTTTATTTAATAAAGGAACCTAACCACAGTTCTTGGTATTTTATTTAATAAAGGACCCTAACCACGGTTCTTGGCATTTTCTAAATAAAGGACCCTAACCATGGTTCTAGGTATTTTTTTAAATAAAGGACCCTAACCATGGTTCTTAGTTTTTTTTTAAATAAAGGACCCTAACAATGGTTCTTGTTATTTTATTCAATACAGGACTCTAACCCTGGCTCTTGGTATTTTATTTAATTAAGGACCCTAAAAGTGATTCTTGGTATTTTCTTTAATAAAGGACCCTAACCACGGTTCTTGGTATTTTGTTTAATAAAGGAACCTAACCACGACCACGATTCTTGGTATTTTATTTAATGAAGGACCCTAACCACGGTTCTTGGTATTTTATTTAATAAAGGACCCAAACCACGGTTCTTGGTATTTTATTTAATAAAGGACCCTAACCATGGTTCTTGGTATTTTATTTAATAAAGGACCCTAACCATGGTTCTTGCTATTTTATTCAATAAAGGACTCTAACCATGGCTCTTGGTATTTTATTTAATTAAGGACCCTAAAAGTGATTCTTGGTATTTTCTTTAATAAAGGACCCTAACCACGGTTCTTGGTATTTTATTTAATAAAGGAACCTAACCATGGTTCTTGGTATTTTATTTAATAAAGGACCCTAACCACGGTTCTTGGCATTTTTTTAAATAAAGGACGATAACCATGGTTCTTGGAATTTTTTTAAATAAAGGACCCTAACCATGGTTCTTGGTATTTTTTTAAATAAAGGACCCTAACCATGGTTCTTGGTATTTTATTCAATAATGGACCCAAACCACGGTTCTTGGTATTTTATTCAATAAAGGACTCTAACCATGGTTCTTGGTATTTTATTTAATAAAGGACCCAAACCACGGTTCTTGGTATTTTATTTAATAAAGGACCCAAACCACGGTTCTTGGTATTTTATTTAATAAAGAACCCTAACCATGGTTCTTGGTCTTTTATTTAAGAAAGGACCCTAACCATGGTTCTTGGTATTTTATTCAATACATGACTCTAGCCATGGTCCTTGGTATTTTATTTAATTAAGGACCCTAAAAGTGATTCTTTATTTAATAAAGGAACCTAACCACGGTTCTTGGTATTTTATTTAATAAAGGACCCTAACCACGGTTCTTGGCATTTTTTAAATAAAGGATCCTAACCATGGTTCTTGGCATTCTTTTAAATAAAGGACCCTAACCATGGTTCTTGTTATTTTTTTAAATAAAGGACCCTAACCATGGTTCTTGGTATTTTATTGAATAAAGGACCCAAACCACGGTTCTTGGTATTTTATTCAATAAGGGACCCTAACCATGGTCCATGGTATTTTGTTTAATAAAGGACCCAAACCACAGTTCTTGGTATTTTATTTAATAATGTACCCTAACCAAGGTTCTTGGATTTTTTTTTAAATAAAGGACCCTAACCATGGTTCTTGGTATTTTATTTAATAAATGACCCTAACCATGGTTCTTGGCATTTTATTCAATACAGGACTCTAGCCATGGTCCCTGGTATTTTATTTAATTAAGGACCATAAAAGTGATTCTTAGTATTTTATTTAATAAAGGACCCTAACCACGGTTATTGGTATTTTATTTAGTAAAGGAACCTAACCACGGTTCTTGGTATTTTATTTAATAAAGGACCCTAACCACGGTTCTTGCCATTTTTTAAATAAAGGATCCTAACCATGGTTCTTGGCATTCTTTTAAATAAAGGACCCTAAGCATGGTTCTTGGTATTTTATTTAATAAAGGACCCAAACCACGGTTCTTGGTATTTTATTCAATAAAGGACTCTAACCATGGTCCATGGTATTTTGTTTAATAAAAGACCCAAACCACGGTTCTTGGTATTTTATTTAATAATGGACCCTAACCATGGTTCTTGGAATTTTTTTAAATAAAGGACCCAAACCACGGTTCTTGGTATTTTTTTAAATAAAGGACCCTAACCATGATTCTTGGTGATTTATTTAATAAAGGACCCTAACCATGTTTTTTTTTAAATTTTATTCAATAAAGGATTCTAACCATGGTTTTCGGTATTCTATTCAATAAAGGACTCTATCCGTGGTTTCTGGTCAGATATGATGTTTCTGTGAATCTTCAATTTTAATTCTAATTCGATGCAGTACTTATCGTTCCGTTAGTAAATGGCATACTTTTCCTTGTTGTGTGGTGTATATAATTCATTGGATGTTGATAGTTCTTTGTTGCGTAGTGAATATAATGCATTGGATTTTATTTGTTTGTTTTGTTGTTTTTGTTGTGTGGTGTACATAATGCATTGGATACTGAGGCTGTTATTGTATAGTGTATATAGTGCGTTAGAGCTTGTTGTGTAGTGTACATATTTCATTGGATATTGATGGCTTTTTGTTATGTAGTGTACATAATGCTTTGGATATTGATGGTTCTTAGTTGCATCGTGTACATAATGTAAAATATTTATTAAAGAAAATACACGATGTATCCTCATTTACGTGCTCTGATACTATGTATCCTTATTTACGTCATCGGATACTATGTAACCTCATTTACGTCCTCGGAATATTTAGCATTGAACGTTTCGAACATTGTATGTACAGCTCGGACATTTCACTTCTGATCGTGATAATCTGATCATTATCCCTATTGTACTGTGTAAACAAATCAAGTTAGGATTTTACAGATCCAACATCTCTCTAGAAATGATTTACTTTGTATTGTTTGATCGACTAAAATGTTACTTAATCAAAAAGGGCCTTTTAAAAATAAAATTAAAAATGACGCTAGAAATTTTATATTCAGCACACAAATATGTAAAACCTAATCAGCTTTGTGTACCTACATTGCGTCTATGTGTGTCCTTAGGAAAACCTAATCAGCTTTGTGTACCTACATTGCGTCTATATGTGTCCTTAGGAAAACCTAATCAGCGTTGCGTACCTACATTGCGTCTATGTGTGTCCTTAGAAAAACCTAATCAGCTTTGTGTACCTGCATTGCGTCTATGTGTGTCCTAGGTAAACCTAATCAGCGTTGCGTACCTACATTGCGTCTATGTGTGTCCTTAGGAAATAACAGTAACTAAGACATCTTCGCTATCATATAATTAATACAACTGCCACTCAAACCCGTACATAAACAAAACTATATTTCGTTACTGTCCCGGAACACGCATTTGCAATTTCTAAAGTCTGCACAAAGCAGGGATTGGATTTTCTACATACATAATTACGTCTATATCGACTAAATGTATGCGCTTGGTTTAAAAGATTCCAGATCATTCGACAATGAATGCTAGAAGCGATTTATTTTTTCCTAACGGTAAAGTTTCGAACGAAGGCTATTTATTTCGCTGGAAAAGGAAAATACGAGCATTCGTGCATTTAAACAATATAATATAAGTTGTATCCATTGCAGGGATTCTTAATCTGTCTTTAAATCTGAATATTTAAACCTCAGACTATAATCTTTATTTAAACTGTTTTGCAAAATTACATCTGCTCAGTCTTGTCTGTTAATCCACAAGGACAACCATCTTTGAAGATCTAGGTGCAGCCTAGTCCTTTCAGTCTGGTTACTTTGTGTTTTTATTTAAGTGTACTTTGGAGTTTAGCTGATCACCTGACCATAAACCACTTACACCACTGACGATTGATAATTGAAAGAAAATGAGTTAAATCCTTTCAAGTTTGTCATGTGATGTGAAATAATTTCTAAGGTCACCGAAGCGATCTATTACAGTTAGTATATCAAAGTTATCAAACATGAATCCGATTTACTGCCTGAAGAGATTGACTTCATCTATTGCATTTATCACAAAATATTAATAATTTCTCTATTTGAGTTTAGAATGATAACGTTGATAACAATGAAGTTTAAACACCTTAGATGTGTGCATGGCTTAATAATGATCCGGCTCAACTCTTTGGTTGTTAACAATTGTATTACCACATTTGTCCTTATATATATATATATATATATATATATATATATATATATATATATATATATATATATATATATATATATATATATATATATATATATATATATATATATATATCAATCAGTCAGTATATACAATTTTTAAAGTTATTGAATATTTTACGGAATAATTATTTTTCTTCAGCTAATATATAAACTACATTACAGCTAATATATTAATCATTTTCTCAACAAACCTGTTTGTCATTTTTTCAGGCACCAATTCAGTCACCATTTGGGTAATAATTCCACTCATTGTCCTTACAGTAAGTACAGTACTTCAATACCTCTGTGACGTCTGGGAAGTATTGAATTATGGTACAATGAGTAAAACAGGACATCCAACTGGTCAGTATTCAATATCTCTGGTCATCTTACTTTTAATTTCTCACTGATTCAGTATATTTGTCCAAAATCAGGTTAATGGTGTAACTGACCAGTGACATTTATTTTCTAAACAACATAATTGATAACTTTTATTTCACTGTAAGTATAAATAAAATATTTAGCTCATTATTATGTTTAAACAAGTTTGCTTCAGCTTGAGTTAAAGATACAAACTAGATTCTAGCCTTAGAAAGTTCCAGATAGGAAATTTTCTTTAAGCTAACAGAGTATTTCCGGAAAATGTTAACTGCGACCTCTGTCAAGTAGATGGCTATTCAAAGTTCTTTACATTAGGATTGAATTAGAAACTGAAGCCGAATCAATTAAATCCGAAGCAAAATCCGAAACCAAATCCTTAAAATCCGAAGAAAACTCAGTCTTATTGTCAATTTTCTTTTCTCTATACGAACTGATTTATTTATTCAAATTAGTATTCACTAGAATTAAGAAACTAATAAAAAATATTCTTAGATTAAAAGATCAAATTAGAATTAAATTTAACAGAGACGAAAAAATTTCAGATTACATTATTTTGATACATCAAAAGACTGTTTACACATTTCCACAATTCAGGCCATTAGCACTTTATCACATTCGAGATATAGATAAAACAGCATATCTTTAATATTAAAATGCAATTAGTTGGAATTTACTTGGAACTAAAATGCACTTGGAGTTGTAAGTTCTTTTAAATTTTTACTTTGTATTCTTGGGAAATGAACTATTTCCTGAGATTTACAAAACATGTTGACTTTCGCTCTTTTCGTTTGCTTAGTTCAAGACCATAGAGTGGTGACACAATGAAAACAGTATTTAGTGATAACTAGTTAAATCGCAAAGATCAAATTACCATACAGCAATTTTAATCAAAAACATATCGAGTAACAGCATAGACTGTTTTCTGCAGTAAAACTACATAAAATATAAATGTACGACCGATGAAGAAAAGAATGGTATCCCAAGGGCTAATACATATTCCGTGACAGAACGACATAAAATATAAATGTACGACTGATGAAGAAAAGAATGGTATCCCAATGGCCGATTCATATTCCGTGACAGAACGACATAAAGTATAAATGTACGACTGATGAAGAAAAGAACGGAATCCCAAGGGCTGATAGACAATCTGTGACAGAACGACATACTCACAGGTCACGTGTCAAGCTTGATGTTTGGATAGACTCCAACTTAACAATGTAACATAAAAATTTATCATAAAGTAAACAATTTGATATTCATATTAATGGCTCTAAGAGCTGTTACTGTTATAAGCAGTCTAGAAGTGGTATTCTTAACATTGTCTCTGGATGAGGGGCATCCAGAAGGGAGATTGTCTCTGCATGTGCGGCAGCCAGAAGGAAGATTGTCTCTGCATGTGGGGTAGCTAGAAGGGTGAGCAATACTCATGCAAATCAAATACAGTGTGATGATTAGAATAGACATATCGATTACAAGATTTAACTTTGTTAGTTTCTAAACCTTCCCCTTCCTAGATTTTGCACCGTTGATCAATTGTGTTCATAATAAACCCAATATTGCCAAAACAATTAAAGTAAAATGTGCAGCCAGGAAAGAAACGTGCTTTTTTCCAGCTGTTTCCATAAGCGAGCTTATTGCTAAACCACCATGGATACCCACTACATGTTTGTCCCAACCTCCGATAATAATATTCTGCGATCTGCCCTGGATGCTACTAATTCCAGGCAATACAGCTGCTAATATTTTATTAATTTTGACAAATAGTTGCAGATCTGAATTAAACCTTTTTAATTTTGTCATTGAACTTATTGGGTTTTTTTACTCCTGGTGAAGCATTGCCGCCACTTGTTCATCCCACACCCCTATTAAAGCTTTTACAACGTTTACTGCTGATAAGCAACAGTAGATATTTGATCGATACTGCAGAGCCTGCAGCACACTCTCCAAATGGCACTTTTGCTCTGTATTTCTAACTGTTTGGTTTGAATATTTTCTGGTAGAAATGTGCTAGATTTCCAATTCCTACACGTTTAATCCTTTGAATTCCTTCCGATTGTTCTGGAAGGTTGATTGCTTGTTTGTTTGGGGTATGTTGTCCCCCTTTGCCATATTTTGCATTGTCCCCCTTTGCCCTATTTTATATTTGTCCCCCTTTGCCCTATTTTGTATTATCCCCCTTTGCCCTATTTTGTATTTTCTCCTTTGGCCTACATTGTATTGTCACCCTTTGCCCTATATTGTATTGTCCCTCTTTTGCCCTATTTTGTATTGTCCCTCTTTGCCCTAAATTGTTTGTCCCCTTTGCCCTATTTTGTATTGTCCGTCTTTGCCCTAAATTGTTTGTCCCCTTTGCCCTATTTTGTATTGTCCCCCTTTGCCCTATTTTGTATTTTCTCCTTTGGCCTACATTGTATTGTCACCCTTTGCCCTATATTGTATTGTCCCTCTTTTGCCCTATTTTGTATTGTCCCTCTTTGCCCTAAATTGTTTGTCCCCTTTGCCCTATTTTGTATTGTCCGTCTTTGCCCTAAATTGTTTGTCCCCTTTGCCCTATTTTGTATTGTCCCCCTTTGCCCTATTTTGGATTGACCCTCTTTGCCATATTTTGTATTGACCCCCTTTGCCCTATTTTCTATTGTCCCTCTTTGCCCTATTTTGTATTATCCCCCTTTGCCCTATTTTGTATTTTCTCCTTTGGCCTATATTGTATTGTCACCCTTTGCCCTATATTGTATTGTCCCTCTTTTGCCCTATTTTGTATTGTCCCTCTTTGCCCTAAATTGTTTGTCCCCTTTGCCCTATTTTGTATTGTCCGTCTTTGCCCTAAATTGTTTGTCCCCTTTGCCCTATTTTGTATTGTCCCCCTTTGCCCTATTTTGTATTGACCCTCTTTGCCATATTTTGTATTGACCCCCTTTTGCCCTATTTTGTATTGTCCCTCTTTTGCCCTATTTTGTATTGTCCCCCTTTGCCCTAAATTGTTTGTCCCCTTTGCACTATTTTGTATTGTCCGTCTTTCCCCAAAATTGTTTGTCCCCTTTGCCATATTTTGTATTGACCCCCTTTGCCCTATTTTGTATTGTCCCTCTTTGCCATATTTTCTGCAGACTGATGTGACGTATAATTCCTTTTCAATCTCGTCAACTTACTTAAGTGTTGGATGCTATAATTATTTTCTGCTCCTTTTTATCGAAATTTGAATCGTCTTGGACTTGCCTCTTTGCGATTACGTTTAACATAATATTGGCTTTAGTTCGGTTGTAAAGGTATTTCTTTTTGGTTGGTAATTTGCTGTCCCTGTGTCAGATCGTTCTTTTATCTGTGTTTTTATTTTCTAGTTAAAAGTGATTAGATGTGGGACAGGGTTAATATCCTCAAATGTGATTTCACCAAACGTAGTGCTTTTTGACTAAACTTATTTCCATGATTTACAATTCGAAATTTTCTGTCTGCTCTTAAGTATACCTACATGTACTTAGGTATCTAGCACATGGACTTAAGTATATATCACATGGACTTAAGTATTCACCACGTGGTCTTAAACCACATGAACTTAAATACATAATATGGACTTAAACTACATGCAGGTAAGTATCAACCACATGGACTTAAGTACCTTCAACATGGACCTAAGTACCTGTCACATGTACGTAAGTACCTACCACATGGACTTAAATATCTACCACATGGAACTAATTATCTATCACATTGACATAGGTATGGTCTTAAACACCAACCACATAGACTTAAGTACCAACCACATTGACGTAAGTATCTGCCACAATAAACATTACATTTAATTGTAGAATTACATCTATGTGCATCATTTACCATTTATCCAACGACAAATGACTGTTGAAGCATACTCCATGTATTCATTTATTTAAACAATGAAGATTGTCTCTCAATCACTACAGGAAAGCATGGTTGGTCTTTGATAAAAGGACAAATCACAATTATAAATATAATTAGAGTTTCCTGATATATTATAGTATCCCTTCTACGGCGTTCCTTCAAAATGTCTAAAGCATGGACTAAACAGTACAGACTATATAAAACAAAGAGCACAAACATTAATTGAATATAACTGTTGCCAATCGGAATGATAACCAGCAAACAAATAACTGAAAAAAAGATTTGGAAAATATAAAAAAACGAAATCTAAAATTTACTTAAAATTCATGGAAATGCAATATCTACTAAACGTTACCAATCATTGCCATCTACACTATGAAATGTATTCTTCTAATCGACAACCTGATCAGTTTACATAGAGCAATATATGACATTACAGTATAATAAAAACTTCAATGGTTTTTGTAATATATAACCTATGATTTTGTCTATCCGAATGGAGCGCACTGTGGATAACATACAAGCATATCGATTTCTAAAGGCTGACGGGTTAAAAAGAAAGCAAGATGAGAGCACATAAATATGAACTGGTTGCAGTTATTGTAGATGTATCGTTAACATCAATTATTGCAAAATCTTTATTACAAGACTAGCTGTTTTCTGTGCAATACAATCAACAAAAAAATCAGACTGGACTATGCCGTTTAAATTTTACTCACTGATAGTATTTGACATTATAAAAGATTGCAGATTTTATTTTGCTTTGTACATTTTTTCTTGATAGCATCTATGTATTAGTTTTATCTGTTTTAAATGACTATGATATATTTAGTGTTTCACCAATGAAAGCATTTTTTTTCTGTTGCTCAGGAGGAGATACATCAACGGATGAAAATATACTTAAATGAAATATATTTCTGAACAAACAATGCTGACACCTTCAGGCTTAACACGAATTTAAAACATCAACAAATGAACACTGAATATTGTCATTGTTGCATCCGATTCAATATTTTCTTTTAATGCTTGTAAATTATGCTTCATGATAAGTATTTATTATGTGTCGTTCGGCGTCGTGGCGCATTTGCTTCAAGGACTCCATGTTACATTCATTCACTTTCAAACTTTCTTGCAAATTAACGAAGGCTGACAAAGTAATAAGAAAATGAACACAAGAGTAATCATAGAATCCCAAAGATCCACGAAGAATTGTACTTGAGAGAAGTTGGGAATACGTTTAAAAGAACACAAAAAACAAATTTGAACTTTGGAAATTAACAACAAGAATATTAACCGTTTCAAGATGCCAGCACACTGCCTGACAAACAAAGCTAGCACACTACCTGAAAGAGCTAATGCCAGCACACTGCCTAAAAAAGACAATGCAGCAATCTGCCTGTCAAATAATGCCAGAACACTCCCTTACAAATAATGCCAGCACACTACCTGAAAGAAACAATGCCGGCACATTGCCTGACAAAAGATTTCAGCATATTGCCTGGAAGAAACGATGCAAGCACACTGCTAGAAAGAAACAATGCCTACACACTGCCTGACTGAAACAAACTGAGCACACAGTCCAAAAGAAACAGTGCCAGCACGTTGCCTTAAAAAAATAATGCTAGCATACGGCCTGAAATAATCAATGCTAGCACACGGCCTGAAAGAAACAATGCCCACACGCTGCTTTAAAGACATAATGCTAGAATACGGCATAAAAGAAACAAACCCATCACGCTGCCTGAAAGAAACAATGCTAGCATACGGCCTAAAAGAAACAATGCCCGCATACTGCCTAAAAGAAACAATGCTAGCATACGGCCTAAAAGAAACAATGCCCGCATACTGCCTGAAAGAAACAATGCTAGCATAGGGCCTAAAAGAAACAATGCCCGCATGCTGCCTGAAAGAAACAATGCTAGCATACGGCCTAAAAGAAACAATGCCCGCATGCTTCCTAAAAGAAACTTATATTTAAGAAACTTATTTAAAAAATACGGCCTCAAAGAAATATCTTTAAGTAGAATTTAATTTAATATGCTTTTTGGCAGGTAATGGGGTTATTCTTATCGTTTTCATTTGGTCAAAATTAAAAAAAGCTGTTTCCATTGAAACAGCTGAAGAAATTGCAATACATGAACAAAAATGACGTTTGAGACTTACATTATCTACACCATTAATGGGACGACTGCTATACTTTACGAAATTAAACATGACAAGTTTATTTCTACATACAACAGAGAGGTCTAGACTTTGTCCATGTCTAATTTCTTAATTAAAGTAATCTTCAGGTAACATTATTTTAGACTACGTAAAGCAATAGCTTTTGTATAGTATGATGATTAACTCATTCCAACAAGTGCATTAGTTTTGACAAAGCTGTTTAACATGTCAGAAGGCCCGTCAGCAGATGTTGATATTGAATAAGCTGTAAAATTGCTAAACCATTTTCACGTTTTCAGATCACAATTGATTCCTTGACATTGCGTGTGTTTTTATATAAATACTAACACAATACAAATAAATGAAAATAAAAACAAGCTTACATTCCTTCAATGCTTTACCTTTTGGGTTAACGTTTTACGTAGCGTTACCTGATTACAAATGTAAACAACAACAAAACAATTAGCAACACATTTACTACGACGCATTCTGTCATTACACAAACTTACATCTCATATGTTGAAAAATATGTTTATATTTAATGTCAGCAAAAGTTTCATTGATATCGAAGAAGTTGAAAAGCTATTCCTCCGATATGTTAGCAAATTCTTAATTGACCATGTTCATAGGTCACTAACAGACATGTAAATGTTTTTAGAGACCACAAGAAGCTGAATGTATGAATTTAAGTTTGACAAAGCAACCAAACGAGATTTTTGGGACACATTCAAAGAAACAATCTCCATTATTTGTAAAGGTGAATTTGAAAAACAACAGTGTAATGCCCCTAAAATCTTCCATTTAAAGATACTATTAAATGATTTGAGACCCCCAGTCCATCCTGTCAATTCTACTGACAAACAAACACAAAAATGCATTCAGACATTCACACATGCATATTTTTGCAAATAAATTAAAGCTGGTAATATATATATATATATATATATATATATATATATATATATATATATATATATATATATATATATATATGTGTGTGTGTGTGTGTGTGTGTGTGTATGTGTATGTGTATGTGTGTGTAATAATAATAATAATAATAATAATAATAATAATAATAATAATAATAATAATAATAATAATAATAATAATAATAATAATAATTACCTAAATACTACACCACTAAATATCCTGGATATAAGATTAACAATGGAATTAATGTTAGACAGTAGAAACGTAGAATTCTGAAATGTAATAACATTTACTTTGAGAGATTGAACGCTATAGAAATGTAAGAGAAATACAAAGATTACAGAGAGTTTTTAATTGGATGAGGGCATCCGTGGTAACTGTTTCACTTTGCTTGGAAAAAAAAGTTGGTTACGGTTTCACTCCTCTTGGAAATAAGAACATCTGGATTAAATCTTGCAAGAATATTTGTAGTATATTTATTCTTTGTTTTCTAGAGTTGTAATAAAACAATTACAGACGTTGTTGCGAGGTTTCAAGGAGACGCCCATCTAGAACAAGTTTAAAAACAAGATTAAACCATAGCATCTCCAGTTATGAAGCTGAATATAAAATTAAACGACAATAAAAATCAATCACGTCGAGGTCTTTTTAATCATCAACAAGAAGAAAAGATAAAAGGTATAAACAAGGTAAAGAAAATACAATCATGCAGAAAGTGTAGGATCTCTGAGACTCAGTAAAGTTGGACATGAAGCAAATGAAGATTACTTCTTTTGCGCAGAGAGCGAGAAATAGACAGACAGACATATAGACAGAAACGAAATTTGAGGGACATTCATTTTATAGAATCTTACAGCGAACATAGAGTGACGACTTTTTGGTTTGCAACTATGTAACAAAAATGTGTGCAAACCAACAAGTTTTGTAAAATTTAAAACATAGTTAATTTCCCTAAAATACAAGTGAAAGAACTGTAAATAACGTATAGTGTGGTGAAATAAATCATACTAGTCCTAAATGGTCTATCAAATCTAAAAGTATCGAATAATCTGAATGAGTTCCAAATGTATTCCGAATGATGCACTGTAGTGTACTGATTGATCAATAGTACAAAAGGATCACTAAGATATAATCCCAAAATGTCATTAAAGAAATTCAGACAAGTTTAATAGCAGCAATTAAATACTTAAATGTCTCTAAGTGAATCCACATTATTTACGAGACAGCTGTTATTCCAATTGCTCTGAATATTTCAAGAACTATAATTACAACTAATGACTAGATTGAAAAATTAATCATCTCATTGAATAACTTTCTAAATTGGAATTTCCTAAAAATTAAGCCTGATTCTCCGTGAAAGTTCTTTATTATATGCAAAAATAACTCAGTTTAATAAGCAACCGGAAGAAGCATATTCTTTCTAGAATGATTTCAACTAGCAATCAAATTAGATGTTAATCAATTAGAAAACAAGGTCAGCCGAACCTTTTTACTAATTCATTTACATGAAATAGGATCACGTGAAGTTTATTTGAATAATTTGCAACTAAGCCTTGAAACTTTAAGAATTATGCACTTTACATGAATGACACTTTTTAAAGTACGAACTTACGATCGAGAAGAAAATTAGTAGTTAATAATGTTGTTAAATAGATAACCTTTACTAAATTTGCTAACTCTAATCATGAATGATAATACCCTTTGTATAGATATACAGAAGAATAGTGTGTAATTGTTACACGAATGGAGGCATGAAGCGGTCACCACTTATCAATTGCAAATCATCCGAGAACTGGACTTGTTAATCTGATTTTCTTGTTTTAGCGACCGACTAACACTAATTCCTATTCCATAATTGCCCTGCTGGCTAATGATCACATAATCGTTCGCTTTAATGAGATTTTGTGATTTTATCATGTTCAATTATTTTCATAGCATTACTTTCAGCACAATAGATGGGTATAGCTAAAAAGCTCGGAATAATGCTAATGACAGTAGCTATTGATAGGACAGGAGTGTGAATGTTCTCAGACATTTATTCCGCCGAAGTGGATGCACCTCTCTCAATAATTTTGCCATTTTCTATATGTATCATTAGATGCATTACTTCATGTTACTTTAGTTACAGTAGCTGATGTATCATTTTCCGACTGAGCCTAAATCGGTTAGGTAGCTGAAATTTGCCGTGCTACCTCCTTAAATCTTGCTATGTTGTGTTTTATATATTATCACGTTTTATTATGTTTTGCTTTATAACCATCATATAGATACAGGTTTGAGGAGCCTTAGGTGTTTCAGCCAGAAACTTAATTTCCCATTTATAATTTTGCCCATAACATTAAAGAATCTTAAATGTCTATCCTCTGGACTTATCTTTAGCGGAATAATCTATTTTCTTCCACTAAATTTTGTTTGCGTAACTGAATCAAGAATCTACATGACATTCTGATTGGGTTTTGAATAATTACTGACTGGGGAATCTCAGTTTACTGTGACTCGATGTCTTTGATATAACACCTGACACTTGACTCGATGTCGTTGATCACACCTGACACTTGACTCGATGTCGTTGATCACAACTTACACTTGAATCAATGTCTTTAATTACACCTGACACTTGAATCGATGTCGTTGATCACACCTGCCACTTGAATCTATGTCGTTGATCACACCTGGCACTTGACACAATGTCTTTGATCACACCTGACACTTGACTCGATGTCGTTGATCACACCTGACACTTGACTCGATGTCGTTGATCACACCTGACAATTGACTCGATGTCGTTGATCACACCTGACACTTGACTCGATGTATTTGATCACACCTGACACTTGACTCGATGTCTTTGATCACACCTGACACTTGACTCGATGTCGCTGATCACACCTGACACTTGAAACGATGTCTTTGATCACACCTGACACTTGACTCGATGTCGTTGATCACACCTGACACTTGACACGATGTCTTTGATCACACCTGACACTTGACTCGATATCTTTGATCACACCTGACACTTTCATGAAGCAACGCGTTCGTTATGGATGAAACATTTCAGGCAGTTATTATATTAAGTAATTTATTCAACAACTAATAGGGAAATACTGTTGTCCATTTTTCTTTTTTAAATGTTACGATTTACAGTAAGATTAAAAAAAAATTTAAAGTCAACATTAAAATCCTTTACATTCAGGTCATTATCGACTAAGTTATCTTTAATGGAAATTCAGGTAGTTATCGACTAAGTGGTATCTTTAATGGCAATTCAAGTCGAACAAAATAAAGGTAGATAGTATGGATTACTCATACATAAGTTTAATTCAGGCGAATTAGAACACAGAAATGGCAACAATATTTAGCTTTCATATTTACTGTTAATAATTTAGTATGTGCAATATAAACGTGGAACACATGCTTGATATATACAATTAATAAAAAGGACTTGTAACCGCGACCTTCCCTTTTCTCGAAACCACACTAATATAAATAATATAGAAAAATAAGATGGTTCATAATCTATGGCTGCTAATGCACACGATACAAATAGTATCGACTAACGCACAATGCTTCGGTGCCATTGACTAATGAACTAATACTTAGGTATTATCGACTAATGGACTAATACTTAGGTGTTATCAACTAATGCACTAATACTTAGGTGTTATCGACTAATATAATAATACTTAGCTGTTATCGACTAATGCACTAATACCTAGGTGTCTTGGACTAATGCAATAATACTTAGGTGTTATCCACTAATACACTAATACTAAAGTGTTATGGACTAATACACTAATACTTAGGTGTAATCGACTAATGCACTAAGGTGTTATCGACTAATATACTAATACTTAGGTGTTATCGATTATTGCACTAATGCTTATATGTTATCGATTAATACACTAATACTTAGGTGTTATGGACCAATGCACTAATACGTGGCTGTTATCGACTATCGCACAATAGATAGGTGTTATGACTATAGCAAAATACGTAAATGTTATTACTATAGCACAAGACACGTGTTATCGACTAATGCACATTACTTACGTGTTATGACTATAGCACAAGACACATGTTTTATGACTGTAACAAAATACAAAGGTGTTGTCACTATAGCACAAGACAGATGTTATTGACTATCGCATAATACATTGGTGTTATGACTATAGCAAAAGATACGTATTATCGACTAAAGCACAGAACTTAGTATTTTGATTATAGCACACGTCGCAAGTGTTGTCGACTAATACGCACGACCTCAGTGCTATCGACAAACTCACAACACACTGGTGACTTCGACCAAGGCACAAAACATAGCTGTTTTAACCTCAGATCATAGAAAAAGTACTTTTTATAGCTATTTAAAAGTTTATCACCCCGACAAATGATTGAAATGAGGGACCACTATTCAAAATGATTCTTGCCTTCAGTCAATACTAGACTTTTTCCTTACATCCTGTTCTTGATCATCATCAGCAGCAGCATCTTATTCGTCTTCTTCTTGAGCCAATCACTAACAAATATCAGTCAACATTGTGTCAAGACATTGAATACTAATCACATTGATAAGTTGTGACCATAAGTGAATGGTTCATTGCAGGAAACGTACTCTGGTCTGTTTTCATCTTTAAACATGTAGGAGTTTGTTAAAGAAGCAAGACAAATTCGTCCCCACGGCTGGTTCTGTAGGAAGAAGTACATTCTTCTAGGGTTAGCTTGATCGCATGGCATTTTTTATTCACTGTATCATTCTGTAATGCCTGCCAATTGAGGCACAAAGACGTTGTTTATACTAGGTTTAAAATCAGTGTATGGTATTTTAAAATCACATAGTTCTATAGATATGCACTTTTTGCAGCCCGATCTGCTTATTCATCACCACTATTACCAATATGGCTGGGTATCCAACAGTATACATTGTTGTGGGGCTACACAGTTCGGCATGTTTGATGAGAATATTGGTTAGTGGAGCGTTTTCCCGTTTTCTAGTGCATAGTGACTGAATTGCTGACAGTGAATAGGAGAATCTGATGCAGTTAAAAATACGTTTTATATCGAGATATTTAATGGGAAATAAGGGATGCAATTAAAAATACGTTTTATATCGAGATATTTAATTGGAAATAATGGATATACATCATTTAGTTGAAAAAAAAACAATATGACTAACCACAGTAGCTACTGGTTTCCTTTCATTAGACCTCTGTAAAATTGCATGATGGGGAATAATACACAACATTATTGTTGAGCATAGAAAATATACAGTTAGAATGAAATAATTGTTATGCATCTTGATTTTAAGAGAAAAACTATTTAATAGATAAATATTGCACGGCAATATTCATATATCACACTGATCGAGAAATTGGACATGTCAGGAAATGTCTGATTCATGTGGAGCATCAATCACATGGCCAAATATTATTATAATTCGTGCATGGTTCATATTGTAACAGTTGAAAGCTATTTGTATCAATAAAAAAGTAAAACAATATTTTGCAGTCTAACTCATAGAAAGAAAAGTGTAAAATCCGTCGGATATATCCTTGATACACTTTATATCCTTGCGTGATATTTATTGACACCCCTGATATCCGTCTGTTATCTTCCTTTGAAGCCCTCGGCATCCAACTTGTATATTCAGTTCCATCGTTGATATTCGTCTTGTATGTTTCTTAAAGCCCCCGACGTTTGTCTGGTATCTTATTTGGCATCCTTGACATCCGTCTGGTATATTCCTTGACACCCTTAAAAGCGTCTAGTATAATCCTAGACACTTTCTCAAAGCTTCATTAATACCATTCTAGGGGAGATTATGCCACGATTGATTGGTCTTAACACACGAAGAAACTCACGATGACTGATTTTTAATCTGATTGTGATGACTTAGAGACTGCGAAGAATTTTGAGGCAATTTTATATAATATATATATATATATATATATATATATATATATATATATATATATATATATATATATATATACATATATATATATATATATATATATGTATATATATATATATATATATGTATATATATATATATATATATATATATATATATATATATATATATATATAAATATATATATATATATATATATATATATATATATATATATATATATATATATATATATATATATATATATATATATATATATATATCCGAGAAAAACTTAACTGGATTCAAATACAGGTTTCACATTGGCTTTCACCTAGCATGAGAAAAATCTTATTTCTTCCCCTTTCTTCTTTACAAAGTCGTGATGAATATATAAAATATTTATCAGTAAATGTATCACCAAGACTTCTCTTCATCGTTCATAAGTTAGATACAGATTTCAAAATGTGTCAGAAATTAAATATCATAACCTGTCTCTGATGTTAAATTTTGCGATATGTTGCAGTGCTCTCAGTCATTTGCATTGCAATTTATTCTGCCACGTCTTATGATAACGATAAAAATGAAGGATTTTGATATTAAGGTTTATGGGGGAAGGACGCTTTGCTTGTTGTTTTTGTTTTAGTTTCATATTAATTAGCGAAAGAGGAACCATAATATTTTCAACATTTAAGGCCAAAGAAAGGTCAGAAAATAATGTAATGTTTGGATGTGTTATGTCACCGGTATGATAAATTGCTCTCTGGTTGATAGTCTGTACCAACGAAAGCGAAGCATTCAATATATACGTGATTATTTCCCCGCGCTATATCCTTGGTATTAAAAATTTGGCTTTTTGGACGGAAAGTAAATGTACTTTGGTTAAATGATTCTACAATAGATTTGGTTATGGGGGAAATGATCTTTGATATCGATAGTGTATTTGAAATGAGTAACATATGTTTTCTATAAAGAATCAATGTTTGGATTTATTTTATACTGAAAGTACAGACTATAAAGTGACCATAAAAATGGACTACGATCAGAAATTTATTCCCCTTGTGCGAACATGACCTCAAGGTGGGCCAGGTGCAGGATAATTTTCAGTAAGCCCATTATTTATAATCAATAGTGGAAGGAAAGTATTTGCATCGTGGATTTGTATGAACTATGTCTCATTATCGTTCTCCAGTTACGTCGTGGATTTGTATGGACTATGTCTCATTATCGTTCTCCAGTTGCGTCGTGGATTTGTATGGACTATGTCTCGTTATCGTTCTCCAGTTACGTCGTGGATTTGTATGGACTATGTCTCATTATCGTTCTCCAGTTACCTCGTGGATTTGTATGGACTATGTCTCACTATCGTTTTCCAGTTAAGGAGCCAAATATATGATAGTTCTAGAAGGAAATGATAAAAATGTTATTCCCAAGTTTAGCTTTAAACTTTACAGCAAAGGTTAATTAAACGGAATAAGTCTCCCGTGAATATATTCCGCTGTCACATTAATATTACAAATCCCGTATCCGACAACAAAACAGATGACAATTCGTATTATATGTCTATATGACAGGGACCAAAGCGATGACTCTTGGACATCTTAAGCCATCGTAACTGCTACCTATCACAAGAATTTAAGTTCTCTTCTTTCCAGCAACATAGCACACAATGTATCTCCCCCCATTAAAATCCACGTCAAAGTTGTTTCTGTTTGCAAGGATCGACACATTATTATGGATTAAACTTCATCAACATGTGGTATATCCTATTAAAATGACTCAAGGATCCGAATTGCTCGGGTCATTAACATAGCAACTCATCGTTTAATGGTGAATGCGTTAACTATCACTGACATTTCTCTCTATTTCATCTTCATTGTTTTGGGGAAAATATGAAGAAGTCCTAAGGCAGACAGCTCAAGAACTATATCTCCAAGTTGCAGTTCCATCCATACCCTTGTTAGAAAGAGAGACGTCCATGCCACAATGGATGGACGATATACTAGCCAAAGAAAAAGAATCGTGTACGTTCTAAGTGACATTTAGGTCTCATCCTCATGCCAACAGACAACAGTCGAATAAATTTAGGAGCCTCTCTAACAAGAAAGATAATAAACTAAGTTGTTTTACCCTCATGCATCCTTACTCCCGCCGCTGGTCTAATACCCCTAATGGCCAAAGACAGTCTCCCAGAGGGCTCCAGACTCTTCCAGTTTGAATAACGTTGGATCAGTCTATTTCTTCAAAACGAATGGTTGATACAAGACATTATTTCAAAGTGGCTTTGGATTTCGCTTACCCAACCCATTTCTCTTTCATCCTCTCTCTTTCTAATAAATGTGCTGTCAGATTGGGAGAGGGACATTTTTTCAGCAAGAGACAGCGTTATCAATAGACTAACGTACAATTACCATTCAGAATACTTTTAAAATATGAAAAACAATCAGGATTTATTTTACTTTTAAATAATACGACATATCAAAGATTAAAAATGACTTATAGATACGGAAATTCAATTTACAACAAGATTGTAATTGTCGTCAGCCTAGGTCAGGACAAGTGACAAAATCTGATAATAGCCAGCCGTTAGGTTTTGACATAAAATATTGTTGATTCACAAATATTAGGGAAGAATTCCAGAATAAACTTGGTTCCTTCTAGTTACAAGCTTTTCGATTACGGTTTCCCATCGTACGACATAGTTTGTAAGAAAACAAAATTAATTTTGTTTAAACTGTTTTAAAATTTTCCTTCCACTTGTTTAATGGAATATGATTTTTCAAAGGCTCCAAACGCTAACACTAATGATAATACTTTTTTAAAATTAAGACTGCCTGCACGTGTGTTTAACTTGTCGCTAAGAAAAATAATATTTGTATTACAAATGCAACTTTTAAAATAAAATTTAGAGGTCTGCCAAGCTGCCTTGTTTGTTAAAGATATCCATTTATTGTAAAAACAAAGCTATATCACGTTCGCTATGAGTCTGCATGCAAATAATCGTATTTCCCTGTTCAGTACGCTTCCGCAACATGCAACTAGTCTAGATTCTAGTTGTTTCCTATAACGCTTCTTTCTATTCCATGAATCATGGCAGATTCTATGGCGCTGTTAATTTGTAATAGATCTGATTTGCATTCGATTTAGATTTAGCTTCCATGGAAAAAAGTAGCTATTGATTGGGACTGGGCTGCTTGGCTTTGCAAGGATCGGATATAACAATTAACATGGAAAGGTTTAGAAATCGATCGATTCTCTGTTCATATACATTGACTCTAGCTAATTAGCGTAAACCTACATGCATATTGCAGTTTGAAATCTATCATATTTCTCATACCCTGTGATATGTGTAAGTATATATTTGACCTACTGAGTCACTGTTCGTATTTAGCATACAGGACACGCGGCATTAATGGTATGGAAAAATAGGAACCAGCCTGGAAATGGATGAACATTTAATAGAGTATATATATGGTTTGGCTGGCCAGGATTGGTCAATAATGTGAGTCATGTTTTAAGAAAATCATTTTGAGAGTTTATCCTAGTTGTAAATCAAAAAAGAAGACATTGTTTTATTAATGGAATTCCACTCCTTTAGCAGTTTTGAGTTTGGGACACACATTACTAATATTAGCACCTGACTATTTGATGCGAAATTGAAAGCACATGTTTCAAACACATGCAGGTCCAGAAATCATATCCTTGCCTCCACACAGAATCTGACATCCAGGTTTTATCTATACTGATAAATATATGTCTGATCATGGGCACTCAGAAATTTTAAGTTTTTGAATTTTTAATATCAATGAGTTTGCGTAGGTTTACTATGGGAACTAAATTAGTACAGTGAGTCTTACATTGACTACTCTTTGGCGCGTAACCGGTCGTACAAAAAGCATCGCTCTTAAATAGAATGCATGATTGTACGTTTGCTGAATGCCTTATAGTTCAATAATGAGAAATCTGATTAGAGGGTAATCGAAATTATAGGCAGTGGTTTTACCAAGATCTTCCAAACCAGGATATTTTTATCATTCATCATATTGAATGGTAAAACATCAGGAATGAACATTTAATTTTGGCAATCAAAAACTAAAGAGCAAAAAATATTTGCCGCCATCTTTAATGATACATCTCAGAGATTCCTATTTGATACCGTATAAAACAAACCTACGTATGGTAGTGTGTTGGAATGAAGGATTTTTAGGTTACTGCATTAGTATGGGAAAATATGAACGAGTTTTTCGGATCGATATACTGCACGACCTTGGGAGTGCAGTATTTCAGACAAAACTAGTTCATATTTTCCCATACAAATACAGTAACATTTTTATTATATGCTCATTTCTTATTCTTCCCAAGGCTTTAATACATAAACAAAAATACAGTACAAGAAACAAAGTAACTAATGTATACCGTATTCCAAACTAAGTACATAAGCGTTGATGGATCATTAAACAACATTATTAATGAGCGCATAACTCCGCCCAGATAAATATGAAGTTGGTTTCGCGCTAAACGTAAGTTTCTAAAGAAAATGGCATATGATCTACTTAAAAATTGAAATTTGGAGTAATATTGTTAATGAACACGCATTGCAACAACTTTTCCACTTAATCTGGAACGATTCAGCGCAATCTTTTGATTATGGTCTTGATTTATCTACATTAAATGACTTTCATCGGATTCCAGGAGCGTCTGCCAATTTAATCGTTTTGAAGTGTGTTGACATCGGCATACATGTTTCTTTTCTGTCATTGAATGATTCAGATCATAATGTGGGAAAATTATAAAGCTTTTCCATTGCAATTATCGAAAATATGCTGTGGAATTTAATGTCTATTTAATTTTTAGTGCAGTAAAGAGGATGTACTTGGAATATCCTCGAAATTAAAGTACAATTTCGAAATGGGTAATCAACCTTGAGAACCCATGACATGGCACATCGAATTCAGATTTATAAACCTACGAAGTATATTTTTGAGGAAATTTAGGATGTAAAATTGTAAGTATAGTTTTGCCATTTTTATTACCAGCTAGAGAAGACAGTTCATGCAGTTTATGTGTATAACTTGCGTTTTATTGTGAGGATCTTGTATAGCGTCTATATCTAGTTAAATCTGACACATTGTATCAAAAAAGTAAACGTGGAATGTGCCAAAGCAGTTTGTATGTGTCAGTCTATGAAACATTTGCTTGTATATGGCCGTCCATGAAATATCTGCTTCGGTTCATTCATAAACAAAAAAATGTTTACGTTAGAAAATAGTCTCTTTGCGCGCAGGGTGCAATATGAAGGTGATCAATATTGGGAAATATTGAACGATTCTGAGAATGTAAAGTTAAGGGAGAAAAAATGAGCACATAATAATATTTCAGATATACCAGCAGAATTATATTATTGAACGATGCCCATAGTATAAAGATCATAAATTATATATGTGCATCTCTTATGCGTACCGGAGAAATTATTACACAATCAGTGGTTCTTCCCGTATTGTTCCTACACCAATTATACTTGCCGCCTTGTATAGCATGCCAAGTGACAAAAATGGCGGTAAACCCCATAAACCCAAAGCAAACCTTATGACTGAAGGCAATTAAAACATCAAATTATCCGTGAAGACGTTGATTGACTAATCCAATTTAAGAAACGACTATTAAGTAATCCTGCTCTATTACTATGAATACAAATTATAAGGTTTGCAAAGACAAATTTGTTTTTCATTTAAAATATTATGTATAAGACATCTGATTCCGTAAACGTAAACGTGGACTGCATTGATATGAATAGCGTGACGTGAGACAAGCCAGAAACAATCTTGAGCCATTGGAAATAGGTTTCATAAAACTAAATTGTCCAGGAATAGTTACTAATAAAGGTACACTAGAGGTAATTATTCTCATTTGCATGGGAATGTTAAAAGTTTGGCGGTTAGAGATAGTAAATCCTGATTGGCTAAGGTAAACGAGGTGCTGTGTTTCCCAAACGAAATTCAATGTTTAAATTAATTTCCCTGGCGAAATTCGACAGTCCGAATTTTTCTGCCGGAAAGGAAGTTTGAGGAACTCCGAGAAAATTAACAATAAATTTTTGTGTTAAATTCATTGTCCAAGGGAAGAGAGTCTTAAAGGATTTGAGAGAGAGAGAGAGAGAGAGAGAGAGAGAGAGAGAGAGAGAGAGAGAGAGAGAGAGAGAGAGAGAGAAAGAGAGAGAGAGGCTTTGCCTCAATCACTTACAGCATGCTCACTGATGTAAGTTTGGTAATTATTTGTTGAATATATTCCTATTCAATTCATATTCCAGTTTTCCTTGAGTTCAGAAGTTATTCATAAATTTGTTATCTTGAATGTCATACGATTCGTGCAATGTACGAATGTTATACAATAATTCATTGATATGAAGGTGTGAAGATTTAATGGTTTTTAGGTAATGGAAATCTATTGAATAAATTTCATGCAATACTTTGATAAGAATTGTGATAATTACTTTATCAGTCTTAAATTATATGCATCATTTATGCCAAGAGTTGATTTTGCTTTGTCTATGTCAATGAATCACTAATTAGAAAGTAATTTAGTTCAGACCAGGCAAGAAATCCATTAGTTCATTTGTGTAATTAAGTTGTGAATTCTCAAAACCGAGTGAAGTCGGTGACATCGTTCAGCTACTAATTTACAGCCCACACAGGAAACAATAATTTATCCAAGAGGTATATTTATGTCTTGGTTTAAGCTAAAAATGAGGCTAGTAGAAAAGGGAACATACATTAATTTGAAGATACTTGGCTGTTTGTATCAGGTTGTGAACTGACCACATTAGCCTCGTTCTGTTTAATTACGATAAGACTGAAGCAGAACTGAAACCGAGTGGGTTTTCTCCGTATGGACTAAATTAATAATAACAAACGCAAAGTGATGAATGATTGGAATTTATAAAATGAAATACAAGACACATATGTGAATACAAAACAAATACTCAGATTCTCACACTCCTATAATACAATTGATACACATTACCCAACACCTACTCACAAAATGATAAAGAAAGAAACAATACACAAAAACAAATGATTCACTGGCCTCTAGCCTAAAATGATAGGCACAAATATACTATGTATTATGTAAAATGAGATTCGTGTGATATCTTGTAACACATTAAGCTTTGAGATTCACGTGATCTCTTGAGATACAACAAAAGAAAATGAGCAATACTCATATAATGTTATCATTGTTTCGACTGAACAACATTGTGTTCAACTAAATACACAAACAGATGAACACACATCACTGTAATCTGATATAGTCATTCACTTTATAATCTGTTACTCTACAGTTTATTCAATATACAAACTGGAACTCTACAGTTTCACTATATCCCTTTGTTATCGATCCACGTTCATATACTTCACGGATCCCTTATATGTAATCATTTACATACATACATGTATTCATACACATAAACGGCTTGTCGCCATATAGATAGCTACATCCAACTATGGGTAGCTACAGTCAGTCTTATAGGACAATAATCGCCCCAAAAAGACACAGTCAGCTCCAATAAAACATCGTCAGCCCCAATACGACATTGTCAGCCCCAATAATGTCCAATAAGCTCCAATAATGTCCACAAACTCCCATAATATACAAGTGTCCAATAGGCTCCCATAGTGTCCACTAAGCTCCCATAGTATCCACTAAGTTCCTATAGTGTCCACTAAGCTCTCATAGTGTCCACTAGTGCCCAATAGTGTCCAATATGCCCTATGGTGGGAGACGATAGCGGAGAGTTCGCACGCCACTGACAACATCCAAATGACTCAGTTCAAAATGTATCAAGCTTAAATCCATAGGAGTGAATAGCAGTTATGGTCAAATGCTCATGTATACGATGCCATCCGTGACTTTTCGCTGCATGTAATTTCGTAACCACCTTACCTGGAGAAAAGTGATTCACCCCAGGTAATGTTGTACGCCTGCACATCGAATAAAGGTGGAAAATAGATTCAAGGCAAAACAAACCAAGTTAGGTATAGCCTTATTATGTGACAAAACGATATCTGACGTAAAAAGAGTGAGGTTATTGTTGGATCACAGGAATAGAAAAACCTGATCAATATCTGTTGCGTATTATATTTACTTGAAAGAAATAAATAGCTCGATACCTGTGCTTCGAAGTGGGAAGGAGTGCAGACTACAACCAGGTTATGATTAATTATCCAAAGCGGTGAGAGAGAGGGAGAGAGAGAGACAAAGAGACAGAGACACATAGACAGACTGAGACAGAGAGCAACGCTGACCTGTCACCAACAGTGGTTTTGGAATGGACCAAAAGCAACCAGTTTATGCTACATGTCGGGAATTTGAGTTTTGTCCATTGTATTATGACATTTAGTTTATCGGTCTATGAGAACTGCTAATTCATTTAGCATAAATTTTGTAATTCTATTTCTAAGATAAATTGTATCATTAAATGTAATGTTCAATTTCATTTTCTTTATGTAATTGATTAAATTGTTATATTTACATTACAACATACGGAGCCTCGTATTAATCTGTTATATATCTCAGATCTCTTCTATTCCATCGAATAATTTTTATGTTATGCAATTAATTACTCGATTCTACAAATAACACAGTGGTCGATTATCTTTTAGATAGCGATTACCACATCAAAGGCGCTTCCATATAACATGTGGAGTGGAGCGGTCCGGCCCCTAACAAAAGCCATGGTAGATTGTATCAAAGGTCATCATTTGTTTAAATAAGATCATCACCCCCTATTTCTCCTTTATATTATATATAGTCAATTACTGTCTTTATTGTCAAAATATCATTTATTATATTCTCCTTCTCCTAGCAGTTTATAGTAATGTTAATAACATTCCCATGCACGGTTTAGTCCTGTTTGTTAATATTTTACACAGTATTTTATAATGGGTCTTAAGATATTTGATTTGTCACCACTTTTTAATCTTCTTTGTTTCCCTTTCCTTTAAAAAACAATGATATTATTCCTTTTCCACATCATATATTATTGTATTTGTATTCTAATATTAGCGTGATTTGATCACAAAATTTAATATAGAAATCTAAGGATATGACATCACAATTTGGTGACTTATCCCTTAATAGTTTATGATAATTGTTTTAATTACTTACCTTTGTATTAAAGTCTCATTATTTTTTTAAATCTCCAGATATTTGTTTTAATGTGGTATTGTCTAGCAATCCTTTATTTCATTTTTGTTCAATATTTTGCGTACTGTGCAAGTATTTGTAATAAGAGTGAATTTCCTTCATTATTGATTCTTTGTCTTTAAACAAGATGTTGTTTTTCTGTATAGCGTGTATAGTTTTATCTTCCGCCCTTTTAATTCTAATCTTATAAAAATGCCCTTTGCCGATGACTATAGTTTGGAAAACTTTCCGGCTCTTACCGTTACCCTCTGTGTTTAATATCTTAAGATTTCCTTCGGTTATTCTTTTGTGTGCTGTTTCTTTTATTTACTCGTCTGTTTATTATTTAGTAGATCCTAAAATTTGTCTTTGTCGTGACATTTCTCTAAATGTTTGAATTTTGCTGTAATTTATGCTTTTTATTGTTTAAATAGATCCCATTCTTCAACAATATACTATTCTTTTTCTCCACAGGTTCATTTATCATATAGCTTATTCTGAGTATATAATCTTGGTCTTCTAATACAGAATTATTAAGTTTTCGAAAAGCATCCCATCCTATTTTATTCTTTGTTTCGTTATATTCCTAACTTCAATAGGGTAGTGATCTAATATTATTAGATTCATAATTTTACTACCGTATATGTTATGTATTCATTCTTTCGGTGTGTGAAATTTTCGTTAATTCTATTCCCCTGTGATATACCATACTTAAGTGTGTATTCTTCTTATCATTATTTATCATTATATAGGTATATAACAAATTATGTTTTTGTCAGGAAGTTCTGTTACTATTTGAGCCTAAATCGTACCTCTTGTATGTTTGCCTGTCTGTTTCTGTGTCTATAACATTGATAATTGCCACTTTTCCATTTTATAGTCTTCTTTATAGATAGGTTTCCAATAAGGTCTTTTATTTTCTAATTACGCATCTTAGGTACACAATTATTAATTACAGGAGAGCCATTTAAGATTATATAAAAGAGACTTCCTTTAAAGCAACCATGCGTTCTAAGTGATTCCCATGTTAGTTTTAAAGTAACCTTGTGTTCTAAGTGATTTCCATGACCTTGCGTTCTAAGTAATTTCCCATATTAGTTTTAAAGCAACCATGTGTTCTAAGTAATTTCCCATGCTAGTTTTAAAGCATTCTTGTGTTCTAAGTGATTCCCGTGACCTTGCGTTCTAAGTGATTCCCATGTTAGTTTAAAAGCAACCTTGTGTTCTAGGTGATTCCCGTGACCTTGCGTTTTAAGTGATTCCCATGTTAGATTTAAAGTAACCTTGTGTTCTAAGTGATTTCCATGACCTTGCGTTCTAAGTAATTTCCCATATTAGTTTTAAAGCAACCATGTGTCCTAAGTGATTTCACATGCTAGTTTTAAAGCATTCTTGTGTTCTAAGTGATTCCCGTGACCTTGCGTTCTAAGTGATTCCCATGTTAGTTTTAAAGCAACCTTGTGTTCTAAGTGATTCCCGTGACCTTGGGTTCTAAGTGATTCCCATGTTAGATTTAAAGTAACCTTGTGTTTTAAGTGATTTCCATGACCTTGCGTTCTAAGTAATTTTCCATATTAGTTTTAAAGCAACCATGTGTTCTAAGTGATTTCCCATGCTAGTTTTAAAGCATTCTTGTGCTCTAAGTGATTCCCGTGACCTTGCGTTCTAAGTGATTCCCATGTTAGTTTTAAAGCAACCTTGTGTTCTAAGTGATTTCCATGACCATGCGTTCTTAGTAATTTCCCATGTTAGTTTTAAAGCAAACATGTTTTCTAAGTAAAGCCCATGTTAGTTTTATATTACCTTGTGTTCTAAGTGATTCCCATGTTGGTTTTAAAGCAACCTTGTGTTCTAAATGATTCCCATGTTACACTTAAAGCAACATTGCGTTCTAAGTGATTCCCATGTTAGTTTCAAAGTAACCTTGAGTGCTAAGTGATTTCTTATGTTAGTTTTAAATAACCTTGAGTTCTAAGTGATTCCCATGTTGGTTTTAAAGCAACCTGGCGTTCTAAGTGATTTCCCATGTTAGTTTTAAATAACCTTATGTTCTAAGTGATTCCTATGTTAGTTTTAAAAGTAACTTTGCGTTCTATGTGATTCCCATGTTAGTTTTAAATAGCCTTGTGTTCTAAGTGATTCCTATGTTAGTTTTAAAAGTAACCTTGCGTTCTAAGTGATTTCCATGACCTTGCGTTCTATGTGACTACCATCTTAGTGTTAAAGCAACCTTGTGTTCTAAGTGAATGCCATGTTAGTATTAAAGCATCCTTGTGTTCTAAGTGAGTCCCATGTTAGTTTTAAATAACCTTGTTTTCTAAGTGATTTTTATATCTTTGTTTTAAAGCAACCTTGTGTTCTAAATTATTCCCATGCTAATCTTAAAGCAACATTGCGTTATAAGTGACTCCCATGTTAGTTTTAAATAACCTTGTGTTATAAGTGATTTTCCTGTTAGTGTTAAAGCAACCTTGCGTTCTAAGTGATTTCCCATGTTAGTTTTAAATATCCTTGTGTTCTAAGTGATTCCTATGTTAGTTTTAAAAGCAATGCGTTCTAAGTGATTTCCCATGTTAGTTTTAAATATCCTTATGTTCTAAGTGATTCCTATGTTAGTTTTTCTAAGTGATTTCCATGACCTTTCGTTCTAATTGATTTTCCATGTTAGTTTTAAATAACCTTGTGTTCTAAGTGATTCCTATGTTAGTTGTAAACGCAACCTTGTGTTCTGAGTGATTCCCATGTTGGTTTTAAAGCAGCCTTGTGTTCTAAGTGATTCCCGTGATCTTGTGTTCTAAGTGATTCCCATGCTAGTTTTAAAAGCAACGTTGTGTTCTAAGTGATTTCCATGACCTTGCATTCTATAAGTGATATCCCATGTTAGTGTTAAAGCAACCATATGTTCTAAGTGATTCCCATGCTAGTTTTAAAGTAACCTTGTGTTCTAAGTGATTTCCATGACCTTGCGTTCTAAGTGGTTCCCATGTTAGTTTTAAAGCAACCTTGTGTTATGAGTGGTTCACATGCTAGTTTTAAAGTAACCTTGTGTTCTAAGTGATTACCATGACCTTGCGTTCTATAAGTGATATCCCATGCTAGTTTTAAAGTAACCTTGTGTTCTAAGTGATTTCCATGACCTTGCCTTCTAAGTAATTTCCCATGTTAGTTTTAACGCAATCTTGTGTCCTGAGTGATTTCCATGCTTGTTTTAAAGCATTCTTGTGTTCTAATTGATTCCCATGTTAGTTTTAAATAACCTTGTGTATTTTCTAAGTGATTCCCATGCTAACTTTAAAGCAACCTTGTGTTGTAAATGATTCCCATGTTAGTCTTAAAGCAACATTGCGTTCTAAGTGATTCCCATGTGAGTTTCAAAGTAACCTTGAGTTCTAAGTAATTTCCCATGTTAGTTTTAAATAACCTTGTGTTCTGAGTGATTCCCATGCTTGTTTTAAAGCATCCTTGTGTTTTAATTGATTCCCATGTTAGTTTTAAATAACCTTGTGTATTTTTCTAAGTGATTCCCATGCTAACTTTAAAGCAACCTTGTGTTGTAAATGATTCCCATGTTAGTCTTAAAGCAACATTGCGTTCTAAGTGATTCCCATGTGAGTTTCAAAGTAACCTTGAGTTCTAAGTAATTTCCCATGTTAGTTTTAAATAACCTTGTGTTCTGAGTGATTCCCATGCTTGTTTTAAAGCATCCTTGTGTTTTAATTGATTCCCATGTTAGTTTTAAATAACCTTGTGTATTTTTCTAAGTGATTCCCATGCTAACTTTAAAGCAACCTTGTGTTGTAAATGATTCCCATGTTAGTCTTAAAGCAACATTGCGTTCTAAGTGATTCCCATGTGAGTTTCAAAGTAACCTTGAGTTCTAAGTGATTTCCCATGTTAGTTTTAAATAACCTTGTGTTCTAAGGGGTTCCCCTGTTAAAGCAACCTGGCGTTCTAAGTGATTTCCCATGTTGGTTTAAATAACCTTGTGTTCTAATTGATTTCTATATTTGTTTTAAAAGCAACTTTGTGTTCTGAGTGATTCCCATAACCTTGCGTTCTAAGTGACTCCCATCTTAGTGTTAAAGCAACAATGTGTTCTAAGTAAATCCCATGTTAGTTTTAAAGCATCCTTGTGTTCTATGTGATTTTCCATGTTGATTTAAAATAACCTTGTGTTCTAAATGATTCCTGTGTTAGTTTGAAAAGCAATCTTGTGTTCTAAGTGATTCCCCTGTTAGTTTTTAAGATCTTATTCTTAAACTTGTTGCCACTCCAGCCCATTTATCATTTTCATTACTATTTGTTAACACTACTCCGTTTAGCTCCTCTTCAGTTTGCTGGATTAAATTATTTTCTGTTTTGTCTGTTTATTGAAGTTATAGTGTGTTAATCTATTGCTGGGATATTATTGTATTGATTCTCTATTTAGTTCCAATTATATTTTCTGATAACACGCCGAGGTCGTGTTTCTCTATGGTATGACTAAATTAAATGCTACTCTTTAATTTATCTTTGATTTTTTTTTTGTTCTTGTGCTGTATTCATTCAGAGAGACTTTTCTCGGAATTATGTATGGGTTTATAGGTTGGCTCTAGGGTGGTGGGTGATTTCTTTTTTATACTTGGATCTCTCTCTCTCTCTCTCTCTCTCTCTCTCTCTCTCTCTCTCTCTCTCTCTTGGAAGGTTTTTCTGCTGAGGTAGTGAACTAGTTTTACCTTTCATGAAAGGAATTGTATGATCGAGGTAATAAGGCTTGATCCTTCAAATATTTATAAAATATCCTCTCGTATGTTCAAGTGCATACATGGTATTTCATTGTCATTTGGTTCATCGGACGATATGTCTCCTATCACGGACACCAGGACATTTGGTCCCTCCCTAGCAATTCCCTGTGAGTCATTGCAAATTTTCTGACCAGACTGTTTGGTTCTTCCAGGACATAAAAAGGGCACGGTAGGCTTTTTTTTACAAGCACCAGAGTACTTTTCTTCTTTCTCTTGTTATTGCCTTTTTTGTTCTTCTTTTGGGTTCCATTGTTGGTTATTTATTCTTGCTAGTGAAATCTACCAATTCAACGGTCTGATTATCCCTAACTGTATGTACTGGTTTATTCTGTTCTGGAATGGGTCCGGATCTGGGATTGCCTCTGCTAGGTTTTTGGACTAATGTTGAGATTTTTGGCATTCTTTGGGTATATGATCATCTGCCCCACATCTGGCATAGGTGACTTAGTGCTCATAGCCCCTTTTCAATCTTGGTTAAGAAATCCCTTAGCATAAATGTAGGTGAATAGTTTTTGGAGCATTCTTCTCACGCATGCCTATTACCCGGACACCCTTGTAGCTATGGTGGAGATACCTAGGTTGCCATCTTCTCTCTCACAACCATCACTCACAGATTTTGTTTATAACTGAGTTTTAGTTCTTCTATGAGAAGTTCTTACTGTATATAACCTTATAAAATTAAAATCAGTCAGTGTTTTCTCTCTGTATCGCTCTATTGGTAGAGCCATATTTATCTGTATTTCTTTTTGCTCTAATTTCTAAAGTAAAGCCATTAGTTATCATTGCTAATCCCTCTTTAGTGTGCAGAAAATAGATTCCCCTCCCCCACCCAAATTTTGAAATCTGTAGTATCAGATATTTCACATCCCGTAGACAAAGGTTCCAGCATCTTTGCTGGTCATTTGTGTTCAGTATTTTGGTATATGTGACCCATTGATAATCAATCACCCTGCTTGACTGTGTGCTAAAAGGATTTTTTGCCTTGTAACTCTTCCACTTCAGTTTAAAAGTACTGATGTAGTTTTCTTCCTGCCAATAATACTTCATTCAGTGCTTATCAGAAGTGCTAAAATGTTTGGTGACTCATTAACAATAGGATATTCTATAATGGCATGATACACAAAATGAAGCATGACATTAAACAGGAAAAAGCTGCATGAACACTTGAAGACTTAGTTCTAAACCAAACATACCGGAATATTTGCGTGGCCTTGCGGATGATTGATGATACATATGAAACAATGAGACATGCGACGCCAACAGTAGGTGATGGATGATGATTGATGATACATATGAAATTATAAGACCTGCACCGCTCACAATAGATGATGGATAAAATGAATAATTGGAGGAAATGTGTGTACATCGAAAACGTCACAAATATACAAGTAAGTGGTATATTTGAACGACGTCATACGAAGACTTCAATTTAGCAATGATATCTATGAACAACGTCGTAACACGATTTCAGTTTGGCAATGGTATATATGAACGACATCGTAAGACGACTTCAATCTGGTAATGGCATTTATGAACGACAGCGTAAGATGACTTCATTTTGACAATGGTGGTAAGACAACTTAAATTTGTCAATGGTTTATATGAACGACGCTGTAAGACAACTTCATTTTAGCAATGGTATGCATGAGAAAGGTTGTAAGGTGAACATAATTTTCACAAAGCCATAGGAGAATGTTAAAATGCGAAAAAAATGAACTAACTGTTCAAACCATGATGATGATTCTCACTGTAGCTCAAAACGAACACTGATGCACAAATGTAATGTAAGAGATTGTAAGATGCTATACAAGAGCTTGTTCAAATTAATGAAAATCACATAGATGCTGGTACAATCATGAATACATTTAAACCTATTCAAATCCTATTTAGAAAAGGTTCAACAATGATCCGCTCAGTCAAACAAGAATCTAAATATTGTTTGTAAAGAAAACGTTTACAAGGAATGATGTTAACCTATCCTTATTATCATCAATCGCAAAGAATTATCACACGATGAACAAAACCCTTTTGATATGGAAAGAATTATCACACAATGAACAAAACCCTTTTGATATGGAAAGAATTATCACACAATGAACAAAACCCTTTTGATATGGAAAGAATTATCACACAATGAACAAAACCCTTTCGATATGGAAAGAATTATCACACAATGAACAAAACCCTTTCGATATGGAAAGAATTATCACACAATGAACAAAACCCTTTCGATATGGAAAGAATTATCACACAATGAACAAAGCCCTTTTGATATGGAAAGAATTATCACACAATGAACAAAACTCTTTTAATATGGAAAGAAAGCAAGGACTTTATGGATGAAGGTAAAAATAGTACACATTTAACAGTGTGGAGAAATGCAGATCTTAAAGACACAGTTGTTCTTAGGAATCATGAGGGCCTTTGCATGAGTTTAGCAGGCCTTTGCATGAGTTTAACCGGATTTTATGAGTTTAACCGGCCTTTGCATGAGTTTAACAGCCATTTACATGAGTTTAACAGGCCTTTACATGAGTTTAACAGGCCTTTACATTAGTTTAACCTGTCTTTGCATGTGTTTAACAGGCCTTTACATGAATTTAACCAGCCTTTGCATGAGTTTAACAGGCATTTACATGAGTTTAACATGTTTTTCAATTCATATCTGAAGCATGCATCTCTTTGCACGAATCTACAAAGACTTTCATTTCATAACGAGTAGTATTAAAAAATTAGCTATAATAAACAATGATGCAATAAAAAGTTGTGAATATAGCTAATGCGGCACAGAAAACGTATACAAATTGGGGAAAAGGGAAATGCAAAATATAGAATTTACGTAGATTTTATTAAGGAAATGTGATAAACATACTGCAAATTGCCTGTGAATATGTAAATGCAGTGAATAAAGTCTAAATATATTTGCACCAGGAAAACCAATATCACATTAATCGTTAGAGGAGAGGTATTTCAAAGGAAAATTGTGTTGATGTCAACTTGCATGAAATGTTGATTTGTATCACACCTAAAATAGAATGGACCAGGCGCATTTCATCATATTCAAGTCATACAGGTCATAATGCGTTTGGTATCAATTATTTTAGCATGGGTGTTATTTTGGGAATTTGCATACATATACCATTAAGCGACCATTATTCAGTTTATTGCATTCCTGGCCGATCAATATTACTCGGAAGATCATAAAATAATTTGATTTCTTGTTTAATTTTTAATTTTAAATAAGAAAACTGTTAACAGACGGTACAACGCATTTTCCTGATGAGGAAGCATTCAAATCGACTAGCAATGACATAGTTACGAAACAATGTAATATAGCGTGTGGCAATTTTAAAACTTAGAACGACTTGAGGCACGTGAGAAAAAAATAATGATATAGGATGAATTATATTAATGGCAAGAATAGATTAAACAACAACGAAATAAATATTACATCTACTAAACAAGTAGAAAAAAGTACCTTTATTCTGGTATTTTCTTGGTAAACAAGAACGACTTGTGTTTTTTTTGTGGTATTTTGCTGGTAACCAAGGACGATTTGAATATATTACTGGCAAACAAGGACGACTTGTGCCTTTATTCTGGTATTTTGCTGGTAAAAAAAAGGCCGACTTGTAGCGTTATTCTGCTATTTTGCTGGTAACCTAAGATGATTTGTTTATTTCCTGGTAAACAAGAACGACTTGTAGCTTTATTGTGGTATGTTGCTGATAAAAAAAGATCGACTCGTAGCTTTATTCTGGTATGTTGCTGGTAAACAATAACGACATTTAGCTTTGTTCTGGTATTCTGCTGGTAAACCAGAACAACTTATAGTTTTATTCTAATATTTTCCTGGTAAACAAGAACGAGGTGTACCTGTATGCTATTAGAATTTGTAAATACAGTCGAATTCACTATCTGGCCTAGTCCATTACTGCAAGGATATGTATTTGTTGTTTTATGGGGTTTAACGCCATTGTTAGCACAAGATAGGCCATATATGGCGGCCAGGAAAATTGGTGGAGGAAGAAAACAGGAACACCTTGTAACACCGACCACTTGAAGATACTGACAAGTCTTCTCACGTAACCAAATAGCCTAACCCGAGACTCGAACCCAAGCAGACAGAGATGAGATGGCAGTGGTCCTTAGCAATGAGCACTTTAGACTAATCGGCCACTCGGGACCCCGGTATCTTTATTGTTCTCATTATTATTTATTGTATCAATCTATGACAAAATCTATGAAGACAAATCTTGAAGTAAAGGCTGTAGAAAGTGACCTGGATAACGTAAAGGAACCACATGGTAGCATGGGAACTGTATCAGCATAAGTGGGATAATTTAAATGAACATTACAAATAGATTTGCTATTGCACAAAATGACTTTTTCTTAAAAATGTAAAAATATATACATGATAAATATGCTGACCTAAATTACAAGATAACAGCCCACCCGATTACATTGTCAGATCTACAAATGGATATTTTCTGCGAAACATTTTAATATACAAAGGGCAGTAAACCAAAAAAGTCTCTAAATGAAACAAGAAATATGTTATAAAAACAACTTACGATTTAAGACTCCATGATGGTCAAAGACAGAAAAATGGTACCAATTAGGACTTATACAGCAAGCTACACCATTTATGATTTGTACATCAAGTTATAAAGTTACACAATTTGGGACTTATACAGCAAGTTACACAATTTAGGATTTGTACATCAAATTACACAGTTACACAATTTGGGACTTATACAGCAAGTTACACATTTTAGGACTTTACAGCAAGTTACACCATTTAGGACGTATACAGCAAGTTAACTTACCCCATTTAGGATTTATAATCAAGTTACTCTGTTTAGGATTTATACAGTACGTTGCACGCTAAGATTCAACAGTCTGAAACATGCAAAAGAATATGTTGATCGAGAATCGGTTGACATTATTGGTAAGGTGTAAAATAGTTTACCCGAAACAGAAACAGTGATGAAACATGTTATGTGAGGAAAAAAAGATTTAACTGATTTGAAGCGAATGTTTAGAACGAACAAAGATATAAATAAACGTGAAATAAATAAAAATGACATTAAGTGGAACATTGATACAGTTAAAGTCAACAATAAAGAAAACAAACAAGATCCGAAAATAGAATGAACACGAAAATAAAGACTAGATGCTAACTTAGCTGATTGGAAAATGAAATCACTAAAAAGGGAGTATTACAATACGCAAAGTAGGTACCTTGGTGTAATGAACGACACAATAAACGGTCCTGTTGCACAAGAACAGCGTGGCAAGGTTTACTCTGGTACTTTGCGTACAGACTAATGGATGGTATCGCGTAAAATAAATTGATCTATTATATATTTCACACCCACACACGCACACACATACATACATACATACATACATACATACATACATACATACATACATACATACATACATACATACATACATGCATGCATGCATGCATGCATGCATGCATGCATGCATGCATGCATGCATGCATGCATGCATGCATACATACATACATACATACATACATACATACATACATACATACATACATACATACATACATACATACATACATACATACATACATACATACATACATACATACATACATACATACATACATACATACATACATTGATGTTTTGACCAAATCGTATGACGAAATGTATTGTCACTGTTCATAATATAAGCTGTCGAACATGTGCAATAAGTTAAATCTAGTGTTAAGACAAATGTAAAAAAAAAACAATATGTCAGCTCATTGCCAAGATTTACACCACCACCTCTCTTAATTAAATGCAAATATAAAGAGCTTATCTATAAATATGTACCGCTTTTCGCTGAATTAGACATTTTATTTGACTTTTGTCTTGACTTGATTGTAAGATTTTGTTTCATTCCTAGTTTTATACAGATGTGTTGTTGGTGAATTGGGCACAAAAAAATAACATCCGTAACACTTGTGACTGATTTCCTTTTGCACTAATCTTTAACTATCAGTTTTATTATACGACCTTGTATTTTATATAGTCATTGTAGTGTGAAAATGACAATGATTTCGTAGAGGATATGGCTACGTCTGCACACGCTTTTCTTGATGGCAATATATTTGGGCAAATAAAATTGTCTGGCCACAAATTTATACTCATACTAAGAATCTCTCGTTACAGCTTGAGAATAATACGTATGAAGATATAAAACTCGGATAATTTGCAAATACGTTGGCACTTTTGCATTAACCCAGGCGAGGGAATAGTTCTCTCTCTCTCTCTCTCTCTCTCTCTCTCTCTCTCTCTCTCTCTCTCTCTCTCTCTCTCTCTCTCTCTCTCTCTCTCTCTCTCTCTCTCTCTCTCTCTCTCTCTCTCTCTCACACACACACACACACACACATCCAACACAGGTTAGATTCTTCCCTATTAATTTGTTCCATCGTTTCGTTACTGTAGCTAAATTTTAAGTCAAACTATCATCAGTTATTTTAAAGTTTGATTCTAGCTAATGAATTTCATGCATTAATCCTAACACCTGTGTCATGGACTGCATTGCAAATTAATGATAATACTCTCAAGGATTAAAATGACTTTCCTAAAATGCTTTTAAGTCGATATGTATTATTTATTGGTTGTTTGATGCCATAAGGACTGTAAAACATAATTTACAGCGTTGCACTGAAGTGAACATTTACAACAAAAAATAATTGGCTACGTGAAATACCAGCTGCCAACCATTGTAAAAAAGATAGCATATTCTTTTTGTACATATGACAACATAAAAGTAGGCTTTAACACAACGAAACATGCACACATTAATCTAATTTCTAAAGATCGGTTTTGCTTTCGTTTGATTCTTTCTTTCTTTGTTACAGCGCTGGATGTATCACTGAACCCTTGAGCAATGTTCGGAATCATGTTTTCTCCATCATTTGTGACGTTCATTGAGGGATAGTAGCCAGTTATCAGCCCTTTATACCGATAGGTGGCAGTGTGGAACAAAGCGGTCCAAGATTATTTCCGGTATATATTTCCGGCTTAACAAATAAGCAATAAAAATATTGCATCTTCATGTTGCTTTACAAAATGTCAGTCGGATGGGTTATGGTCGTTATCGTCGTTGAGAGAGGATTTAAAAAGGACGAGGAGCTAAGTCATCTGGGCGAAAAAAGTTAATCGATAGATAAGTATATATTAGACATAATCGGTGTTATTGTAGTCGCAAATGAAAGATCAAATTGTCTCGTATCTTCTTAAAAATAAAATACTCAAATACTTATTTTCACATAATTAAATTTTTTCAACTGATTCGTATCCCTAAAATCGTATAATTCATGGACAATTCAGCAATTTATTCTGAATAATCCCTTATATATTTACGTGTTGGGGTACTTCCGTAGAAGCGATTTTAGCTGTTTAGTTTGGAAATATACAAGATTATCGTTGAATATATTTTTACGTTAAACGTACATTTAATATATTATTAAGGTAACATCATATCTGCATTGTATGTAAATGTTCTTTTTCTTCTCAGATTGGAGATGTATGTTTTTTCAAGGATGTCGTCCTAGATCAGTAATTTTATAAGTGAAAAAGTTTGCTATGTTACAGTTTCTCTCCTCCAAAAATAATCTTCTGTTTGAAGAGACAGTTATTATTATCTTTATTATGACGACTAAACTTAGTATTTAAATTGGGTTTAATCTGATATTAAGCCATTGACTGGTGTGCGTGTGTCTGTGTGAGAGAGAGACAGAGACAGAGACAGAGAGACAGAGAGGGAGAGAGAATGCATATGTGTGTATGTGTGTGTGCTAATATATGTCAGAATTGCTAGAAGTTAAATGATCTACTTTCATTTTATTTTGACAATCTAAATATAACATATTACTTGACAGGAGCAAAATGAAAAGGAATTATCATGGTCTAAATAAAGTGTATTGTTCTTGGTGTGTTAAACTCCGTTTTGCAATGAAAGTTGTGTTGTACTTGGTGTGCTAAACTCCGTTTTGCAACGACAGTTGTATTGTTCTTGCTGTTTTAAACTCAGTTTTGCAATGACAGTTGTAATGTTCCTGGTGTTTTAAACTGATTTGCAATGACAGTTTGCAATAAGATTTAAACATTACATTGGATTTTGTCGCAATAAAACACATAGTGTAATATTTTAAAAGGAAAGTGATTCTACACACACAGACAGACACACACACCTGTTCCTTTTTTAATCATTTACTAATATGATTCCTGACCCTTTTCGTAGAGGTAATTATTATAAATGCATATCAAGCATATCTGTCTCATTCTGACCATATATTTCACTTTTGCTGACTAGATAAAGGCAAATATTTTATTTTTTATTTAAAGTTTAAATACGAAACTGTTCTTACGGTTGTTTTGCATAAATTAATTGTCTAATAGTGACTGAATAACATGTACATTTTGTATTTACTTATCAAGTTCCTTCGTCTATGTACTTGACTAAAAAAGCCAGCGTTACTTTTGTAACTATTGTTAAATATATTTTCATTAGACCACACTAATCATGCGGTTTTATTAAAGCCACACTAAACAGAGGATATGAAATGAAGTTAATAGCATTAAGAGTTTATATATAATACATGAACTAAAGATTTCAACATAAGGAGACCAAAGGTGCACAGACATAGTATTTTAATTAAGCTGAAACGGAAGACAAACGGCGATTTTAATGTCTTGTAGTGCAGATATAGTTTATATTTGGATGAACCTAAAATGAAATAAGATAATATTAGTTTTTATTTATACCTGTAAAATTGTAGATTTTACAATCATTTATCACTCGACCAACAATAGATTTTTCTGTCTAGCGATAAACTCCAAGGATGACCAAATATCGAAACCGGGATTTGCTGTGGCTCCACCCGTTGGAAAAATAACTGGCTACGATCCCTCATTCGGTCATTTATTTTTGGAAAATAGGGGAAATTTGGAGAAGGTGAAATGATGTTTAGTTTATTTGAAATGTTTTTCATTCATTACATTCATTACGTGGTGTATAACTACAGTCTATTATAAAATTTTGAGAAAAATGTGAATTGATTGCACTGACATTGTATTCAAGGTTGTTTCTTTGGCTTAGAGATCGACTTGATATTTCTAGTCTAGATATTAATAATTGCTGAGGCAAGGCAACAAATTATAGAAGAAATAAATCTCAAAAATTTAATCTTGAACTTTCACATTCCTGCATGAATTGTCATGTTTGATGCATATCGGAGAAAAGGTACTTTAAAAAGGTTGACGAAGATATTAAGTGTAGATATGAAGAAATGCAAGAATCCATTACAATTTTAGGACAAAGTGACCTTTGAATGCAAGCATGTATGTGACCTTGGCCTGTAAGCTCTTGTCTGATCTTGGCCTGCAAGATCTTGTTTATATCATTTAAAATAAACGTATTGAGACTCGGTAAATCGCTTGTAGGCTGTTCTTCCATCTACGTTTATCATGACCTTGGTAATTTACGTTAGACCCTAAAATCGTGAATGTTCTTTCGTCAAGTTATTGTTTGTACGAAAACTGTGGAATCCATGCTTAGTAGAACTCAATAGAGGAGACGTATATGCCGTGTACGTTATAGTGACCTTGACCTTTAATAGTTTAACATCAAAATACTGGGATTTTCCTTGTTAGAGTAAAACGTGCGAAACAAAGTTGAAATAATAGAATAAACATGAATAATAGCTACAACATGGAGTGACAAACTAATCCATTGCACCATAAGCACGTATGGCCATAGGACAGTGATTACAATGTGAGATAGATAATGTTATTTGCGTTTCCTTTAATTTCTGAGTTTACCATAAAGAATAGTAATAGGCTAGTTTAAATGCATAGCTTCAAAATTAGCAAATATTTTAAATGTTTTATTTTGCGGTCGTATTCAGAATTGGAAAGACTATCGATTCTACGGTATTGGAGATATCGTAAATAGGACTGCAGTACTACGTAAAGAAGCATACATCCAAGATGATTTTGAAGCATATATCGAACAGAAAAAGCAAACACTGCTTCCATTTTTATGTAAAAAGTCCATGAAAAGGTATTTTTAGTTATAAATAATAGTACCATATAAAGTATTTTACAAACAGGGCTATATATCAGAAACTGTCTTGAAAAAATTTCAGGTGACACGTTTTCACTTTCATTTACCCAAAATCACTGTCTTATAGGATTAATAAATTAATAAATTAAATAATCAGCACTTACACTTACTAAAGAAATATCAGATTAAAAATTGCACAAGGAATCGTTTTACTACAATTAATCTGGATGCTAATTTTCGCCTGTACCCATCGTTATTCTGAATATGAATTTTGTTTTGCTTTTTCCCCCATCAGTACAAATTTTTGTTGTACTAAAACTACACAGTGAAAAGTCTAAATATAAATATTTCAGTATTTAGACTTATACATAATATCAACAAAACGAAATACATGTATTAGGATACATATAAACATAATCAATGTGACCCCAATTATATTTCACTAGATGTTAATTTTAGTCATTTGTTTCGCAAAATACAGTTTATCCAAGGCAAGTAGTGTGAAAATTTATCAAACGTGTATCTGAAGTATCATTGACAATATTTCGTTAAATGTAGCGGTAATTGTTTCTGTTTTCATCTTTATATATACAACATGGAAACTGAAACATACGAACAAATATATACTGACAGATTTACAGATGACTGACCAATTATAATCAGAAGTTAAAGTCTGTATTTTACTAGGCTTGTCCAACCGGAAGAAGAAAATAATGGGCTTGATAATGGTTGTGCTGGTAGTTTTGTTGGTGATGGTGACGATAATTATGACAACAATAATGCTTATGAAGATATATTTCACTATGAGATTGTTCAACAGACAAAATACGTATATCTCTAACTGAAGATATATTTTTACAGTATATGGAATATATCTTTTGACTTTATTGTTCCATACCATCGGCAGACAGTTGCAAACGTCACCTACGGAAATAAAGTACCGTCTACTCTCGCTTTTATGTCTAGTACAATTGCAAACTACTGAGACCCAGATCTGGCGTCACATAATATGCCTGGAGATTTGGGTCTCTGCAATTTGATACGAGTAATCACTAAACCAATCAATATAGATCCTGATCTGTCGGCACATTAAGCGACGGTACATCGGGGTGTATGCTGTCAATAGCTGGATTCATCCTGAAATCCAGTACATACGCTACACCTTTATGGCTTCAAATTGCACTAGCTTTTCTGCCGACGAATCCATTTAAAATCAGAGGTCACAGCTGTGTCTTATTACACTACTCTCGATAAACATGGATATCGCGCATAAATGTGTAAAGCTGAAATACGAAGCCATACGAGGGTTTTTAATAGCGTCAACGAGGTTTGGGTCAGCTTTTCCAACATGCATATTATTGATGATATTAAGAATCGAATATCGGACGGAAAAACCTTCTCAGTCCTATAGCTGATACCCGGATGTCTAGTTTTCTCCAATTTCCTTCCTATTCTTTAGACTGCAATAGGAAACTGGAATGATGTGGTTTTTATTATACCACGTTCAACCATTTACTATGAAATTAGGCCAGCTATTTTTATGGAATTAAATACAGGCAATATGATATACGAAACACAGAAGACACGCATGTTTTGGATAAGATGAATAGTGAAAGTAACAAAAGGAAGACATGAAATGGAAGTTAAAAAAATAGAGTTTCTCGAGAAGACAAAAAATTGCCAGTCTGAATCGAAACCTGACGCTTGCTTCTTCTTAAGGGAGGTTTATCTCAAGTTAGAGTTGTTCATATCTGCCATGAAAATACTAAGCCTTTAATCACTTCATTAAAATTAAAGTTATGTTAACTTACAAAAAAGTTTTCTGACATTTCATTTCGATATGAAAACTGCTTGGCTCATAATATAACATAATGTTGATTTAAAAATAAACAAAAAGTGTGCTCTAAGGTCGATTATAAGTGTTCATTTAAAATATTAAACTTCTAATTAATGAGCATAATTGCAAACCAATGCTGTCAAATCCAGCACACTGTTTCCATTTCGTCGAAATAAACTTTTCTTAATTCCTTCTCGATTGCATCCACCAATAGTCTGTCTTAAGTGCAGAGAATAACTTGGATTTTTTTGAAGACGTATTTGCAAACTTATTCGTTTACAGTGTTTTCGTTTCTTTTTAAATATTACGACTGAATTTTACTTACATTGAATTTAAAAAAAGCAAACAGTGAGGCCATTTGTTTGAATTTGTTCTTTAAATCTTATTCGTATATGTCTCATCCGTAAGCTAACATATGTTGAATATATATATATATATATATATATATATATATATATATATATATATATATATATATATATATATATATATATATATATATATATATATATATATATATACAGTAGACTTTCGATTATCCGCTGTAATGGTGGGGAGAGCTAGCGCGGATAATCAAAAACAGCGGATAAACCAAAGTGCATATATACAATCCAGATATAGTGGCATAAAATTAACTTAGCTATTTTTTTCGCCGTAATGTCCTACTTATGTTTACCTTTTGTGATGCAGGCCAATGTTCTTCTTCACTAATATCCTAATGTAGTAACCCGAAAATAAATAATTAAATTTAATACAATTATATTGAACATTAAAATAAAGGAAGATCAATAAATGAACAAACAAAAGCAACAAATGTTTAGGAAAAGTAGTCTTTTGTTGATTTCTGTTTTAATGACATAGCTTGTTTCTTCTTTATGGTTGCTCTCAATCTGTGTAATACCAATTTATCTGAGAGCAGAGAATCACTTTGTTGCTCCAGATGCTCTAGCAAACCCTCAGTCCATTGAAGAGCAGATGAATTGTTTATCCTTGTTTCAGGAATAAGTTCCATGTCTTCGTCGTCACTCTCATCAGAATCTGTTGTCTGCCCTTGTGCACTTTTAATGATTTCACTGTCGGACAAAACCTCACACCCTAGATCGTCACAATCAACATTAAACCATTCTAAAATATTTCCACTATCAACTTCCTTACCACATTCTGTACTCTGTAAAATGGCGACTAATTCAGAAGTCGAAATCTCTTCTTCATCGAAACTATTGTAGTCGACAGTTTCAACTTCAGGAAATATTTTTTTCCATGATTTACTAATTGTGGTTGGCTTTATGGAATCCCAGGCATGTGCAACTTCGTAGATAGCATCCAGCAATGATACTGTTTTTGAGAAAGTTTTTAAATCATTGCCTTCTTCCACTAACTTCTGCATAAGTCGTCCTCTATATAGCCTCTTCATAGCAGAAATCACCCCTTGATCCATTGGCTGGATTAGCGCGGTTACATTAGGTGGCAAATAATGTGTTATTATTTTACCGTCAGCAGACTGCAAAACCGCTTCATTTTGATGGCTTGGGGCATTGTCTAATAAAGGAATGGCTTTCTCTGGCAAATCTTTCGATCTCAGATGCTCGCGAACTTGTGGTACAAAGTTTTCATGAAACCATGTTTTAAAAATTGTGGTATCCAATCAGGCTTTCTTCTAATTAAAATATGTCACAGGCATATTGTTTTTTTTTTCAGTTACCTTGAAACAACGCGGCTTTTTCGCTTTTCCGATTACAGCTAGTTTTACTTTATGAGAACCAATAGCATTTGTGCAATATAAAGCAGTGATTCTTTCTTTGCTGGATTTATGCCCCGGTGCTCGACTTTCTGATTTATGTGCTAATGTTTTTGTGGGAAGACATTTTCAATTTAGGCCAGTTTCATCAGCATTATACATTTGTTCAGGAGTCACCTGTTGCTCTTCTATGAACTTTTGAAAATCATTTTGGAACTCATTTGCAACTGTTTCATTGTTGCTTAATTTTTCCCCGTGTATAGAATCTCACGTATTCCATGCCGCTGCTTGAATCACGTCAGCCATCCCGAGGATGCATTGAAATCACATTCCATTCCTAATGCATCAAAGTATAGTCTTGCCTGTTTTGCGCAGATAATTCCTGAAACAGGAATGTTTTGTGCCCTTTGTTGGTTAAGCCATTACAACATCGCTTTATCAAACTCATCATAAGTTGACAGTTTCATTGTTTTTCTGTTTGATAAGCCACTTGATGAATCAGACGTACTGGCGTAGTTAATCAATTTACTTTTATTTTTCGGAGATCGAGAACTGTTGTTTCACAAATACCATATTTTAAAGCTAAGTTTTTGGTAGACCCGTCTTGCTCAAGTTTCTTAATTATGTCGAGTTTTTGGTTAATTGTTAAAACTATTCGCTTCCTTTTCCGCTCCATTATCCTCTTTCCAAAACAAAATCTTAAATACAGTATTTTTGGACACAACTGAAGTAGCCTACTGTACTGATAACAACTGAATAATCGTACTGTTTTTTTAAGAGAACTCCTTCCCCCAACTACCAAAAAGAAGGCGTTTAACATCCGCAATTTCCTTGGGACAGGAAATAAAGCCCTATTATAAAATTATATAACAACTCTAGCCGGGAACCAGTCGTAAGCCCGAGTCGTCGTTAAACGGGTCGGTCGACTTCCTGTATAAAATTTTCGATTCTGAAAACGTCGCATAACTCCCCTTTCTAAGATATGGAGTAAAAAAAATTAAAAATACATTGTCGCGGTTAAGCCGCAAAGTGGTTAAACCGCGCGCGGATAATCATATATATATATATATATATATATATATATATATATATATATATATATATATATATATATATATATATATATATATATATATATATTTAGATATAGTCACATTTCTCGACCTTAAATCAGACAGTAACGTGTACCTTTAAGTCAGACAATGATCGGTATCTTTAAGTCAAACATTAATTGGTACCTTTAATTAAGACAACAATGTATACTTTTAAGTCAAAGATTAATATGTTCCTTGAAATCAGACAATAATGTGTACCTTTAAATCAGACATTAAACGGTTTCCTTCAAATCAGACAATAATTTATACTTTTAAATCAGACTATAATGGGTATCATTAAGTTAGACATTACTGTATAATTTTAAGTCAGACATTAATGTGTACCTTTAAATCAGACTGTAATGCATACCTTTAAATCATATAATAATGGGAGTAGAATAGTCAGAAAATAAAGGTTGCCATGAAGTTAGACATTAATGCATAATTTTAAGTCAGACATTAATGTATACCTTCAAGATAGACAATAACGTGTATCTTTAAGCCAGATAATAATATGTACATTTCAGCAAGACAATAACTGATATTTTTAAGTCAGTCAATCATAGGTTTTTAAAGTCAGTCAATAATGGGTACCTTTATGTCAGACAATAATGGGTATCTTTAATACAGTCAATCACGGGTTCTTTACGTCTGCCAATAATGGGTACCTTTAAGTCAGACAATAATGGGTACTTTTAAGTCAGACAATAACGGATACCTGTAAGTTAGACAATAATATGTAACTTTAAGTCAGACACCAATGGGTACATTTAAGCCAAACAATAACGGGTACCTTTAAGCCAGACACCAGTTGGTACCTTTAAGAAAGACAATAATGGGTAACTTTAAGGCAGACACTTATTGATATCTTTATGTCAGACAATAATGGGTATCTTTAAGCAAGACACCAATTGATACCTTGAAGCCGGACAACAATGAGTACCTTTAAACCAGATACCAATTGGTACCTTTTAGTCAGACAATGATGGGTACTTTTATGTCAGACATCAATGGGTATCTTTATTTCAGACAATAATGAGTACCTTTAAGTCAAACATTAATGGGTACATTTGAGTCAGACTATCATGGGTACCTTTGAGTGAGACAATAATTGGTACAAAGTCAGACGATAATGGCTACCTTAAAGTCAGACAATAAAAAATGGGTACCTTTAAGTCAGACAGGTAACTTTAAGTCAGACAATAATAAGTACCTTTACGTGAGACAATAATGGGTACCTTTAAATGAGACAATAATGGGTACATTTAAATGAGACAAAAATGGGTACCTTTAAATGAGACAATAATGGGTACCTTTAAATCTGACAATAATGGGTACCTTTAAATGAAACAATAATGTGTACCTTTAAATGAGACAATAATGGGTACCTTTAAGTCAGACAATAATGTGTACCTTTAAATGAGACAATAACGGGTACCTTTAAGTCAGACAATAATGGGTACCTTTAAGTGAGACAATAATGGGCACCTTTAAGTCAGACAATAATGGGTACCTTTAAGTCAGATCCTTAGAAATGTTATTTCAATCAACTGCGAAACAAACAGTTATAATCTTAAAATGATATCATTATGTACGGCAGCAATTGAAAACTAGTAGTAATCATACGCAAAGGAAGGCTTTGTTTTCCATCATGCACTGACTGTTCTCCATTACTTGGATCAACCTATAGTTTCTTGAGGACACACGGTTCTAATTCAATGGAAGAACTGTGAACCAGTCTAGAAATGGGTGAAGAAATAATAGAGTATATACGGGTTTGGTGGTCCATAATTGGTTAAAAATGAAACGTAAAATTTTATTAAAAATATCTTTTGAAAGCTTATCCTATGTGTAATTTAAAAAAAATATAGACAAATTTCTATTGATGCAATTTTAGTATTTTTAAAGACTTGACTTAGGATTACTCAATAATGAAAGTAGCACTTGATTCGCTTGGTGCTGAATCAATAACATGGACTTCCTGCATATGTAGGTCAAGAAAATGCCGCGGCTCATATGGTGTTCTCCACACAGAAGCTTGCACCAACGATAGTTGTGCATGGAGAAATATAGGTTTGATCATCAGTACCCAGTAATTTTAAGTTATTGAATTTTAAATATGATGGTGTTTCCATATGTTTGTTTATGGGAATTGAATTAGTACCGTGACTCCTTGAGTGCAGCGTGTAGCACTTGATGCCCTATACTATACAGACAACGAACATAATTAAATAAACAAAATAATAAAGCATTATAAGAAGCATTAAAAAACAAAATCTTCATGCAAATCTCTCTCTTTCTCTCTCTTTCTCTCTCTCTCTCTCTCTCTCTCTCTCTCTCTCTCTCTCTCTCTCTCTCTCTCTCTCTCTCTCTCTCTCTCTCTCTGTTTACTGTCTAGATTCTTTGAATTGTTCAATGCTTGGGTTTCAAGATTCTAAACTTCTGTTGAATCCTGATCTAAGACGTTTCCTTGAATAACTTGGTTAGGTTCTCTGGAAAATGTTATTTGAAGATAATGAGTTGCATCATGTACCACTACAATAGAATATACCCTAAAGAATGCTTGCTGTAGGCAATGGATAAATAATATCGAATAATATAGCAGGTCTCTCTTGCATTTCTTGTAAATGATAACAATTAAAACACAGCAGTGACTTTATTTTTATCGATATTTGTCTGACATGCAGACATGAACAACAATAACAACAATAACCGTAACAACAGTAACAACAACAACAATAACAAAAAGCACAATGAACACGGGTTTGTCAAAGGTTAGTTTTATGTAGTATCATATAGTCATCTTAGATTCTTTTTCCAGTCTCATTCAGCTGTTTGATCATCAAAAACAATCCAATGTTAAAAATGTTGCGTTTATACAATTTCCATTATTCATGCAATATAACAACAGTCCTATCAATTATAATTGGATACATATCTTGACACCAAACCACGCCCCCATAACAATTTTAATATCACCGTAGGTCACTCAACCCGTACAACATGTGATAGAGATCGCCCCGGATTAATAATATCGATGGGCAAAGAAGCACCACGCGATTTACCGGTTTCCTGACAGCTTGTCGAATATTCAAGCCTAATATCAGTCACTTATCTGACAGCCCCTATATGTCACAAACAAATTAAAATCATCATTAACTTAGTACTTTTCAACCAATTTTTTCATTAAATGTTATGCATGCACTAAAACGATCCCTCATTCGCATGGCGTACGTGTCAACATCAAAAACTTTCCTTTTATAGTATGTGTTCTGTCAAGGTATATAGTGTAGTTACCTCTGCTATAGTAAACTGTCAATTCCATCGGTGCCAGCACATAGATGCAAGGGGGTGGGGGACACTTCCCCTTCCCTCACCCGATTTCACCTCTAAGCTTGCTTTTAGCTGCGTCCGTAAACGTAATAGCTGACCACTAATGGCTGCCCCCACCTACACACACCCGAAACAAATCTGATGCAGGTGCCCAAGGTCAATTTAACTGAATGTCAAGCAAAACGATAAAGCCCAAGTGTCACATTTCAGAGAAATATAATCTAGCAACAATAAATGTAGTGAAGAAAAAAACCATACACACGCGTGTGCTCGCGCATGCACTCGTGCATATAGTACGCAGTCCCTAGACAAAAACAAATACACGACGACTAGGTGACATAGACTTTTGTAATATTGCAGTCTTTTGGTCCTGGTTACCATGAAATCAATCCTAAATAAATATTTAGTTTCGGCTTTTAACCTATATTACAAACACATTATACACATAAACATGATACTATTCAACATGCATTTGAATTCTAACAATTCATTATTCTTTACAGGTGAAATAATGGTTCACACTGTTCCCAGATCAAATTATATGCTTCTTTCTATATAGATTTGTTTGCAGTATATTTTCCAAATTATGGTGGATTTTAAGAAAAACTATAAACCCATGTGAGCCATGCATATCTTCTTTCGTTGTTGATTAACTATTGCAGGATTTCTATCGTTTGATAAATGCGACGTTTTTCTACGGGACCATCTGCATGCATGAGAACCGTAATTTTGCACACCTATTCCACTACCTCGTTGATCCAAATCCTACTGAACTATGTGCATATCAAATGTCATTTTTTTTGAGCTTCTGAAATAAAAAAGGGTGAATCATAGATTATCCGGTCATATAATTATAAGGGATAGGTTGACCTTTAATGCCATTCATCTGTCTACTTTTGCATTAGTTTCCATAGCGAGTATATTTTCATAATTTTGACAAGAATTGGTTGATAATTTATGTCCTAGATAATGCGTCGATTCATAAATTTGACATTTAGCAGCAAATATCTCCTCGAGAAACTATGGAATTCCGGACTATTTCCTGTTAGAGCATTTACATTATGAAAAGTACGTTCCATGTTCGGAATATTGATTTCCTTTTCAATGATGTATACCGTTTGTAGCGCAGTAACACACTATCACCAAGAACATGTTGCGATATTGTAGGGGCAACGTCGATGTGTCTTTCATAACACACGTACATGGATTGATGCTAAAATGACGTGTCCTTCCTAACACACGTACATGGATTGATGCTAAAATGACGTGTCCTTCCTAACACACGTACATGGATTGATGCTAAAATGACGTGTCCTTCCTAAAACACATACATCATTTGATGCTAACATGGCATTTCTTTCTTAACTGACACACGTGCACGAATTGATGATAACGTAGCAAAATATTTTATAAGAAGACACGAGTGCGTGTTTACAAAAACTTTTTGGCATGTACAAATATCAGAGAAAATATATTTAACAATAATGCTGAGAATAATCTCTATATAGAATATACTTTCCGGATTTTTTATTGCTATAGTCTATGTATTTATAAGCTAAATATATGAAATCAATTTCTTTAATCGTTTAAATGGACTAAAGGAATACTAGGTATCTTTACTTGGATATATACGAATACAATTAGATATCAAACATACCGTTAGAAATCAGCGATGGGCATGATTATGGAATAATCAATGATAATAAAACATGTCCGATATATATGACAAAAATGGTGTCATATTTAGTCGAAGGTTGAGCGAAGAAGTAAAGGTCAGTTTAATTGAGGTCAATATACAGGCCATAAATATAATTTATTATTACAGACATAATTAAAATTTTACATCTTTGTTGACTGAACGCACTGAGCAAATAAAATATCTTTCTATTTTTGTGTATTCATTATAGATAACGAAAGTTAAAACATATTGTAGCTGTAATCTGGAAACCGTTGAATACAACTCTCTGCAGACAATACCGTTATTTTTATCAGCTAATTCAAAAGATATGCAGAATAACCTTGATGTATTCTTAATTACTGCCAAAAATATAAACTTATCATTAACACTAACAAAACGAAAATTAAGATCTTTGAAAAATGTAGAAAAAGGAAAAAAAATGTGACGTTCAAATTAGGAGATTCAAATCATGACATTGTCAGAAATTATAAATATTTAGAGCTGACCCGAACAGAGAATGGTTGCTGTTTGTTGTAAATTAAAAAGCAGATGATTCTAGCCAGGAAAGCTCTGTACCTTCTTAAGAAAAGAAAGGTAAATCTGAACTAGCCTGTTGAATGTCAGCTTAAATTTTTTTGATATGACAATAGTCCCAATTCTCACTTACGTGGCCGAGTTCTTGGGTTATGAAAAACTAGACACGATGGAAAGGGTTCATTTAGATTTTCTAAAATATTTGCTAAAAGTTATTAAAAAAAATCCACCACCACGTATGTGCTTTATGGTGAGCTTGGTATAAACCCGCTACACATGCAAATAAAAGGAGACTGGTTTGCTATTGGGTAAATACCATTAATGGTAAAGAAACGAAACTATTAAAGATTATAATGATGGTCTAGACAGAAACAAATGGGATGAAAGCATTTGAAACATCCTATCGGAAATTGGATTTAAATTTATTTGGGTTAATCAAAACATTTCCGACAAATGCAGGCTAGGTATAATATTTAAGAAAATACTTTACGATTAATTTATACAAACATAGGAATCAGCCATTACTACCTCGATAAAAGCTGATACATATATAATTGTTTAAAACGGAATTTGAATAAGAACATTATTTGTTAAAAGACCTATCAAAATATAAGGCAACTATAATAAAAAGTTTGAACATAGGAGAATTTACCTAGATATTAAAGAGTGCTTACCCTGTGTGTGCAGAACTGTGTAGGTGATGAATTTCATTATCTCCTTGAATTTAGCTAGTTCAGATTTCAAAGAAGGCAACTACTACCGAAACACTTCTATAAGAGACCAAATGTACCAAAGTTTAAAGAATTAATGTGTTCTGAGAAAATTGATATTTTAAGAAATCTAAATTGATTGATATTGTGTTATCAAAATTGTATTATTTTCAAAACCAACTTTATCCGATGTGTTCATTGCTCTTACGTTATTCTGTTTGTTTGGATTTTTTATTGTTTAGAAAATGTTTCATTTTTTTGTTGTTTTGTTTTGGATCTTTTAAGGAAGAGAAAGGTACTGTACATTCATCGTTAGAAATTATTTGCCAGACATTAGTTTGTTTTCCATATTTAGAAGTTTACAACCTATCTTCCCAAATATACCAATATGTATGTAATTACATTTCAACTTGATCTTGTTCAATTGAAGAAATATAATGTAATAACGTATAATAACAATATCCATATTAAAAAGAAAACAATATACATATTAAACCTGAATAATATCCATATTAAATCTAAAATATCTTTATCAAACTTATTAAACCTGAAATCATATTGATATTAAACAAGAAACAATATCCATATTAAACACAAAACAATATCCATAATAAACACACTATAACATCCATGTTAAGCCTCTAACAATTAAACCTAAATCAATATCCATATTAAACCTGAAATAATATTGTTATTAAACAGGCTGCAATATCCATGTCAAACCTGAAATGATATTGATATTAAACAATATCCATGTTAAGCCTCTAACAATATCCATATTAAACCTAGAACAAAATTCACATCGACAACGTCTACGCCGATCTCTATAATCATCAAACACTCTTCTATCTTAGCGATCATCCTGAAACAAACCCATTCCACTTTAAAGATAATATAGCGGAACTTGGAAAGTTTAAAGATGAAACACATGATATATCCATCACAGAAGTCATCGGTCTTCGATCCAAAATGTATTGCCTCACACTCGATGATGATACGATTAGGAAAAAAGTCACAGGTGTCAAAATGCCTGTCATTGGTCACATCACTATTAATCAACAGACTGTTATTACTGAGATATCTACGCTGCTACTCCATGAGAACTTACCGTTCACAATTACATTACATATCTACCATGCTCATCAACAAAAAAGTACTTTGTCCCCTTTGACAATAAACGTTACTCCATCTTCACACACTCGCACAAGGACATTATCGCAGGCAAAAGTAAACCCCTCATATAAACGGAAAACACTCACCCTTTCAGTAATATATAGACATGGGGCACTCTTGAACACCCTTTATCACGCAGGGATAAAAGTGAGCCAGAACCCTATTTATATATGCTACTAATGTAGGCCTTCCTATATTACTGTAATTCAATGAAATACATGTGCTACTTCAATAGCCCTTCCCATAGTATTGTACTGAGTCAATAAAAAATATCTGCTACCTAAATAGCCCTTCTCATAATACTGTACTAAGACAATGACAAATCTCTGCTTCCTCAATAGTCCTTCCCATCGTACTGTACTAAGGCAATGACAAATGTCTACTATGAATTCAGAGTTTTAACCAGATCGTGACTTAAAATTTGCTTCCTAAAGAAAGTTTTCTGTACTTAGAGAAAATGTCGAGATAATCTGTTCACTGTATTGAAACAAATATTTCATTCGACGAAATAAGTTATATTGGAGCCATCAGTTTACATCGCGTTTTGTTATCTACCTATACATGATACGAACCCAAGGTACTCATGGCAACCACAAACGCTTAGGAATATGCGACAAAAGCGGAACTAGATATAAATTGTATAAATGTGAATCTGATAACATTAACCTCACTTGATAATATCAAAAATTCCTATATGAAACAACCCAGGGCCTATATTGGGCTCTTTTAATGAACGAATACTTATTGCAGTAAAATGAAGCTTGAGGGAAGGAGCTGAGCGAGTTATTTATAATTTTATAAGTCCGTGATATTGAGTCAAGACAGAAATGTTAGTCTGGCACGTACTATAACCTAACGAAGTTGGAAATAAATCAAATGAAATTTGAAAACTCTGCATCTTGTAGATTCCATTTTCTTCCCCAACAGTTCATGCTGGGAAAAAGTTCAAAGAACAGTATGCACTATAATAAATTAAATCATGGATTTCCCTACGATAGCTATAGGAACGCGTTGATCGCAAGGGTAAAATGGAGACTCCTACGATTGTAGGAACGCGTTGATTGTACAGAGAAAGTGTCAGTTTTCCGGATAATCAATTATCTGGACAAAATCTGAATAATCAATGTTGTACGGACGGATAACATTGGGCAGCTGTGTATGATTCAATTCCATGCCTATCTTGAATATATTTTGTTCGTAATATTTCTACAATCTATACTGGCAAATAAAATTTGAAAGAATTTTATTTGATTTTTATTTTTCTCTATTTGCCACTTAATTTAGACTACATATCATTACAACACAGCACCATCTCACATTTCCAAACTGAAAGACAGCTGTCAATATGTTCCTCAGACGTAACTGGCAACAAAAATAATACCTTTGAGCTCCGAAAGTATGAATTACGACTGACTAGAAAAACACTAGGATACATCACTTTAACTCCACTTACAACGCAGAACGGACCACGTGATATGGTCACGTGATCACTTACTTTCAAGAGTCAAAGTAACATCATATGTCAATTATCACGTCCGCCATGGACGAATTCGATTCTACCTAACGAATCTTAGTATAAGATTCAATAATAATAAATATTTTAAAAATGTTGTTTGTAACAGAGCTAAAGTGACCCTGAAATCCATGTCACCAAAAGATATAATGTTTCTACAAACTGCGTATTTACCAGGTTTATCAGAACTGAATAGAATTTTCTGGAAAATGTCAAATACAGTAAATAAAGTTATCATTACAATAACATGTAATGAAATACAAATAAAATAAAAAAGAAATTTAAAACTAACACACAAGTGATTAAGTTACATATACGTAGCATTACAGTAAAAAAAAAATATGTTACTTGTTTTATGTAGAAATATTCCTGCCTAAAATATTTATTTAACATGAAGTATTGCACAAGCTGTGCAATTTCCATAGAGTTTGGATTTCGTTATTGCCATATCCCTAGAGACCGGATTTCATCTTTGTCATATCTCTAGAGTCCAGATATCATCTTTACCATATCCGAAGAGCCCGGATTTCGTCTTTGCCCTATCCCTAGAGTCCAGATTTATTGCTTAGTCTGTCGTGTTTCTTTTTAAGTAAGAATGGGAAATCAACATGCACACTTACAATAATTTAAAACACTTCTGTGCGAATTTGTCGCTCATTTATTGTGGATATCGTGTTTGTAACAGAATCACATGACAGTTACACATACTGCAGTAGTAGTAGTAGTAGTAGTAGTAGTAGTAGTAGTAGTAGTAGTAGTAGTAGTAGTAGTAGTAGTAGTAGTAGTAGTAGAAGCAGCAGTAGTTGTTGTTGTTATTGTTGCAGTTGCTAGTTATTATTATTATTATTATTATTATTATTATTATTATTATTATTATTATTATTATTATTATTATTATTATTATTATTATTATTATTATTTCGTTTTATTTAACATATTTCCTGTAAGCACAGTGTTGTCGTGGCTCTTATATTGCAAACAGAAGAGCTATAAATCTGGAAACACAAAGGCATTTGTCAAGGATATTCTATACCATAATGTCAAGGATATTCTATATCATAATGTCAAGAATATTCTATACCATAATGTCAAGGATATCCTATACCATAAGGTCGACCACATGAGCAACAGAAAATAGACACAAATCTGCAGCATGAGCCCTGACATATTTTATATTGCCTGACATATTTTTTGTCTGACATATTTATTACATGAATGTTGTGAAGGACTATGATGTGATTATCATATGCGTCTCTCGTTAGACAAATTGTATTATTCAAAATGAACGTTGCCATAGTTTCTTCTGAAAAAGCAAGCCGTCAACAAGTCAAACAGATCTAACAATAAGCCACACTGAAATTATTTGAATGTAATGAACTAACTGAAACAGGTTCTACAAATGCAATGTTTCAAATTCAATAACACGAATTCATTCAAATGTTCTCGATACTAGAAAATTTTATTCAGTAACTTAAGCATTTATTCTTCCTTTTTGTAATGCATTTATAACGACAGGTATGAAATAAAGAAATATGACACCGACAACGCCAGCAGATTACATGGCTAAAAGGAAGAAAACAAAGAGAAAAACAGCTAACAGACGAATTAGATACTACTGTGTAAAATGCAGATGATAAGGAGTCTTCTTTTACCCTCTAATCAGGCACTGATGGCTTCGTTAAGCTGCTAACGAAAATAACACTATAAATGAAGGGAAATGGGAAAATGCAATATTATCCATGTGTATATTTCCATAGTAAAAATAACACTAAATATGCATGGAAATGCAGTATTATCCATTTTTATATACAGAGTAAAAAAAAACACTAAACATGCAGGGAAATGCAGTATTATCCCTGTGTATATTTATGAAGTAAAAATAACATTATACATGCAGAGAAATGCAGTGTTATCCATCTATATATTTATAGAGTAAAAATAACACGTATACATACAGGGAAATGCAATATTATCCATTTGTATATTTACAGAGTAAAAACAACATGTATAATTGCAGGGAAATGTATTATTATCCATGTGTATATTTACAGAGTAAAAATAACTTGTAAATATGAGAGACGAATAACCTTTAGAAAGTAGTATTAGATCTAAGGTGAAGTGGTTGGGGTGTGGGTAACTGACAAGATGCGTTTGGCATATAGAAAATAGGAATAAAATAATTTTAAAATTAATAATTGCCCAATAATGAATTATTATCAGTAGTGTTGATGTTGTGTGGATGTTAAAGAACGTCGTTCAAAATATGTTTAATTAAGAAGATGACATAAAATATATAAATACCGAAAATCTTCTCGTGATATAAAATCTAGACTTTACCAAGAACAATATGTATGATTACAAAGTTTATTTACTCAGAAAGAATTATTATATTACTTAAAAGGTATGAAAGATAACCAGAGCCCAGGATTATTTAATTTTACAGTAGAATTTTTTAAAACAAAAAGAAAACAATCTATTTTGGTGCAGCAGTGCAGGATTCATAGTTAGAACAGATAAGGAAGGATATGAAACTGAGTCTTTTCCAAGGTTTCTACACAAGGCATTTTAACTTGCATGCAACATGCTGTACCTGAAATATTGACGTTTATTTTCTGAATTTATTGTTACAGTATATACAAGTAATATTATTTTTCCAAATTAATTATGCCAGTAATGAATGATACAATATCTAAAGATCAGACTGGTGTTGTACAAGGAAAATGCGTTGGATAAAAGGCAATAATTGCCTCTGATAATATGCATATTGCAAACAAATATACAAATTCAACGTATACTATTCTCAACTGATTTTAAAGGCACCGGCTTAAAAGATAGTATTGTTATACTTCATCGGCAGTTTTATTAAATGGAATTTACTTGGAATTTGTCCACTTTTTCGCAGCTTGTAAGCCTTGATCTACACATCTTTACATGTGATGGGCAAAAGGAATGACCACGTTATTAAAGAATAATGAGGTAAAAATGAATCAATTAACTGTCTGTACTAGCTTATAAGTTGAATTCAAATTCACTGACACAGATCTGCCGCCGCATACTACGCCGGCAGGTCTGAGTCTGTGCAGTTTGATACGAGTAATCCGTAAAATACGCAAAATAGACCTTGCGGATTATGCTACGGCAAATCAGGATCTTTGTCGTTTCCAGTTTGACTCATCTTATAAGCCAGTACATACCGTAAAGGCAAAGCGTACATGACGTGATTGTTTGCAAAATGATACTTCTTTAATTCCTAATGGTTCATTTTAATCCTCTTCTGTACTATTAAGCTTCTATGAGAGAATTTCAGGACATAAAAGCAGCATTACCAAAACGGAAATATTTTGGAAAGAATTTAATTTCTTTCACAAAACAACGTATGCCCATGATTTCCTTACGTTTTTACAAATTAATTTCGTACGTGAATATGGGTGTTTCGCTAACTAGAATTGCGTAGGTTTTTTTTCCAGATTTGTTTGTTAATTTAACGGGAACTCCCAGACAGACTTAATTGTAAAGTTCTTTTCTAAATTATGTTTGTGTAGAGCGAGAGCAAGAGATGGTTATTTTGACATGCTCCTTGACATTGCAATATCGTATAGAGGGTCCTTTCTAACAGAGTTATTTCTAACCATTAGTAAACATTATATGTCAAAGAATGACATGAACAATTGCTATGCTTAATAATACATTTACTTTTGTTGATTAGCCTCCAAAACAGAGACATTAAATCACTAATTATTATTGAAATTCCTTTGAAAATTATGGTATACCATCTATATATTGTAGATGAGGATCAGGAATTGCTGGTATAAGACCATTCTCAGAATGTATTCATGTATTCATGTGACCCTAGGTCAAAGAATCCAAAAAAAGGCTAAGCTAAGCACCAGTATATAGATTTGTTAGAACCAGGGAGACCAAATTATGGCAGAAAAACATTTTGTTAAATTAAAGATCAACAGAATATCTCAGCATAAAATAACACAATTTTATATTGTTTAGACACGAGTCTTCCCTATTAAGTTTACTTTATCTAATGTCTACATTTACATATTGGGTGTTAAAATTCATTCATCTACCAGCACTACAAAGATAATTTTGCTTAGAATCAATGAAGAAGTTCATATAAATAAGGGACCAATTAATGTGTTTTAGGGTAGAGTGATATATATATATATGTGTGTGTGTGTGTGTGTGTGTGCGTGTGTGTGTGTGTGTGTGTGTGTGTGTGTGTGTGTGTGTAAAATCCTGCTGCATGAATAAAATCGTATATCCATATTGTCAGTTGACGAATGATTCATAAAAGAAAAAACGTCATTGAAAGGTAAAATCCCAGTCACTCCCACCCAGGCACTAAAATCAACAAGCACCATAACAAAAACCAGGTTGTGCACTTCTAATACAAGTTAAAATGCAAGCATACCGACATGTACTCAAAACTATTTAAGCCTAACCACAAAGTCTCTACTGGTTTGGGGCCGTTTGTGTCACTATGCACATTTTGTAAATGTTTTATTCTGACCACGTGTTTTGCCCACATAATTGATTGATCATAACTGTACATTGAAACCATACCTAATCAGAAACAAAATTCATGCTTTAAATGGTTTCTTTTCTCTATCGTTAACTTGTATTGTTTTGTGCTATAGAGGAAAAGACACTTAAGATAAGACGTAAATCAACTTACATTTAAGAGAATGGACATATCAATTAAGTTTTCATCATTATAATATATACAGTGGTAATTCTATAATATAAAATGTTCTTACGCAAAAGAAAAACAAATCTCTATAAACTGCATTACATCCATTTCAGCCGCGATCAATATAATATATTCTCTAGCAAATATATGTAGTGTAGTGTGATAAGCCTAGCTTAGCCTCGTTTTCGCGATATATTAATATTCATGAGGATCTCATTAAGAACTGTCAATTAGGAGTGGCATTCCACCGTATGTGATACAAAAAATATATTGATGTGAGTAACGAGATAAATTAAGGTGCAGAAAATTCAAATCCTGTAGTTTCCATAGATACTATTCATTTTGAAATATTCTGCTTGTTTACGTGAGAGGATGTCATCATTTCCAACCCCAATGACAATAACTCAGAACAGATTTTTTGTAAACGCTTATCATCATCATTTTTCATCATGATCAGATAGTTTTTTTTCTGCAATAATATGGAATTAACGATGTTTTGTTAAATAGAAAATTATGAGAGTTCTTTCATGCAGACTCTTTGATTATTAGATACAAAATGTGTCAACTAAAACAAGAAAATAACAAAAGTGATATCTATATTATTGAAAAAAGTCTGAAATTGAAAGTTTTCTTTAGAAAACAAACATCTTGACTGGTATTATTTACACCATCTGTACAGAATATTGCACGAAATTTAATTGTGACACAATGATTTCTTTTATGAGAGACCATTATATTATTCCCACTGACGCATTTTGTATCCATAGTGAGATAAAGAAATTATGCCCACTTGTTCATCTTCCCATTTCCATCGCAATTGCATATTTGTGCAAAATCATTCGTCAAATACTGCAGATATATTGATTATACGGTATTGCTGTATCAATGGGCACCGGTCATCGCCAAACTTACATTAATCAAACGAAGTAATATAAAATGAAAATATCTAATCCAACAAATGCAATGATCAATTCAGTTTCAAAATGACATGATATTAAATAAAATGATTTGAAGAACAAATTAAATGACGAATTCGACGTCCATATGACGTGATTTTAGATGAAATTATTTGAAGAATAAAACAGAATTATCTATTCAAATTTCAAATGACATGTTTTGAAACGAATTGATTTTAAGAAACAACATGGCATGAAGAATTTATACTAACACTTTATGCCATCATAGTGATATGGGTTGCAACATTTCACTTTACTTAGTATGAAATATTAAATAAAACGAATTTCAACAAAATGGAATGATTTACAAATACGTCTGAATGGTCAACTTTATTTTTATTTTTTGTATGACTTAAAAACATGATTTTAAACAATAAAATTAATTGTCGTAAATATAATCATTTCAACAGAGGAAAGAACATAATGTAAATAAATCCAATATCAAATAACTGCACTGTTGATATGACTCTTGCCCTACTTGACAGAGCCGTACAATAGTATCTGAACTCAATGTGTAGTTTTCTTCAAGAAGAATAATAAAATACGGCTTGTAGTACATCTAAGCGTCCAGACTAATATACCATTAACGATAAACTTGTGCCTAATTTGTCGAGTTTCAATGCTATTCAAAATAGAAAACTGAAATAATTATTGTAAGTATGCAAATTTCTTCTGAAGAGCACATTAATTAGGGAAGGCGAACAATTAATTAGAATTATGGGGACCGTGGCGTGTTAAATCACCATAATGCACGGATTTGTAATGTCTGTGTCATGAAAAGAGCGATTCTTAATTAAACATTAGTTTATTTAACCATCAGGCAGACTGGGCGTAAAATGTTGGCTTCGTTATTTGTATCCCAACATTTTGGAGGGAGATTTTACAGGATTAGTTATTTGGTAATCTGGAGGTCAGGTGTACCACTAGATGTAAAGAGCGGTAGATATATTTAATCCTGGTTGGTTAGGCTAAATAAGGGGCGTAGTTCTCAGACGAAATATCTTGGTTTTAGTATGTCCCATCGCAAAATCTTTAGTCAGTCTGCTATTTTCTGCAAGAGAAAACAAATGTAGGATACTCCGTGTTTGAATTCACTCGTAAAATAATTATCCACGGGATAAATCTCTAGAATTTCGACGGACGCGATTCTTGGCGGTAGAAGCATGCGAAGCTTGTAATAAAAGTATTTGCGTTAGTCTAGTATAATTCATAGATATCAATATAATGATTTGTTTGAATTATTTGCTAATATTTGCATGAATTTATTTGTTTAAATTCGAAGATTAATTTTCTTGATATGAATAACTGTGTGAGTTCATCTGTCTGAATCCGTAGTGATATTCATTATATAAGTTCGACGAATTGTTTGAATGTGTCGTCTTGATTGTTATAGGAAAATTATGTAACTAAGAATGTTATGCCTTACCTTAGTTGATATGAGTTGCGAGAATCGGGTGAATTCACCGACCTAAGATGATTTCACGTATGACAAAGACTGAAATTAACGTTGTTAAACCATGAAGTGAGTGTTTCTTAAAGACTTGAATTTGTGTATTCACTAGATTTAACGTAGATAAGACAAGTAATGAACTTTATTCAATCATTTGTGAAGTTGAGACGAGAACAGAACTGTTAGGCCTCAGGTGATGATAATGCGAGTAAGGTTGAAATAGCTGTTACTAAGTACATTAATCTTATGAAATTAGGTTTGTTTATAGTTTGTCATGATTAGCTTGACCAGATAGCCTTTGATATCTGAATTCCGATACAACGATATCTGACATAACAAGAGGGGAGTAATGATCTATTCCAAGTAGAATATCTGATAGAAGATTTTTGGAAGGTGAAATAGTTCCATGAGGTGCATCTACGTACCTACCTATCTAAGTATCTACGTTTCACGTACTTACATATCCACCTACGCACACAAAGATCGACAGCCGAGTAGTGACAATAGAGAGTTTGAGAAGGTAAAGTGGAAAGAACCAGGAGGTACAATCGGAGTGAAGTTGGAATGAACCAGAAATAATCAGGTTATGAAGTTATACCAGGCAATGACTTCGATTGTTCACTCTATTCTATGATGAACTAATTATATTACTTTAAACAGATTGGCTATTTATATATAAGTATATTTGTGTTTGAAATTCGGTGAATGATTTATTAAAAAAAGAATTTACCTTCCTATTGTAATGTATTATCACAATGTTATGTAATTGATTCAATATTGTTGTCTTTTCATGGACGGGGGCTCGTGTAATTATGTTTTATATATCTGCTCAGATCTCTGTCTATTCTACCTATAAGTTTGTACTTTATATTAATATTTACTTGATCAAGGACATAACACCAAGACGATCAACCATTAGATAACGATAACCCACCACCAGATTTATGTTTACCATGGAACTCCAATACTTAAAGGCCAATGACAGAAATAATATGTTTGATTCACAGCATTCATGTACAGATAGACATTGCGTACAACCACAGACCACAGAGTGAGAGTGGAAGTCTGCCACGCAGTCTGTGGCTATAGTCGTGGAATATTTCACAAGCAGAAAACTTCTACTCTGTGTGACCATTGCAAACAAACTCTGTCGAAGAAAACATACACACACTTAAAATGCAGAAAAGATCACTGCACTGAAGTCTCGATGTCTCCACAGAAACCAAATTAGCAAACGAAAATTTAAGTAAGCTTGAAATGTAAACTTACTAAAGATTGATGCAAGCGCTCAGCTTGAAACAAAATACTGTCAGGGAACATTAGGCTAAAGTTCCGAGACCCATATGACAATATGATATGTGTATGCAGTGTGTACGCATCAATGTTAAGCATGAAATTTTAATTGGACTCTTCCCTGGTAAGAACAAACATCTCTTTCGGCAAGAATTGGCAACTGCTATTAGAGGAAGAGTACATTTTGAACTTGTACGCATATAACGACATTTCAGTTCTGAGGAAATATTTTTGGCAAAGGCAAAAACAGCAGTCCAAAATAGTATTCAATGTCTGATTAATAAGTATGGAAATTTCCGGAACAATTCCTTGGTCGGATTTGCCCATTAACGAAAATTTATGCCATGTGATAGACATTTAAATACTTGTTCTGATGATATTGATCGGATTGAATGTGTACTAAGAAATATTGTCTCGGATGTCAAACTAAGCAAACTTTCACGCATGTTAAACACAAATAAGTGTGAGAGCTTTCACAATAGGAATTTTACATATGGACCAAAGACAACAGTATGGAGCAGATATGTTGATGTCTTTCTGCCCTTCATATTTCTTAGTTTGGTACAGGAAAGTCTATACATTCCCAATGACTGAGTCTTGTGGAATTGTTTGTAATCAGTCTGAACCAGTATTTCACCACATGATAGAACGAGCTCATGGAATAGTAACAGATAGGGAGAGAAATCGAATGTTCAATACAAGTACGTACACAGGTTATATCAAACGCAAACAAAAATGCAGCAGACCACTTATACAAAATTTAGTAGTTGTCAATTTTAAAAAAATGTAACTAATGAACATCCATACACTTTAAATCCTTTAAATTAATACCATGTAACAATTATTAAATGTACATGAATATCCCATTATGCACATCCCATAGACCCTATGTCCATGGCATTGACAATTAGATTTAGATGATTTTCTAGCCATATTTACTCTCTTTGGTTCAAGAGGTAAATGATCAGGATTGATATATGCTTTGTGTGACATCTATGTGATAGCTATCTCACACTAAGACGGTAGTGAGTTTGCCATAGTTTCTACCTAGAACTTTAGTCGATGAGCAAAAACAAGTATGCTTTTCCCACGAAGGGATGCATAAATTATTCCATAACAATGTCGATCTCGTGAACCTGTCAAAAAATGACACTTGCTGGCAACTTGTGAATGTCGAGCTAAAGCTTTTTTATATATGTCATTAGTTCTTGAGCTGTTCATTTGGTTTGAAATATTTCTGACATATTTTAATAAACCAAAACAATGGAAACTTTTACCTGATAATAAAAGAAAATATTAAAGACCATAACAATGAATTTTTCTGCGGGGTTTTTTTTGTCCATATAATATTAGAGGTCCCGAGTGGCCGAGTGGTCTAAAGTGCTCATCGTGCTAATATCTCACCTCTGTTTGCGTGGGTTCAAGTCTCGGGCTCGGCTAACGTGGGTACGTGAACAAGCCTGCCAGTAGCTTCTCGTAGGTTGGTAGTTCTTACCAGGGTTTTCCAGAGTTCTTCCTCCACTAGTTATACTCGCCGCTATGTATAACCTACCTTGTGCTAATAAAAATTGCGTCAAACCCCAAATAACCATATAATTTTATTTGCCATTAAAAAAGAGAAAATATCCTAATTATTACCAGCTCAAAGAAAAACTGATAGCATCTTCCTTAAGAAAGGTTAAATTAACGCAACATTTTTACAAACAACTATCCATCATAACATACAGGTTTCTAATTGCCACTAGTTAAAGCCATGTTACGTACAGTGCAAAGGGACGTAACATTTCTCAAGCCTACCTTACTTAAAGCAGATTTTGGAATGAAGAGACACGTCTGAGTTCTAAAATGCAGAGAATATAAACCAAATGAGCCAAAACAAACAAATACCAACAACATCAAATATCACTCCATGGGTACACACACTAATACTTTTTATAGGTATGCTTACCAGTTATTATGTACTTTTCATAGAGTGACGTTGTTTGCATTTGCAACATGCACAATGGCAAGAATGTTGACATACCTCTATGGTACTTTGATATAATGTGGCTGACATTTCTTTGGATACTGTACGTGTTGAAATTGTACATTAACTAAATATACAGTAAACCAAAATGGATGCTCCCATGTGCATGATAAATTTACCTGAATTAGTCAAAAATACACTAAATTTAGCTCTTATCAAAATAGGGAAAACGGATTTTGCCAAAGTAGGCAATACCAGCTTCTGAAGGTGGAATGAATGAATTACAAAATATATTAAAAGTAGCAAAAGTTATCTGCTCTTTTTCTGCAATTTACCTCTGAAGTCCAAGAAGTGAAAATGACCAAGCGGTGCTAATAGTTTGTTTTTTTTTTTATTTGAGGACATCTGAAGTAAGGGCAAGCTCTATACTCTATAACCCGAGTTGCACCCATCAATCATACACCAAAATAAAAAAAATTAAAAGTTCGTTAAAGAACAACTACGATATACAAAGTCTCTATTAAATAACGAGTATGACCTGTGAGGAAACACGGGGCTATTATTTTTCTTTAACATTTTAACTTTATGCAAAATACAAACAAGAGAGCGCCACCTTTCAAGAATGATCTATTTTTTTACAACACAAACCTACAAAGACAACTATTTATACAAGAATAAAGAATATTAGAATTTAATAATGCTTCGGAAAAATACCGTTTCAATCTAGGATTATTAAATAAAATATATAAAGATATATATACATCATCATCATCATCATCATCATCATCATCATCATCATCATCATCATCATCATTACATAGTCGTATCCGTCAGAAATTAGAAATAATATTATCATGTTATGAGAGATAATTATGAGAATTCTTTTTTTCGGACACTCTGATTTTTAGATCAAAAATACGCTTCAGCCAAAACCAGAAAGTAATATAAAAGGGGATTCTGTGTTATTCAAGAACACCTAAAATAAAAATTGTTCTCATTTTAAATCTTACCTGGTATTATATACGGTATATTTACAGTATTTAATTGTAACTGGATATGGCATACAAATGTAATTAAACCAATGATTCTATAGAGATACTAGTAAATTATTTTTGTATATCCTTAGTAAGATAAAGAAACTATTCCCACCTTTACAGGTCCAATTTCCATTGAAATTACATATTTGTGCAATGATTCATCAACGATAGGGGTATTCTGATTAAGAAACAGTATTGTATTATGTAAACATGAACATAATATTATCGTAACAAATTAAAAGCTGGGTGTGTCTACATCAGGTCAAGTTTACAATAATGCGTAAAGTGCATGGTACCAAATTTAAACTGACATAAATTAAATCGTGCATTAAAATAACCGTGTCCAAATTTACGCAAATGCCTGTTCACTCGATACTTAAATATGGTAATACTAATTTACAAACAGGGGGGTAATCACTAGAACAGCGGCGGAAATTAGCAGCCGTACAAACATAAAAGATAAATCAAATTTTTAAGAGCTTTAATTATATCGAAACTTAAATTACATTTTCCATTAGGTCTCTATTTCGAATTTGTAGCTGTCTGTAAAATAATTTTGATCTCTCCTTTTCATAAGTAAGTTTCTTTTGCTTAACTTATTTACGCAGAAGATTTTGATGTTTTAGTACAAGTTTCTATGTCTCTTTTTTAATACAATGTACATTTTTCAAAAACAGAGCATTCAGACATCTCAAAACAGTGGCTCCCGACTCTTCATTTATTTGATGCAATCTTACTGTGGCATCTTAACATAATATGAACTTTCTCATAAATTGTGCCAGTTTAAACTGACAATGTTCATAAACAAGAAAAGATGACTAATAGGAAAAAGAAAAAAAAAATTAAAATACATTCAAGCAAACAGACAACTAATGGTTGTTTAAATTCTGGTCCAAATTAGAAAATTGGAACAATAATCTTTTCTGCATAACTGCTATGACTCGAAGTCAATGGTGCCTGAAGGGTATGACTCGAGGTCAATGATGCCGGAAGTGTATGATTCGAGGTCAATGATGCCGGAAGGATATGTGCTGACTTATTTCTTGTTTTTTTTTTTTTAATTAATGCTTCAGATTTTTCAGAGACACGTACCAAAAAGCGAGACAATAGCTTTCTTTTGTCGATCTCAAGCGGTTTTGGATTAACCGTTCTATTATTATTTTTTTAGGGATTATTGAAGTCCAAATGATGTACAAATATGTTCGAGGATAAATAAATTCATGAAAATTTAGGGAAAATTTAATCAGGCAAGCTACTTAGGAATATAATAAATTTTATTTTCTACCTCAAGAGGTTTAATGTAGCTAGCAATAGTTAACTTTTTTCCCATTCTAAACAGTTTTAAAATGTGCTAAAGAAAAGATTTATATAATGGCAGTCAAACCTAATTAAGTTATTTACCACTTTCAGCGACTTTCTCTCCTGTCGACCTTCCGGACCTGTTTGCAGATATCGTTAGCAAAATTCAATCGATTAAAGATAACAGCTTCAACTGACCAGTTTTCACCATGCAGTTGTGACATGGAATATAAACGGAAACCTTATACAGCATGTTTAAACCCTAGATTTGGTACATACGATTATAATAGATAGCCACGTAAACACGATCGGATTCTGATATCAATGCTTGAGTGCTTAGATTCAATGCTGCCTTCACTAACTTCCCTCTCATCCGGGAATTCTGATAATTTTTGTTTCAAAACCGCTTTTGTAAAGACACTGCTGAAGAAACCAACCATCGACCATAACGATATAAAGAACATAAAGATATAATCTCACATTCAGGTCAAAACTCTAGAAAAAAATTATATTCTAACTTGTACCTCATTTGAATTCAAATGGTCTTTTTAGCATTGTTCAGTCTGCATATCTCTCTGAAACTGCATATATGAAAGTAGTTAATGACCTTTTCCCTGTTTTTGATTGCGGAAAGATTACAAACCTCTCTCTCTCTCTCTCTCTCTCTCTCTCTCTCTCTCTCTCTCTCTCTCTCTCTCTCTCTCTCTCTCTCTCTCTCTCTCTCTCTCTCTCTCTCTCTCTCTCTCTCTCTCTCTCCTTAACTTGTCCTCTGCATTTGAACATTATGTATTAATTTACAGTCTCCATTATCTATTTGATATATGGGATACAGCCTTAACAAGTTTCAGGTTCTACTTAGTGAACATGACACGAATTGTGTCTATAAATAGAAACGATTCTGACTCAGTTGGTTTCTCACAGTATTCCATAAGGCTTCGTTCTCAGACTCGTTCTCTTCGCTCTAAACAATCAGCCAGAAGTTTAGGATATCATCCAAGGCGTACATAGTTGCATATCGTCTTGTAACAAGCAGCAGATGAATGATGATATCACTGATGCCGTCCACAAAAGGACTATTTAATTTCTTTATTAGACAATAATTATCAGTAATACCAACATTAAATTCCCACTGTCAGTATGAAATCAGTGTCACTCTCCACAAAATTCTTTCACCACACCGACATCTAATGACCATTGTCAAAGCTGCATATTTGGAGATGGAACGCATCAGCTCCATTAGCAAGTTTCTTTGGGCTGATGACACTAAAACACTTGTGTGTTTCTTAGTACTTTCAAGACTGTTGTAGTTCACTTATATATGAATCATTCAGTGTTTAATACAGAAACTTCAAAAAGTACAAAATACGGCTGCTCGGGTCATCTTTTAGTACCACAAAATGATCCCACCTACACCCAACCACCTCCATTGTAACATTCACTGGCCACCTGTTTAATCAATAATTAACAAAATTGTTCACTATGACACAGTTCTTTGACGTCGAGTCATACCAAAGACTTAAAAAAAATAGTACTAACAGCTGCCTCGCTGGGCGTTCAGCATTAAGACGTTAGTGATAGAACTGTCACGATAATGTGATTGGGTGGTTCATCGTTCTACATGTCTGCAGTATGATTCCCCAGTGTTAGACATCACTATAAACTGCCACTACAGACATCGTGGCGATATGACTGAACAATTGTTGGTGTTAAGAAAATTTACAAAGTATGCGTGTATGTGTGTGTGTGTGTGTGTGTGTGTGTGTGCTTGTGTGTGTATATAAGAGAGAGAGAGAATTTATTGCCTTTCCTTTACATTTAAAATTATAATCAATTTCGAATAAAAACATTTTGACAAAACATGTGCATGTAGAGAGACTATAAGAATATAGGATTTGAGTTGGGGTCATCTGATTCGGATGGCTGTGCTACATATTTTTTTTAAACCGCTACAATAAATTCAAGAGTAGTATAATAGGCGAAGAGTGGTTGTTCCTATAAAGAAAAGATGAATTTAGCCATAATTGGGAAAAAAGTGACGTTATGGTAAATATTGTTAAAAGCCAGGGGTCAAAACCATCAAATTTCCAAAGATTTCTATACAACTTCAGTCGCAAATTAGAAATCTAGACGTGTCCATTCTAACATAAATTTTACTCTAATCAATGCAAGACCACATAATTCACAACTTGCCAAATATATATTAACCACACATCTGCATAGCTTCCCTTCATCAACTTTGCGTACCGTCAGCAGTTCACTCTACAACTATCCCCAAACACAGGGAACTATTTTAACTACACCACTTTATTCCAGTCAATCTATGGTTTCAAGGCACATCATGCCAGTACAACTGCATCACATTTGCCACCATAGCGACATAAACGGTATCTGCCGAGACCCTTGTTTATTCCATCGAGTAATTTACCGATTTCCTACCGTAAATGCTGCCACTGTAGTCACAACGCCAATGTACACCACTAGATTCTAATAGGGATTATATTATGACGGACAGTCACGCGGTTTGGGTCTGACTTCACTACCCATTGACCATGGCATCATGGAAAATCACTAACACTTTCTCCCCGCGACGTTAGCTCCTAGTAATTGGCTAATTATTTCAAGCTAAGGAATATTTTCATTGCACCAAATTCCAACAATCAAATAATTAATCACACAAATCTAAGAATTGTTTCAACGGGGCACTATACCCAAATGCACATCACCAAAATTTTATTACAATGTCACTCACAGCTGGGGTTTAGTCGCTGTTGTATATACAAAGAGGAAGATTTAGCTAATTTAGGCTTTGGGGACTATGAAAGATGGTCTATGGCATGGCGGTATATAAAGAGGAAGATTTAGCTAATGTAGGCTATGGGGACTATGAAAAATAGTCTATGGCATGGCGGTATATAAAGAGGAAGATTTAGCTAATATAGGCTTAAAGGACTATGAAAGATGGTCTATGGCATGGCGGTATATAAAGAGGAAGATTTAGCTAATGTAGGTTTTGGGGACTATGAAAGATGGTCTATGGCATGGCGGAATATAAAGAGGAATATTTAGCTAATGTAGGCTTTGGGGACTATGGAAAATAGTCTATGGCATGGCGGTATATAAAGAGGAAAATTTAGCTAATGTAGGCTTTGGGGACTATGAAAGATGGTCTATGGCATGGCGGTATATAAAGAGGAATATTTAGCTAATGTAGGCTTTGGGGACTATGCTTATGGTGTATCTATCATCTGTTGGATGGCTGGTTTATCTATCATCTGGTGGATGGCTGGTGTATCTATCATCTATTGGATGGCTGGTGTATCTATCATCTAATGGATGGCTGGCGTATCTATCATATGTTGGATGAATGGTGTATCTATCATATGTAGGATGAATGGCGTATCTATCATCTGTTGGATGGATGGTGTATCTATCATCTGTTGGATGGCTGGTGTATCTATCATCTACTGGATGGCTGGTGTATCTATCATCTGTTTAATGGATGGCGTATCTATCTTATGTTGGATGGATGGTGTATCTATCATATGTTGGATGGATGGTGTATCTATCATTATTTGGATGGATGGTGTATCTATCGTCTGTTTGATACAGTCTGAATGCCCTTTCATTTGAAAATGTGTAAAAAGTAGAGGACAAAGCTTTAAAGTTGCAATCTTATACGAATTTAAATATCAGTTTGAGCTTGGGCATGTATCTTTGACTTTTAAACCAAACAGTTACCAAGTTTTTCTCTTTGATTATCATTGTTGTGTGCAACTAACATAATTGACTGTCGTACGAAAAGAACACTCCAATGTGGTCATCTACTGCTTACACTCCAAAGTGGTCATCTACTGCTTACTTTCCAGTGGGGTCATCTACTGCTTACACTCTAATGAGGTCATCTACTGCTTACACTCTAATGTGGTCATCTACTGCTTACACCCCAATGTGGTCATCTACTGCTTACAATCCAATGTGGTCATCTACTACGTATACTCCAAGGTGGTAATCTAAAGCTTACACCCCAATGTGATCATCTAATACGTACACTCCAATGTGGACATCTACTGCTTACTTTCCAGTGTGGTCATCTACTACTTACACTCCAATGTGGTCATCTACTGCTTATACACCAAAGTGGTCATCTACTGCTCACTTTCCAGTGTGGTCATCTACTGCTTACACTCCAATGTGGTTATCTAATGCTTGCACTCCAATGTGGTCATCTACTGCTTACACCCCAATGTGGTCATCTACTACTTACAATCCAATGTGGTCATCTTCTGCTTACACCCTAATTTGGTCATCTACTTCTTACACTCCAATATGGTCATCTACTGCTTACACTACAATGTGGTCATCTACTACTTACACTACAATGTGGTCATCTACTGCTTACACTCCAGTGTGGTCCTCTACTGCTTACACTCCAATGTGGTCATTTACTGCTTATACTCCAATGTGGTCATCTACTACTTTCCTTCTAATGTGGTCATCTACTACTTACACTCCAATGTGGTCATCTACTGCATGCACTCCAATGTGGTCATCTACTGCTTATACTCAAATGTGGTCATCTACTGCTTACACTCCAATGTGGTGATCTACTACGTACACTCCAATGTGGTCATCTACTGCTTACATTCCAATGTGGTCATCTACTGCTTACACTCCAATGTGGTCATCTACTACGTGCACTCCAATGTGGTCATCTACTGCTTACACTCCAATGTGATCATCTACTGCTTACACTCCAATGTGGTCATCTACTGCTTACACCCCAATGTGGTCGTCTACTGCTTACACTTCAATGTGGTCTTCTACTGCTTACACTCCAAAGTGGTCATCTACTACTTTCACTCCAATGTGGTCATTTACTGCTTACACTCCAATGTGGTCATCTACTGCTTACACTCCATTTTGGTCATCTACTGCTTACACCCGAATGTGGTCATCTACTGCTTACACTCCAATGTGGTGATCCACTGCTTACACTCCAAAGTGGTCATCTACTGCTTACACTTCAATGTGGTCATCTACTGCTTACACCCTAATGCGGTCATCTACTGCTTACACTCCAATGTGGTCTTCTACTGCTTACACTCCAAAGTGGTCATCTACTACTTTCACTCCAATGTGGTCATTTACTGCTTACACTCCAATGTGGTCATCTACTGCTTACACTCCATTTTGGTCATCTACTGCTTACACCCGAATGTGGTCATCTACTGCTTACACTCCAATGTGGTGATCCACTGCTTACACTCCAAAGTGGTCATCTACTGCTTACACTTCAATGTGGTCATCTACTGCTTACACCCTAATGTGGTCATCTACTGCTTACACTCCAATGTGGTCATCTACTGCTTACACTCCAAAGTGGTCATCTACTGCTCACACCCTAATGTGGTCATCTACTGCTTACACTCCAATGTGGTCATCTACTGCTTACACTCCAATGTGGTCATCCTCTGAAGGTCAGATATAAATAGAAGTTTCTGGCCTGTAATGATATTTTGTTTACTTATAAAATCAATTAAATCGAACCGATAGAGTCTATGAGCACAAGACAAGACCGCCAATCAGCATCCAATTTCCTCCTAAATAAGTCAGTTTTTATCTGTACTTGTTTGCAAGTTCTTAAGGCTCCTGTTGTCCCTTGCAAGTTTGATAAGCTCCTTTTCACAAAAAATATCCTTTTCATTAATTTGTATCCATCTATCTAGCTTGTTGTCAGAATATATTGTACAACTGATTCAAGAATCCGTAAGTCTCTAAATCGGATATATCTGACAACCGTTATTCTACTTCTGTTTCAAGGTCCAAAATAATCACTGGTTTACATTCATTAGTATTTCCAATTTGAAGATATTTCAACGGCTTTTGAGCACAGGAAATGCTAGCCTAAGCAAATTACTGACCAAAAAAGAGTTTATTCAGCATTTATCTTGACAATATGCTATCATCGCTGTTGGACTGTCATTACATTCTCTATACAATAAACAATTTGCTACACGGTATTTTATTACATAATATCTTAGTGATCAAAAACAGTCCGCACGCAGCAAAAGAACAAAACATTTATTCAAACTTCTACTTTCGACGCGACATCCTACATAAAACAGTACCTGATTTTCTGTTCCATCTGTTCGATTTTTTTTTCAGTAATATGCATTCATTACGAAACCCATTGCTATCAAAATGAAGTCAATAAAATAATATCAGGGGAAAGAAACTTGTTTACTAACCGTTTTATGCGCTTATAAATTCACTTCAATATGCGTTTGGATGTAAAGAAGATACATATGTTTGCTCTAATGCATTAGAAATGTAACAGAAAGACGGCAACATTATTTCTGAAAGCCACGTGAATAATCATTGATTAATTCAAGTTGATAAGTATATGAGCTACCTCTGCACCAAACCACCTGTGACTATTTTTTTTTTTTTCATTTCAATTTTATTGTCACTTATCGGTTATCCGAGACACTAAAAGAAGCTCTGCTATATATCACCGGTTAATATCAGCGAACAACAATTCAGTTAGTACCTTTTGGTCTAAACTGCTACGCCATAAGACGACATATTAATGTATGTGACAAGGAAACGGATGCAACTGAAACAAGAATAAAGCAAACTCCAAGAAATGTAAAATTACACTACTATTTAGACTCAACACTGAATTGATTAGAATAATTATATTTTCTGGTGATTTATGTTAATGCGATAAACAAAATGTAGTAGTCTCCTCGGAGTACGCCCAAGATAATTACATTTTATGCGCCACGTGTGATAATAAAATCATGTCGGATTAGACTGCTAATCTCTTGATTGTTTCCATGAGTGACTTGCTTTTAAAATAAAACAAATATATTTTGTTCTTGTTGTAACTTTGCATTTATGATAACCATGCTGTTCAATATATGCTTCACTGTCCAAATACAAGTCTGGTTTACTTTATTTCTTCCTTCAAATTTAATGATAGGTTAACGTGTGTGTGTGTGTGTGTGTGTGTGTGTGTGTGTGTGTGTGTGTGTGTGTGTGTGTGTGTGTGTGTGACACAAAGAGAGAGAGAGAGATTTAACGTAGCTTTAACAATTGTTTAGTCATATTACTACTGTGTCTGCAGTGTGACAGTATATAGTGATTACTCGCATTGGTTCACTAGGTAATCATGCCGCATACCTGCAGCATGATGTCCCACCCAGTCACATTATCCTGACACCATGCTGACCAGTCCTAACACTAACTTCTTAATGCTGAGCACTGGAAAGATTTGCTAATGTAGATTCCTGACTGTGAAAAGAAAGCTTATTCATCTACTTTTATGACAATTAGGCAATCGCTACATTCCGTTCACATATAAATTCTCTCTTTAACTTTGTATTAGTGAAGTGTGTAAGTCCTTAAACAGTCACAAAGAAGCATGCATTATGTATGTGTCTTCTTCCACCATAACGCTCTACAATAAGCATTGCCTAATATATTGTTCCATTTTATGCTTGTTTCCTTTGCTTTTTTTCCAATACCTTTTACCAGAGCATTCACCAATACATTAATGCAAAATTATAAGAACGGAAAATTAAAATCTCAGTAAATTATTGAGACTTCATTGCATCGTAAATTGTTAAAAATGACTAGATGCAAATCATGTGAACTCGATGCAACTTGATGTGTAAAAGTCTTTTAAAAACTTTATTTAATAATTTGGATACATTAAAGTAGAATTTTGGGATTTCACGGTGCTCTTTAATTTTAAATCGACGATGGTTGTTTTTGGATTTATTTTAATCATGGACAATACTATTGCATCCAAAATGAGATTTCGGCTAACACAATTGACCACCGTGTGCCAGCATGTTACCTGTAAATGTTATAGTTTGGGAATCATTGGAATAACCGCTCAATGCAAAACCTTTCGTCAGATACTCATTCACTATATCCGGATGTATACGACAAAATAAACCCAGACTCGCGTATTTATTGCTCCGAGACGAGGCGCAGACTGTTAATTTTGAAAGGTATTGTGTCCGTGTTGATATATAAATATCAAAAATCTATATAGGCGATTGCACGCCTGACTAAACAGGGAAGCAAGCCGACACCCGGTCCATTTTTGTTCTCCTATCAGTGAAGTCTGTGCATGCTACGTTGTTATTGCTGCGGTTTAAAGTCGCTATAAAGGTGTCAATTTCAGACGGGTACTTAATTAAACTGTTATCTTTCTCCCTTTTGATGGCATGTGTATTTTCAAGCCTAAGCGACCTCAATCTTGGCCGCAGTAAAAAGTTGTATAAATCTTAACGATCATAGCTCTTGGCATTAGGTTCTTAAGATCTGCATCTAAAGCATTTTGGGAATGCATTTAGCCGCGAGGCAGTATGCATATTAGAAACTCCGGACGGATGGGATCTACTACAGTCGTGGTACGTGCGTATTCAGCGGAAGTGTAAGAAAGGGGAACTTGCGATAGTCCTAATATGTCCAACATGCATACGGGTCTTACAATTGTAACTATGACCATCAGAGCATACAAAGTAGGTCTTCTTGTCAACGATACGGACATAGTACACAATTAATTTCACTATATATTCTCTACATTTGTTTCTCAGTACTGAACTTTCCACTGTGTGACAATCAATACAAATCATATGTTAATCTAAAATACCTTCAAAGATGACTTTACGGTTTAGTTCTTGTCAAGGGTTGACCTGCATTTTTTTGAGAGGCTGAATTGTAAACAAAACACCAGGCAACGGAACACAGAATTCACTTCCGGATCATCACCATGACCTTATTACTCAATGTGCACTGTCGCCGAAATACACACAGACAACCACACCATAAGCTCACATTTTAAAGAATAAACAATTGCCTTTAAATCCTTACCAAGAATGCCAAAATCTGACTCTAGTATCACCACTAAATTTAGACCGGAAAAAGTGATCTAAAAATAGACTGGGACTACATTCGTGGGTACTGAACCGGATTTTATTAATTGTGTACTGATTCCTGAAAGGGTCAATGTTTTTGTCAAACTTTTTTTTGGCATGCCACTACTATTTCAACTTCATACATAAAGTCTTTTGAAATTTCCTTGCAAGCAAAACACGTGACAGCTATCAGAAAGTGTGTAGTGCTTGTGTTCTATAGGGATCCAATTGTTCTTAAGAAACCAAAACTAAATTTGCTATATCTTCCTTAATTATAGGAATTTTTCAATGAGGTAAAAACCTAATTGTAATACTTGATAAGGCCTGTCTAAAAATATTCTTGAAATTAAAAAATATTGATATATTAAATTTAATAAAAATTTAAATAAATATATAAATTTTAAAAACTTTTTATTTTACAAAAATTAAATTTTCATACAAGTTATGACATTCAGTTTCACAAATTTAAGGCAGAAAAGTTGATTAATGAATGGTGTTTAAAACAAATGGTAGTTTAGGTCTGTACAACTGATAATATTAATCCCAGGGTTACTGAAGCATGATAGCTCACAATGATTTTGACAGCAAATTGCAACATGCCTATCCAGATGCATATAGGTGTACATACTAAAGAAACAATGACAGGTGCTATGTTCCACATTTATTGTTTTAGGTACATGGGCAGTTGTTTGTATAACTAATAACCCACTCAAATTTAAAGTTTTGATGGGACCACTACCATATTTTATAGCAAATATGCATTCCATTTTAATGCCGATAACTACAAAAGTCAACAATGCAATATGAAAATACAGTTTCAGGGTAGTTCCACCTTACAGAAAAATGATGTGAATCTCTGTCATGAAGATCTAAGCCATGTCTTTGAGATGCTGTATATCAGTGTACTAATATGAACTCATCTTGGTCACTTATAGCAGCAGACTGCACATGTTCTTATGAGACCTTGCTATCACCATTGAACTACTGGAAAGCTTCCAAAATGATACAACTCTAATACTTTGTTGCAGATACCAGGCTAGACCTGAAAAGATAATACATGTTTCACTTAATTCTAAAAAAAAACAGAAAGATGTAGGCAAATGAAGTTAAAATGTGTTAGAAATGGTGATTTCAAAATAACATTAAGGTTGCAAATAGGGTTAAAAAAGGTAAACTTGATAGAGTAACACTCAAAGATGTGAAGCAATAGGCATGTATTAAAGTGACAAATGCATCCTAAAAATAGATGAAGTTTCTACAAGCATATTTAGCCATTTACAGGTTAAATAACTAATCAGGTAGAGTATGTATCATAAAGTTTAAGGCAATGTTGGAACGGTGAGGTTTGATCATTGGTGCAAACATTGATACATACCAGTATAGTGGAAAGTCAAATGACAATGTACCAAATTAAAATTTATTACTATATGCAATCCTATTCATGAAGGAAAAATACTTTTAGATATTGCAAGTGAATATAGCAAAATGTGACCACACAGATCAACTATAGGTACCAATAGATCCTATATCATCAACTAAATGTGAAATTTCCATCCTGAAAACTTGTAAACAAGGATGGATATTTGCATGTGTGGGACATATGCAATGTACTTGGTAACATCACATGTGCAAACATGATTCAAATAATCTGTTTGAACATTTTTAGTCTATTTTTAAGAGTCTTGGCTACCAAGTTATTAAGTTCAATGATTCAATGATTCAATGGAATCAGATATCAGCTGATGCTGCAATACCGCCCTCTGTCAAAGTACTCAATTGAAATGTGTTACCATACAGAGGCATATTCATGATGAAAATAACATCTTGGGATATTTTAAGTGCACACAGTCAAAATTGAGCCTTACAGATTCACTATAGGTACTATGTCAGGCTAACAATGTCAACTTTTGATTCCAAACATTACAAAATATATGCATATTTGTTCATGTCAGCTATGTAACCATATTAGAATCAGTTGTAGAAAGTTAAATTCGACGATGGTTGTTTTTGGATTTATTTTAATCATGGACAATACTATTGCATCCAAAATGAGATTTCGGCTAACACAATTGACCACCGTGTGCCAGCATGTTACCTGTAAATGTTATAGTTTGGGAATCATTGGAATAACCGCTCAATGCAAAACCTTTCGTCAGATACTCATTCACTATATCCGGATGTATACGACAAAATAAACCCAGACTCGCGTATTTATTGCTCCGAGACGAGGCGCAGACTGTTAATTTTGAAAGGTATTGTGTCCGTGTTGATATATAAATATCAAAAATCTATATAGGCGATTGCACGCCTGACTAAACAGGGAAGCAAGCCGACACCCGGTCCATTTTTGTTCTCCTATCAGTGAAGTCTGTGCATGCTACGTTGTTATTGCTGCGGTTTAAAGTCGCTATAAAGGTGTCAATTTCAGACGGGTACTTAATTAAACTGTTATCTTTCTCCCTTTTGATGGCATGTGTATTTTCAAGCCTAAGCGACCTCAATCTTGGCCGCAGTAAAAAGTTGTATAAATCTTAACGATCATAGCTCTTGGCATTAGGTTCTTAAGATCTGCATCTAAAGCATTTTGGGAATGCATTTAGCCGCGAGGCAGTATGCATATTAGAAACTCCGGACGGATGGGATCTACTACAGTCGTGGTACGTGCGTATTCAGCGGAAGTGTAAGAAAGGGGAACTTGCGATAGTCCTAATATGTCCAACATGCATACGGGTCTTACAATTGTAACTATGACTATCAGAGCATACAAAGTAGGTCTTCTTGTCACGATACGGACATAGTACACAATTAATTTCACTATATATTCTCTACATTTGTTTCTCAGTACTGAACTTTCCACTGTGTGACAATCAATACAAATCATATGTTAATCTAAAATACCTTCAAAGATGACTTTACGGTTTAGTTCTTGTCAAGGGTTGACCTGCATTTTTTTGAGAGGCTGAATTGTAAACAAAACACCAGGCAACGGAACACAGAATTCACTTCCGGATCATCACCATGACCTTATTACTCAATGTGCACTGTCGCCGAAATACACACAGACAACCACACCATAAGCTCACATTTTAAAGAATAAACAATTGCCTTTAAATCCTTACCAAGAATGCCAAAATCTGACTCTAGTATCACCACTAAATTTAGACCGGAAAAAGTGATCTAAAAATAGACTGGGACTACATTCGTGGGTACTGAACCGGATTTTATTAATTGTGTACTAATTCCTGAAAGGGTCAATGTTTTTGTCAAACTTTTTTTTTTGCATGCCACTACTATTTCAACTTCATAAATAAAGTCTTTTGAAATTTCCTTGCAAGCAAAACACGTGACAGCTATCAGAAAGTGTGTAGTGCTTGTGTTCTATAGGGATCCAATTGTTCTTAAAAAACCAAAACTAAATTTGCTATATCTTCCTTAATTATAGGAATTTTTCAATGAGGTAAAAACCTAATTGTAATACTTGATAAGGCCTGTCTAAAACTATTCTTGAAATTTAAAAATATTGATATATTAAATTTTAATAAAAATTTAAATAAATATATAAATTTTAAAAACTATTTATTTTACAAAAATTAAATTTTCATACAAGTTATGACATTCAGTTTCACAAATTTAAGGCAGAAAAGTTGATTAATGAATGGTGTTTAAAACAAATGGTAGTTTAGGTCTGTACAACTGATAATATTAATCCCAGGGGTACTGAAGCATGATAGCTCACAATGATTTTGACAGCAAATTGCAACATGCCTATCCAGATGCATATAGGTGTACATACTAAAGAAACAATGACAGGTGCTATGTTCCACATTTATTGTTTTAGGTACTTGGGCAGTTGTTTGTATAACTAATAACCCACTCAAATTTAACGTTTTGATGGGACCACTACCATGTTTTATAGCAAATATGCATTCCATTTTAATGCCTATAACTACAAAAGTCAACAATGCAATATGAAAATACAGTTTCAGGGTAGTTCCACCTTACAGAAAAATGATGTGAATCTCTGTCATGAAGATCTAAGCCATGTCTTTGAGATGCTGTATATCAGTGTACTAATATGAACTCATCTTGGTCACTTATAGCAGCAGACTGCACATGTTCTTATGAGACCTTGCTATCACCATTGAACTACTGGAGAGCTTCCAAAATGATACAACTCTAATACTTTGTTCCAGATACCAGGCTAGACCTGAAAAGATATAACATGTTTCACTTAATTCTAAAAAAAACAGAAAGATGTAGGCAAATGAAGTTAAAATGTGTTAGAAATGGTGATTTCAAAATAACCTTAAGGTTGCAAATAGGGTTAAAAAAGGTAAACTTGATAGAGTAACACTCAAAGATGTGAAGCAATGGGCATGTATTAAAGTGACAAATGCATCCTAAAAATAGATGAAGTTTCTACAAGCATATTTAGCCATTTACAGGTTAAATAACTAATCAGGTAGAGTATGTATCATAAAGTTTAAGGCAATGTTGGAACCGTGAGGTTTGATCATTGGTGCAAACATTGATACATACCAGTATAGTGGAAAGTCAAATGACAATGTACCAAATTAAAATTTATTACTATATGCAATCCTATTCATGAAGGAAAAATAATTTTAGATATTGCAAGTGAATATAGCAAAATGTGACCACACAGATCAACTATAGGTACCCATAGATCCTATATCATCAACTAAATGTGAAATTTTCATCCTGAAAACTTGTAAACAAGGATGGATATTTGCATGTGTGGGACACATGCAATGTACTTGGTAACATCACATGTGCAAACATGATTCAAATAATCTGTTTGAACATTTTTAGTCTATTTTTAAGAGTCTTGGCTACCAAGTTATTAAGTTCAATGATTCAATGATTCAATGGAATCAGATATCAGCTGATGCTGCAATACTGCCCTCTGTCAAAGTACTAAATTGAAATGTGTTACCATACAGAGGCATATTCATGATGAAAATAACATCTTGGGATATTTTAAGTGCACACAGTCAAAATTGAGCCTTACAGATTCACTATAGGTACTATGTCAGGCTAACAATGTCAACTTTTGATTCCAAACATTACAAAATATATGCATATTTGTTCATGTCAGCTATGTAACCATATTAGAATCAGTTGTAGAAAGTTAAATTCAAATAATCTGTTTGAATATTACTTATGTAATCTTTAAAGTGTCAGATAACAAATATTATTAGTCATTAATAATGCATAAAGCAAAATGGATCATGAGAATTCTCACAATATCATCTGGGCCACAATGCCGCACTACATCAATCAACATCTTAAAGAAACTGAACACTAAAATGGAATGCATTCTGTGTTCAACTTACATCATTTTGCTGTTTTCTTACATGCAATGGTAAATATACCTGGGTAAAGTATATTTTACCCCCTCTCACCTGTATTTCATTTTCTGACAGCTTAATATGATTTTGTGGAGAACTTAAACAGGTTCTAGTATAAAGTCTTCATCTCTGTCCTCTCACTAAATACCCTATAACTATGTGTATAAACAATTACTGATAGCTATACAAGCAGATATGTGTTACTCAGGAAGTCACCCCATCATAAACACATAAATTAACTGTTTGGACCCCAAATAAATAGTTTCAATGACCTAAAGGTACAAAGCAAAGTAGAATTTTGTCTTCATGTATTTTAAATGTGGGTCTCATTTTGACTAATAAAGATATTTTCTCTGATCAAATTTGACAAATATCCATGATTTGAGCTTGTATATGGTGTAGGAGTATTTATATGCTGATATATTTTCATATCATTCCAAATAAATATTATATATGTGTATACTTGGTGGAAATTTTTTTTTTAATTGTTTTTTAAATTTCATTTAAATTTTTAAAATTAAAATTATTTTTTTATTTTCAATTTCATTTTTATATTTTTAAAGTCAATATACATAACCTATTAAAATTTCATGTGTATGTCATTAATAATAAAAATTTTATATCAGTTTCAGGTTTTTACTGACAGGACATAGTACACAATTAATTTCACTATATATTCTCTACATTTGTTTCTCAGTACTGAACTTTCCACTGTGTGACAATCAATACAAATCATATGTTAATCTAAAATACCTTCAAAGATGACTTTACGGTTTAGTTCTTGTCAAGGGTTGACCTGCATTTTTTTGAGAGGCTGAATTGTAAACAAAACACCAGGCAACGGAACACAGAATTCACTTCCGGATCATCACCATGACCTTATTACTCAATGTGCACTGTCGCCGAAATACACACAGACAACCACACCATAAGCTCACATTTTAAAGAATAAACAATTGCCTTTAAATCCTTACCAAGAATGCCAAAATCTGACTCTAGTATCACCACTAAATTTAGACCGGAAAAAGTGATCTAAAAATAGACTGGGACTACATTCGTGGGTACTGAACCGGATTTTATTAATTGTGTACTAATTCCTGAAAGGGTCAATGTTTTTGTCAAACTTTTTTTTTTGCATGCCACTACTATTTCAACTTCATAAATAAAGTCTTTTGAAATTTCCTTGCAAGCAAAACACGTGACAGCTATCAGAAAGTGTGTAGTGCTTGTGTTCTATAGGGATCCAATTGTTCTTAAAAAACCAAAACTAAATTTGCTATATCTTCCTTAATTATAGGAATTTTTCAATGAGGTAAAAACCTAATTGTAATACTTGATAAGGCCTGTCTAAAACTATTCTTGAAATTTAAAAATATTGATATATTAAATTTTAATAAAAATTTAAATAAATATATAAATTTTAAAAACTATTTATTTTACAAAAATTAAATTTTCATACAAGTTATGACATTCAGTTTCACAAATTTAAGGCAGAAAAGTTGATTAATGAATGGTGTTTAAAACAAATGGTAGTTTAGGTCTGTACAACTGATAATATTAATCCCAGGGGTACTGAAGCATGATAGCTCACAATGATTTTGACAGCAAATTGCAACATGCCTATCCAGATGCATATAGGTGTACATACTAAAGAAACAATGACAGGTGCTATGTTCCACATTTATTGTTTTAGGTACTTGGGCAGTTGTTTGTATAACTAATAACCCACTCAAATTTAACGTTTTGATGGGACCACTACCATGTTTTATAGCAAATATGCATTCCATTTTAATGCCTATAACTACAAAAGTCAACAATGCAATATGAAAATACAGTTTCAGGGTAGTTCCACCTTACAGAAAAATGATGTGAATCTCTGTCATGAAGATCTAAGCCATGTCTTTGAGATGCTGTATATCAGTGTACTAATATGAACTCATCTTGGTCACTTATAGCAGCAGACTGCACATGTTCTTATGAGACCTTGCTATCACCATTGAACTACTGGAGAGCTTCCAAAATGATACAACTCTAATACTTTGTTCCAGATACCAGGCTAGACCTGAAAAGATATAACATGTTTCACTTAATTCTAAAAAAAACAGAAAGATGTAGGCAAATGAAGTTAAAATGTGTTAGAAATGGTGATTTCAAAATAACCTTAAGGTTGCAAATAGGGTTAAAAAAGGTAAACTTGATAGAGTAACACTCAAAGATGTGAAGCAATGGGCATGTATTAAAGTGACAAATGCATCCTAAAAATAGATGAAGTTTCTACAAGCATATTTAGCCATTTACAGGTTAAATAACTAATCAGGTAGAGTATGTATCATAAAGTTTAAGGCAATGTTGGAACCGTGAGGTTTGATCATTGGTGCAAACATTGATACATACCAGTATAGTGGAAAGTCAAATGACAATGTACCAAATTAAAATTTATTACTATATGCAATCCTATTCATGAAGGAAAAATAATTTTAGATATTGCAAGTGAATATAGCAAAATGTGACCACACAGATCAACTATAGGTACCCATAGATCCTATATCATCAACTAAATGTGAAATTTTCATCCTGAAAACTTGTAAACAAGGATGGATATTTGCATGTGTGGGACACATGCAATGTACTTGGTAACATCACATGTGCAAACATGATTCAAATAATCTGTTTGAACATTTTTAGTCTATTTTTAAGAGTCTTGGCTACCAAGTTATTAAGTTCAATGATTCAATGATTCAATGGAATCAGATATCAGCTGATGCTGCAATACTGCCCTCTGTCAAAGTACTAAATTGAAATGTGTTACCATACAGAGGCATATTCATGATGAAAATAACATCTTGGGATATTTTAAGTGCACACAGTCAAAATTGAGCCTTACAGATTCACTATAGGTACTATGTCAGGCTAACAATGTCAACTTTTGATTCCAAACATTACAAAATATATGCATATTTGTTCATGTCAGCTATGTAACCATATTAGAATCAGTTGTAGAAAGTTAAATTCAAATAATCTGTTTGAATATTACTTATGTAATCTTTAAAGTGTCAGATAACAAATATTATTAGTCATTAATAATGCATAAAGCAAAATGGATCATGAGAATTCTCACAATATCATCTGGGCCACAATGCCGCACTACATCAATCAACATCTTAAAGAAACTGAACACTAAAATGGAATGCATTCTGTGTTCAACTTACATCATTTTGCTGTTTTCTTACATGCAATGGTAAATATACCTGGGTAAAGTATATTTTACCCCCTCTCACCTGTATTTCATTTTCTGACAGCTTAATATGATTTTGTGGAGAACTTAAACAGGTTCTAGTATAAAGTCTTCATCTCTGTCCTCTCACTAAATACCCTATAACTATGTGTATAAACAATTACTGATAGCTATACAAGCAGATATGTGTTACTCAGGAAGTCACCCCATCATAAACACATAAATTAACTGTTTGGACCCCAAATAAATAGTTTCAATGACCTAAAGGTACAAAGCAAAGTAGAATTTTGTCTTCATGTATTTTAAATGTGGGTCTCATTTTGACTAATAAAGATATTTTCTCTGATCAAATTTGACAAATATCCATGATTTGAGCTTGTATATGGTGTAGGAGTATTTATATGCTGATATATTTTCATATCATTCCAAATAAATATTATATATGTGTATACTTGGTGGAAATTTTTTTTTTAATTGTTTTTTAAATTTCATTTAAATTTTTAAAATTAAAATTATTTTTTTATTTTCAATTTCATTTTTATATTTTTAAAGTCAATATACATAACCTATTAAAATTTCATGTGTATGTCATTAATAATAAAAATTTTATATCAGTTTCAGGTTTTTACTGACAGGACATAGTACACAATTAATTTCACTATATATTCTCTACATTTGTTTCTCAGTACTGAACTTTCCACTGTGTGACAATCAATACAAATCATATGTTAATCTAAAATACCTTCAAAGATGACTTTACGGTTTAGTTCTTGTCAAGGGTTGACCTGCATTTTTTTGAGAGGCTGAATTGTAAACAAAACACCAGGCAACGGAACACAGAATTCACTTCCGGATCATCACCATGACCTTATTACTCAATGTGCACTGTCGCCGAAATACACACAGACAACCACACCATAAGCTCACATTTTAAAGAATAAACAATTGCCTTTAAATCCTTACCAAGAATGTCAAAATCTGACTCTAGTATCACCACTAAATTTAGACCGGAAAAAGTGATCTAAAAATAGACTGGGACTACATTCGTGGGTACTGAACCGGATTTTATTAATTGTGTACTGATTCCATACAGGGCCGAATGGGAGGTCCAGGGGTTACTGTCCATACCCTACCCCACCCGCTAAAACGAAAACCAGTACATACACACACACACACACACATATATATATATATATATATATATATATATATATATATATATATATATATATATATATATATATATATATATACACACGTACAGTCACTAGTCATTTTAAATTTGACCATTTTATTTTTTGGTATATTTATTGTATATTGTGCACACTTTAAATAAATAGACACACAGACTTTTGCTTTAGTGCACTTTCGAGAAAAATCAGAGCCGATTTTGAATTTTTGGAACCAATCCCCACCTCTACCTCCCAAAACTTGACCTTTTCTGGCCATGCAATATGTATTCTTATTAAAGCAAAATCTCACTACCGCTCAGTTATTACTGAAATATTCATGCCTGACCCTATCCTCTGCCTCATGATTTTAAAAAAAATAAAATGTTGGTTGATTCTCTTTTTAACCAAACAATGATTTTAATAGAGCAAAGCATTGATTATATTGGAGAGATAATGTTTGCTTAAACATCTTTAGTTCTTAATAATATTTCAATAATCATACTCGTGCTAGCTAACTGGGAGGATTGTAGTTTGAGTATGTTTATTAACTATAAGGATATAGCTTTGAGTATGCTTAACAACTGTGAGGATTATAGTTTTGAGCATGCTTACTGACTGAAGATTATAGCTTCAAGTATGCTTGTTAACTGTGAGGATTATAGCTTTGAGTATGTTTACTAACTGTGAGGATTATAGCTTTGAGTATGTTTACTAACTGGCCATAGTACACAATTAATTTTACTATATGGTCTCTACATTTGTTCCTCTGTACTGAACTTTCCACTGTGTGACAATCAATACAAATCATATGTTAATCTAAAATACCTTCAAAGATGACTTTACGGTTTAGTTCATGTCAAGGGTTGACCTGCATTTTTTTGAGAGGCTGAATTGTAAACAAAACACCAGGCAACGGAACGCAGATTTCACTTCCGGATCATCACCATGACCTTATTACTCAATGTGCACTGTCGCCGAAATACACACAGACAACCACACCATAAGATCACATTTTAAAGAATAATCAATTGCCTTTAAATCCTTACCAAGAATGCCAAAATCTAACTCTAGTATCACCACCAAATTTAGACCGGAAAAAGTGATCTAAAAATAGACTGGGACTACATTCGTGGGCACTGAACCGGATTTTATTAATTGTGTACTGATTCCAACTGTGAGGATTATAGCTTTGAGTATGTTTACTAACTGTGAGGATTATAGCTTTGAGTATGTTTACTAACTGTGAGGATTATGGCTTTGAGTATGCTTACTAACTGTGAGGATTATAGCTTTGAGTATGTGTTACGGTAGGGATTTTAGTTATACCCTAGAGTGTTATGGGGTTTAATTAATTATTTTTTATACCTGTGTATGGTTTTGGTTATATGAAAATGGGGTGGGGTGTTTCCAATATTTATTTAGGTATGGCACCCAACCTGGCTCGATTATGGTTCAGAAGTTAAGTAGGTGAATATGGTTCTGAGCCCCCAGTCAACAATGCCGACAGCTAAATCCAAAAGTACTAAAGGGTGAACTTAAACAGTTAAATCCAAAAGTACAAAGGGGTGGAATTAAATAAAACAATTTAATTAATAATAAAATTTCAATATGCGAGCTTCCCAATCGCTCGACCCTTTTGTGCCTATTTCATCATCTGAATCAGTGTGAGAATTTCGCCTTGTTCTTGGTTCTACTCATCTATCTCTCTAAATTTCTCCTGCACTCCTCCTTTACTCCTTCGTCTTTCCTCTCCACTTCTACTCCTCCTTTGCTCCTTCGAATTTCCTCTCCACCTCCACTTCCCTTTCCGTCGACTTCCTCGTCGAACTGTTGACTCCAATCCGTCGACCCTGACTGTACCGACAGTCTTACTTCAGTCTTCTCTGTCAGACTCTCGGGACTCTCCTTCTAACTGAAGTTATCCCACCCGAAAAGCTCCCTTCTTGAAGCTTTCTTTGTTCCAATCATTTCCCTGCGATTCACGCCAAATGTACGAGTGCGTATCTCGGAGTAGCCTTAATCGTGCAATCACCTAGTAATCTGCCTCGGTCTACTAAATAATTCTGGGATGGAGTCAGTTTGATATCCTCGAAACTTAAAGGTATGCCCACCCACTAGCTTAATTCTGATTGGATGCGGTAGACTAACCATTCCCATGTTGTAAATCAGCGGAACTGTCAATATAAGTTGCCTACCATTCTATTACAAATGGCTCTTTTGAAGTCATACTAAAGGATTAGCACCCAGGTGTAATTTACGATGCCCTGTTCTGCACAAAAAACTTTTTGGCGACTACGTCTGGCTTGGCTTCTTGCTCGCGGCGTTTGTCCACAGATCAATCATCGGATTAGTGTCAGTTGGATAAACATCCGTCCACCTAGGTAGACCGTGACAGTATGCTTAGTAACTGTGAGGATTATAGCTTTGAGTATGCTTAGTAACTGTGAGGATTGTAGCTTGAGTATGCCTGCTAACTGTGAGGATTGTAGTTTTGAGTATGCTTAGTAACTGTGAGGATTGTTGCTTGAGTATGCTTACTAACTGTGATGATTATAGCTTTGAGTATGTTTACTAACTGTGAGGATTATAGCTTTAAGTATGCTTAGTAAATGCGTGGATTACAGGTAGGAATATGCTCAGAAACAATTGAAATTTGGATATTTTAGTTTTTGCAAGAAATCAAATCGTGGAGGTGTGGTCAAGTATCTCATGAACATGCGCTATCTGAAATGGACATCATCAACCCCTAAAATTATTGACGGATTGCCTGATTATATCTGAGAACTTAACCGAATCTGGGATCGCTATTAACGTCTTTTACTCCTGACAGATATTTATCTTTGCTCTTTGGATTTGTGAAGAACTACTTATGGCAGTTGTTGCCAATATTGCTGACAGTTGCAGATTGCAAATGTATTTGTGAGATTAGGAAAAACTTCATATATAGTCCATCTAATACACTATATGCATACCATGAATATAAAGAAATTATATATAGCATGCACATATAAAACTAATATATGTGCCATGCACATATAAAACTACTATGTACCATGCACATATAGAAATACTATATGCCATGCACACATAAAAATACTATATATCATACAAATATAGAAATACTATATTCTATGCACATACAGAAATACCTTATACTATGCACATATCTAAATACTATACACTATGCACATATAGAAATACTATACAGCTATTTAGCTAATTAATTTTAATTGCAATAAAGCTCATCGTCGACATGCTTTGCGAATGCAGGATGTACTTCAATAACGCCACTACTTGAGTGCTCTCTGTGCAACTTGAGGCATGTTTCTGTTTGTTTCAAATCCACATCATGTCTCTTTCAGAATAACGAAGCAGTAATTTGAATCATAGCAAAATATATAAGCTCAGTGACTTTTCATATGATTCCAGATTATAATATTTGTATCTTGAATCTGTAAATGTTAGGTTTTGAATTATATCGAACAATAAAGTATCTCAAGACATTTATTTGGTTTTAACATGAATAATAATCAATTGGATAATTGTAGTTCGTATTTTTATCAGGTTGTTCTCTAAACATATTAGACGTCTGCTTGTCTAGCGTTAACCTTAATAAAGCCATCAGTTTGTCAGTTTAAAGTGATACGGAATAATTTATTTACGATTCCGTATTTTTTCCAGCGACTAAAAAAGAATAAGGATTTGGATTCAGATAAAACTTTGGCTCCGATCATACGCAATTAGATGCAAACACGACAATTAGAGCTGTACATTTAGTAATTCGAATCACAGTTTATTTGTATTGACTATCCAATCTTCTTGGATGTTCGAATTTCGAATCACATTTTCCTTTGTATTTCCTTATTAAGCTTGCCCGTTTATATGATAGTTTTCTAATTACTGAACATTATTATGACTCTGTGGTATCAAGATACGTAATGGACAAGAGCAAGAATAAATCTCAAATAATCCTAGAATTTCTAACACACGTTCAATATTTAAAGTTCTGAATAACGTTTGTGGCATTCAAAAATAAAAATAAATTGATGGAATTATTGATGTACCTGTGGTGGCCCGTGTCGTGGTGATGTGCCAACACTCTTTTGTTAGATCACAATAATACAATCCATGAATATATTATTATTTGAAATTGCACTATAAATCCAAGTTTCTATTTCTATGAATGCCATTTTTAGCATTTTCTATTTCCATAGAAGATTAACTTGAATTAAAAAATTTGAATAAATAAATTCTGCTCAAATGAAATACAGGAAGCAACGATAATACAAGTGATTCTTGTCCGATCTTACAGCATGCATGAATAGTTTCTAAATAAGCAAGATTATATCGCCCTTTGCTAGAACTCAGGTCACAGTTAGCGTTTATAGAAAGAAAAAAACCTAATGGAAAATTTCATTATGAAAGGTTCCAAATGTTTACAAGATATCATCTTAGCTATAACTTGAAGGTATGTCACTTTAATATAATATAAAATATGGTAAACAAAAGGCAGACTGGGTATTTCATGGGGAATTTCCAATATCCTGGACTCAAATTGAGATAAACTATTTTTTTTACAAAACCAAAAAGAATGTTTGAGTTTTACATAGAAAATTATCTTGATTTTCGACAAGGTCAAAAACCAAAATATAATTATCCATAGCATATAAATGCCACTGACTAACAATGCAAATTAAATGTACATAGCAACGTATTATATTCAATTTAAGTGTTATTCCTTTTGAGGATTAAATCAGCCGAGATATAATCTTTTCTCGGGCAAACTTTGGCCCAACGTATCACCTTATAATTATGACGTTGATACGACGCTGGTTCGGCAATTATCACCACCAGACAAACGTTGGAATGATATGTTGGCCCAACGGAGAGCAGATGAACAAAACGACGGTGGGCTAAGGTTATTTAGCCAAGCGTTGTAGAATACATTGGTACAACGTTGGCCTGCCACGTAGACCCAACAGAGATCCAATGAACAAAATGACGTTGGGCTGCAGTATAAGACGACGTTGATATAACGTTGATCTAAAGGTGATACGCTATATAGCTTTTTGTGTAAATTTCGAAGGCAAGTTTGTCGTGGTACTTTTAGCATTCTAATGAAATCTTTTGAAATTTCTCTTGTACGAAAGATATATGGCGGAAACTGATAGACAAAACAACAGTTTGATATTGTCACTTACACAATTATTTTGCATTATCCGATTAAAAATTGAAGCCTTGAAAGACGTATTGAAAACATGATAATTTTCCTCTCTGTACGCAGTACAGTGCACTATTAATATAGTCGTTCCACGCATGCGTGAACAGAGCACTGCACACCACAATTCACACTTTGCCAATATCTTTAATGACCAAAACATGAAATATGTCAAATCTAATGCAACTCAAAGAGTCTCTTTTAAATTCTTCATTTCTTGGGAAGATATACCGTCTACTTTCTTTTATATCTAATCATGTGTTTTATCCCAAAATTCCTAAATTTAATTACCGTATTTTCACAATACGAGGGGAGAACCGAGTAACCAAGTGTGGTACGTGTAGATACAAAATGACCATTTTCTAACATAATGCAAGCAAACTCAAAAGCAAATGTTAGATGTTATTTATATACAAGATGTATAAGATGTACATTGGTCAGACGAAATATGAACGAATAATGAGAGCACAATGAAAACAGTAGATGATCTCAAGATAATAAAGATGTATATAACAGTTCTGGGGAAATCTTCAAAGCCTTTCATGAGAATAATTTTTATTTTTACTGACAATAAATATTTAAGATAACAAAATGAACATCTGTTCATACTCACTCTCCAGCCAGAGAGACCTCTCCGGTGGCCTAAGTGGTTAGAGCGTAGGCAACGGATGCAGGAGGTCGCGGGTTTGAACCCCGGCCGAATCATGACAAAGAGGTATAAATGGTACCAGTAGCTGTGTCGCTAGGTGCTTAAGTAGCCAGTATTATGACTGGTTGGACTGGTGTCATGATAATGTGACTGGGTGGGACATGATGCTCTCTTTCTGAAGCACGATGTTCCAGTGCTAGCAGCGCCGACAAGAGGGTGGAGCAACCGGGGATATAAACCCCGGGGCCCATGCCAAACAGCACTTTTTAATTTTATCAAAGAAAAATTTTGTTTGAACAATGATTACGAAAGCCCCGGTGTTTCATACCCCAGGGCCAATGATCGCTCTCTAGGGCCCTGAGTGCTACATATCACTGTCAACTGCCTCACTGCAGAAATCGTAGCGATATGACTGAAGAATTGTTAAAGCTACGTTATATATCCAAATCACACACAAATCACCACCACCGCCACCACCACTACTACTACTACTACTACTACTACTACTACTACTACTACTACTACTACTACTACTACTTCTACTACTATGACTAGAGTATAATAGTCCTAATTATTACAGACTCATGAAAACTCAAAATGGTGTGCTTTGTATGTTGTATACACTGAATACAGTGATACATTTTCATGGCATGACCATAGGGCCATACTGAATGCATTTCTATCCAACAGTCGTTTTCTTTACTTGACTTCTCGTATTGTTTTCCTTGGGTATTGGCCCTTTTAAGGAGCAAATAACAGTTTGCACGTGTTCTCTCATGCCGCGTGAAAACGACACTTTGCTTTTTTGCTAAAGTCTGTCCTTTGTAAGGAGGCTATACTGCTTTCTTGAACATTCTTGTTTTAGTTTTCAATTATTCAGGTTTAATGTCTTTCATGTCGAATATTGGGAAAAGCCTAAGTGTCTTCCATAGTGAGATTTTAAGCTATTTATATTACATTGCATAATGTTTCGACTTATTCTTTGAAAGAAGTTTCTGTCCTACTCATCTGTATGTGACGTTGATATATGGTATTAAGCTATTGTAACGATTCAACCTCATGAATCTTAGTCCCCACTGGGTCCAGAGAGAACATCTGAATAAAGTCCAAACTGGGCCCAGAGAGAACATCTGAATAAAGTCCAAACTGGGTCCAGAGAGAACATCTGAATAAAGTCCACACTGGGTCCAGAGAGAACATTTGAATAAAGTCCACACTAGGTTCAGAGAGAACATCTGAATAAATTCCACACTGGGTCCAGAGAGAACATTTAAATAAAATCCCCACTGGGTCCAAACAGATCATTTAAATAAAGTCTGTATTGTAAACACCAATCATAATATACTTATATTGCCTTAAACCTGCACTTGATAGGTGGTGATTTACGAATATACATTCTAGGATTTATTGATTGTGTACTGAACCTTCTCAGTATTTTTCCGACAATGTAATCTCGATATGACCCTAGCATCAAAGCTAAATTATAAATAACGGCAACAAGTGTAGCCTAAATGGAATCATAATATCACGGCTATGTAACGCCACCCAAGGTAGGCCCTACAAGACTATAATGTCACAGCTATGTAACGGCAACCAAGATAGGCCCTACAAGACTATAATAACACGGCTTTGTAACGGCAACCAAGGTATGCCCTACAAGACTATAATATCACGGCTATGAAACGGCAACCAAGGTAGGCCCTACAAGACGATAATAACACGGCTATGTAACGGCAACCAAGATAGGCCCTACAAGACTATAATATCACGGCTATGAAACGGCAACCAAGGTAGGCCCTACAAGACGATAATAACACGGCTATGTAACGGCAACCAAGGTAGGCCCTACAAGGCTATAATATCACAGGTATGTAACGGCAACCAAGGTATGCCCTACAAGACTATAATATCACGGCTATGAAACGGCAACCAAGGTAGGCCCTACAAGACGATAATAACACGGCTATGTAACGGCAACCAAGGTAGGCCCTACAAGGCTATAATATCACAGCTATGTAACGGCAACCAAGGTAGGCCCTACAAGACTATAATAACACGGCTATGTAACGGCAACCAAGATAGGCCCTACAAGACTATAATAACACGGCTTTGTAACGGCAACCAAGGTATGCCCTACAAGACTATAATATCACGGCTATGAAACGGCAACCAAGGTAGGCCCTACAAGACGATAATAACACGGCTATGTAACGGCAACCAAGATAGGCCCTACAAGACTATAATATCACGGCTATGAAACGGCAACCAAGGTAGGCCCTACAAGACGATAATAACACGGCTATGTAACGGCAACCAAGGTAGGCCCTACAAGGCTATAATATCACAGGTATGTAACGGCAACCAAGGTATGCCCTACAAGACTATAATATCACGGCTATGAAACGGCAACCAAGGTAGGCCCTACAAGACGATAATAACACGGCTATGTAACGGCAACCAAGGTAGGCCCTACAAGGCTATAATATCACAGCTATGTAACGGCAACCAAGGTAGGCCCTACAAGACTATAATAACACGGCTATGTAACGGCAACCAAGGTAGGCCCTACAAGATTTTAATAGCACGGCTATGTAACGGCAACCAAGGTAGGCCCTACAAGACTATAATAACTCGGCTATGTAACGGCAACCAAGGTAGGCCCTACAAGACTATAATAACACGGCTATGTAACGGCAACCATGGTAGGCCCTACAAGACTATAATAACTCGGCTATGTAACGGCAACCAAGGTAGGCCCTACAAGACTATAATAACACGGCTATGTAACGGCAACCATGGTAGGCCCTACAAGACGATAATAACACGGCTATGTAACGGCAACCAAGGTAGGCCCTACAAGACTATAATAACACGGCTATGTAACCGCAACCAAGGTAGGCCCTACAAGACTATAATAACACGGCTATGTAACGGCAACCAAGGTAGGCCCTATAAGACTATAATAACACGTCTATGTAACGGCAACCAAGATAGGCTTTACAAGACTATAATAACACGGCTATGTAACGGCAACCAAGGTAGGCCCTACAAGACTATAATAACACGGCTATGTAACGGCAACCAAGGTAGGCCCTAAAAGACTATAATAACACGGCTATGTAACGGCAACCAAGGTAGGCCCTACAAGACTATAATAACACGGCTAGGTAACGGCAACCAAGGTAGGCCCTAAAAGACTATAATAACATGGCTATGTAACGGCAACCAAGGTAGGCTTTACAAGACTATAATAACACGGCTATGTAACGGCAACCAAGGTAGGCCCTACAAGACGATAATAACACGGCTATGTAACGGCAACCAAGGTAGGCCCTACAAGACTATAATAACACGGCTATGTAACCGCAACCAAGGTAGGCCCTACAAGACTATAATAACACGGCTATGTAACGGCAACCAAGGTAGGCCCTATAAGACTATAATAACACGTCTATGTAACGGCAACCAAGATAGGCTTTACAAGACTATAATAACACGGCTATGTAACGGCAACCAAGGTAGGCCCTACAAGACTATAATAACACGGCTATGTAACGGCAACCAAGGTAGGCCCTACAAGACTATAATAACACGGCTATGTAACGGCAACCAAGGTAGGCCCTACAAGACTATAATAACACGGCTATGTAACGGCAACCAAGGTAGGCCCTACAAGACTATAATAACACGGCTATGTAACGGCAACCAAGGTAGGCCCTACAAGACTATAATAACACGGCTAGGTAACGGCAACCAAGGTAGGCCCTAAAAGACTATAATAACATGGCTATGTAACGGCAACCAAGGTAGGCCCTAAAAGACTATAATAACACGGCTATGTAACGGCAACCAAGGTAGGCTTTACAAGACTATAATAACACGGCTATGTAACGGCAACCAAGGTAGGCCCTACAAGACTATAATAACACGGCTATGTAACGGCAACCAAGGTAGGCCCTACAAGACTATAATAACACGGCTATGTAACGGCAAGCAAGGTAGGCCCTACAAGACTATAATAACACGGCTATGTAACGGCAAGCAAGGTAGGCCCTACAAGACTATAATAACACGGCTAGGTAACGGCAAGCAAGGTAGGCCCTAAAAGACTATAATAACATGGCTATGTAACGGCAACCAAGGTAGGCCGTACAATACTATAATAACGCGGCTATGTAACGGCAACCGGTGTAGCATCGATATGATCAAGCCATCACGGTTACGTAACGACGACCTGTGTACCCTTGAGAAGATATTGATATCACGGCTACATAACGGTGACCTGTGTAGCCTTGATAAGACAATAATAACACGGCTATGTAACGACAACCAATGATGCCTAAATGTGACTATGATAGCACGACTATAAAATGGCGATCATTGTAGCCTATACATGATAATAACATCAGGGCTATGTAATGGCAATCATGGTAGGCTAGACATGGCCATAATATCACGGCTATGTAACGACAATCAGTTTATGCTCGACATGGCCATAATATCACGGCTATGTAACGACAATCAGTTTATGTTCGACATGACCATAATATCACGGCTATGTAACGACAATCAGTTGATGCTCGACATGACCATAATATCACGGCTATGTAACGGCAAGCAGTGTAGGCTAGACATGACCATGATATCACGGTTATGTAACGGCAACCAAGGTAGGCCCTACAAGACTATAATAATTCAGATATGTAACGGTAACCAACGTATGCCCTACAAGACTATAATAACACAACTATGTAACGGCAACCAACGTAGGCCCTAAAAGACTATAATAATAAAGATATGTAACGGTAACTAACGTAGGCCCTACAAGACTCTAATAACACATCTATGTAACGGCAACCAACTAGACCCTAGAAGACTAAAATAACACAGCTATGTAACGGCAACCAACAAAGGCCCTACAAGACTGTAATAACACGGCTATGTAACGACAATCAGTTTATGCTCGACATGACTATAATAACACGGCTATGTAACGACAATTAGTGCATGCTCAACATGACCACAATATTATAGATATGTAACCGCAATCAATATAAAAATGGAGTGTGGTTTTGTATACCAAAAGCGTAGTATTGTTGGTATCGGCCTGGAGACAGGAAAAGAGTTCAGTTTGATATACTAAGCATACAAGCGAACACTTCTTATACGCTGGTGGATGTCTTTTTGACTCCCGTTATTTCTCTGATTTTGAAGGGATTATATTTCTATGGTAATCTGGAAAAATGATAATGTAGTCTTCTACTTCAGTTTAATCTCTGACTAATGGTGCATAATTCATACATATTTTGACATGGAACAAACCTATTTATAAGTTATCTAGTTTTACAAAATTCTACTTTTAATAATTAAAGTTCGTGCCTTCCAAAAAGCACTTCATATACAACGTATTTACATTTCATGAAAGAATGACATTTTTCATGCCACAATTAATGTCCATTTTTAAGAAAAAGCTAAAACAAAACCTGAAACAAACTTTCAAATAGGACAAAGTTCATGCTTCTCTTTAAAAAAAAAGTTTGGAAGAAGTTAATTTTGCAGGTGTAGTAAACCCGAGACACAGATGAGTTCTAACTGTTGTGATACATAGATAGGCTCAATCAAAAGACTTCGATCTTTGACTTGACACTGACTTTTGAGTTCCTCTAACAGTGATTCAGAAAAGTTCATAATTAAACCTGCTGCTTCTTCGGGTGGAACATCGGACGCGAAGTCTTTAAATTTCACCGTGTAGGTGTAAGTTGTGGCGATACATTTTCTCGAAGTCACTGTTTGGGTCATTTGGATGCTAAAATACTCCTTTAGGTCTATGAATTCCTTTGCTTCTTGGACGCACTTCGCTGTGATATTATAGTGATGAAAGAGGTCAGTGATGTTTGTTTCTTCTCTTTTTTGTCTGCATTAAATGATACAGCTTTCTCGACGTTTGTCCTCGCAGTGAAGTGTCGTTCTTGGAAGTCGTCGCCTTTTAATAATGGGTGATATCAGCATATCAAAAAGGTCTTGTGTCGTGGAATTTGCACTGGTTGCACATGATTTTATATGGCAATAGTAATTAAACAACTAAGATGTGGTGATGCATTTGTGATGTGATCTCGAGGCACAGCATCACACTGGAGTTTCTCATTGGACTTGTGTCTCTCGCTCGATTCATCTTTCTAGCTTGGGGTTTGTAGTCATAATGAAGTACCGACCTTGGATGTTTTCTCCTTTATATGCTGGCCAATATCGGCGTATATTTACACTAAAGTGCAGTAGTTGGGAAGTCGTTTTCGCTTCTAGCACAGTATTTTATACTTTTTTTTCAAAGGCCGACTGACGATTGTATGTGTGGCTAAACGTGCGATCTTGTGTAATTCTTATAAAGTCACTTTAAAATTGTGATCCTCTCCACATTGCAAGACTTCTTTCAACAACGTCAAAGTTCTCCATTTGACTAGTGCAATGATTTAGAGTCAATCTTTCGACTTTGCACTCCGTGTACAACTTATCCTCGTTGATCCAGGCATTCGTAACCATAACTTTTAGGACAGCCACTAGCAAAACTTAGAATCTTGTCGTCGGGGTACTCGCCCATCCAGGCTCCTAAACGATCTCCTTTGATGTCACGGTGCATCTGTCCGTGTCAAATTACAGCACACGATCTCCTAACTGGCGTAAGGCTTCGTACAATTTTAAGCGAGCATAGGCTGTCACGTAGGCCGAAATGGTGACATTTCCAAATTCTTCAGCCTCTACAAACTCAAGTTTTTCTTAGTAAATGACCGAGACCAAGCCTTCACGAACGACATCCACGTGTTTCATGAATTTAGTTTTGTCGTGAATCACCTGGAAGTAAGGGGAAGGTTTTGTACAAGTCGTATAGAATATGGAGTGAATTTCACTCGAGGATATAGAATATGGAGTTCCGTCATCAATTGACCTGGAACAATGTGACTATATTTACACACGTAAGGATACTAAGAACACACGTACGGGAATTTAATTTCTTTTCCTCTATTCTCGTTGGCGTGGTACAGCAAAAAGGTGGCATTCATCCGCCCTCCATACAAATTGCCACGAGGGTCGAGAGGGTCTACCAGCTTGTAACATTCTACGATTTGCTTAAATTCGGGATCGGTTTTCCGACGGAGTTCGCACTCGTGTTGCCATATTCCCGCGACTTGATATCCTTGCTTTTCTAACTTCAAGCGGCGTTAACAAGTGTCCTTGTACCAGTCTTCTATGGTAGGTTGTTAATGGTAGCAGATCGGACATAAGCATCCATTAAACTTGTACAATGAATAATTTCCAATGGTCTTTTCTCCTCCTCCGTTTTTGTTTTTTGCATGCTGGATACATTTGTTTTCCTTGTTGCACAAATAATGTAGCCAACGCAGCGCTTTGACCGAGTAACGACGTTTGAAAATGTTAGTGGTTTGAGGGCGGATGACAGGGGTCATCAATGACGTGCTTTAGTCATTCGACTATTACGCTGTTGTGCTGAAACAGGCACGGAACTTTTCCCAGTGAGAAATTGATAAGTGACTACTGTGTTACTGGGGCTCTCAACCCTGGTATGGCCTGGCTCTGCAGAGTCAGTATCATCGTTGATCAACGTGTCCTTTGGATTTATCGCTCCAAACTGTCAACTGTATGACCACTCTGCTCATTGTCATCAATTGCACAATCTGAAACCAATGCTCCCCCCACTAGGATTACCATCATCTTCGTTTGAAGAAATTTCATCAACCACTCTAAGACTCTCACTGCAGGGGTCTGCAAATGAACTTTCGACGGCTAATTCATCTTCATCAATGTTCCTGACAGGCGTATCATCCATATCTGCCAATCATTTCATTATCACTTAAAAAGTAAATTGATATAGAGTTCTGTTTTTTCCTGGTTTGATTTTGTGTCCTTGAAGTTAGACTTGGGTGAAATTCTTGTCTTGAACGTCTCAGACTTGGAAAGGTTTTCGTTTGGTTACGATCACTGTTCTCCGATTGAACTGGTAAGGCACCAATAGGAAGCAGCAAATTTCTGTAATGTGTGCGTTTGGGCCCTTTACCCTCTTCCGATAGTGCAACATATAGTGAAATATCGGGTTGTGATTGTACAATGCAGCAAATTTGTGCTTTCCATCAAATTCCACAATTTTCACAAGATCCCTATTCCAGGCTGAAGAGCTGCTGCACTTGATTTCAAACCATATAACATCTTCTTTTCTTGAGCTAGCGTTTCCCGATGTGGCTAGTTTGTATCCTTCTTCTAATCAGTTCCGAAGATACTGGATATAATTGGATAAAATGCCCGATTCACTATCCTTGTCTAATCCAAATGCGAGGTCAATAGGTAGACGTGGCTCTCTTCCAAACATAAAAAGAATGACGTCTGGCCTTTTGACTCGTGGCGAGTGCAATTATATGCACGAACCAATAGTCCTAATTAGCTTTACCAATCCTTTTTCTCATCTGGATTGAGGGATCCCAAAATATCAAGCAGTGTCCTGTACCATCGCTCACACATTCCATTGCCCATTGGGTCATAGGGTGCTGTGCGAGACTTCTCTATTCCAGTAATTTGACATAATTCCTTGATGACCGTAATTCCAAATCATCTTACGGGAATCTGTTTTGCGTCTTGACTTATTGTATAACCGTTTACTTGAGAAGAACTAGCCAGTTCGGCTTTAAATCTTCGACACGTAAAAGGGTCCTATTGTGACCACTTTTAGTTTAATTTTTATTTTATGGAATTATTGATTCTTTTCCTGGAAAATACTTGTGCTCATAAAGAAATTCTTGGGCAAGACATTTGCTGAAATTTATTCGGAATTCCAAACTTGAATACAATTCTTAGTGATTCAACAAAGAATTGTTGACACACCAGGAGAATATTGACTATCGAACACGTCATCGACTTCCAGTTTGAATTTCATCGGGATTCGACTGTGATTTACTTAGAACCTTTCTTGATAGCACTTGCATTTTAAATTCTTGGGTTAATTTTGGATTTGATTCGTAAACCGTAAGACCTTTTTCTCATTTTTAACTTGTTTTTTTTTTTCTAGGGAATAAATTATTTTGTTGACTTTAATAAAGCATGCTGTTTTCACTCTTTTCTTGTTACTTTTGTACGAGACTAGACACATAACAGACTGTCAATAAATGGTTGGGCAACAGCTAAATTACAGAGAGCGCGTAAGGTCTCTTTGGTAATAATTTTTATATCATTGATGTTGTTCCTATTCTCTAGACATGGCAACCGAGATAGACCGTCCGCATTCCTCCATCCGGGTCTGAAAATGACGTCAAAGTTGTAAGCAGCTGGAGCAGTTAACCATTGATGCCCAGTGGCATCAAGTTTGGCTGATGTAAGAATATACGAAAGCGGATTGTTGTCAGTGTTTACAGTAATGTACTGTCCATAAAGGTAATCGGTGAATAACAGGATCCGTGTCTAGTTCTTTTACGTGAATACTTTCAGGCTTTCTAAAATCTTGCCAATTTAGGTACATTCATGAAATGGAACTCCAAACTTTTAAATTCAACAGATGTCATTGTATTTACAATTCTAAAACATCTTAAGTGATTTTTTGTTGTTCTTCTTCGTTGTGATACTTTTGATTAATGTACTTATCTCCGTATTTTGTATTCTTCTGCCTGCAATATTTTAAAATAATTCATATTAAATGTTTTAATTTTTATTTGACTTACAGTAAGTGGTACAAGATTTATTTTAGTGAACTCTGCAATTACTTTTTTTCCTGGTGTACATATACTTCAAACTTTTTTGTCAATGATTTTTAACATTTAAATATTACTGCTACTTTCACCCATCAATATGTTCTTGATATAACTTCAAAGTGAAAATAAGCAAACACGTTCTAGAGAAGATGATATTGAATAGCTTGTTTAAACATTGTTTACATTAACGAGACATTTTCTTGCAAAATAAATGTAACAGTACCAATAAACATTAATAAATGTCTAACGTTGTAGTGCAACAATAAAATTTGTCTACCTGGAAAATATTTAAAAGAATTTAAAAATGTCAAAGCAAGCAAGCTAAAACAAGAGCATCGGAATCATAAACTGAATGAAGTCATTAAGAAAACTGTAACTCAAGTAGTGTGTATGATTTAATAGGTGTTGTAAATGGTGTAAGGCTTTAAAGATGATGAAGTTGACGTCATATGTTTTGGGGTTTTATGTCTTCAAGTAGATATGTTTTAAAAACCGTTGTATTTTATGAACAGCCAGAATGTCGAACAAGTTATAAAATCAACAGTTAAAGTTTTACATCAGACATTCCGTCATCCTCAATAAAGAATTTATATTAGATTTGGTTCTATAAAACATCTGAAACGATGGAAGCAGCCTGTCAAGAATTCGTATTAAATTACTTTCGAAAAAAAATCCAGAATGATAGAAGGTGCCAATTAGGAATTTGTTTTATTAAATTACATTCAATAAAACATCCACAGTAATAGAAGGTACCAATCAATAATGTGTATTAAATTACATTTGATAAAATATCCGGAGTGATAGAAGGTGCCAATCAAGATTACAAATTAAAGAATGTGTCTTGAATATGAATGAATTACTTCTGATATAATGGTTAATTTTGATAATGAGAAATGGAATTGCTTTCTTATGTGACTGTTTCAAGAGAGAGAGAGAGAGAGAGAGAGAGAGAGAGAGAGAGAGAGAGAGAGAGAGAGAGAGAGAGAGAGAGAGAGAATCATTGTCGTGACAACTAATGCGATCTTAACAAGTGCCATACCCAATTCACACAGAAAGGGTAAAAAAAACAACATTTTTGATACTTTACAGAAAAGACAAATAATTTGATCCTGAATAGTACCATAATTCAGCTACACTTAGCAACGATATCCGTAGAAGCGTAGAAGGATACCACAGACAACACTTTACTGAAGGCACGGACTATTTCTCTAATCAGATAAAAAAAAACCACCCAGAAATTAGCAATATTAATAACCGTGCTTTGTATCAGCGTTCACCGTTGTTTATGGATGGACTTTTCATGCACACATGATAACAGATTTATTGAAATAGGACATCAATTAACCGATTTCAATAAGGAATACACAAACACAAAAGTAGGAAAGAACGCGTCGATGGGCACAAATATGAACATTTATTGTGTCTGATGATCAGGAAAACGTCCAGAAGAACGACATAGCATGTTTTAAAATGAGTATATTATTAATGAATATTTTGTACACCTTTATCATCTTCCAATTTCTTACGTAATGAAGTAAATAAACTCATTAGGACTTGGGTGTTAGGTGTGAAATATAATCCTATAATAGACGTGTGCCTGTGTTAACACTTAACAAATATACTTCTAATATACTGCCAACTGTATCCTAGTCACTCTAAGATACTAACTTTTCCTCGATTTTTTTGTATTTGTTCTGTTTGCCTATTTAAAGTCTTTGACAGCCATTGGTTGGCACGAAAATCCTAAATACAAACTGTTGTTGTCAACGTACATGAATGATTGTTACCTCACTTTGATTTATTTTAACCATAACATCCAATATTTAAATACAACAATAGCGTTTTACTCAAGATTTGCTTTGGCGCATATATATATATATATATATATATATATATATATATATATATATATATATATAGATATATATATAGATATAGATATAGATATATAGAGAGAGAGAGAGACAGACAGACAGACAGAGAATATGTGCGTGTATTGCGTACCATGTGCGTGTATTACGTACCATGTTCATTCCTTTTTTAATTCCATAATCACCAATCAGGTCTAGATCATAATGGGTGAGCAATTCCAAATTTTACCTTACTTATTATGACATTGACATGAGGAACTGATACTCTAAACCAACGTGCTGGATCTGTTTATACAAGCATCTCTAAAGTCTTCAAAAATATAATGTAACGTAAAATGCTTGATGACATCATTATCATTCTGATAATCATCTCTAATTTCTGCTCCACGGAGGTTTCAATAAATATTTTATGTCGCTCTAATTTAACTTCATTATTAAAATCTTTATTGTATTTGTACTGCATCATATATTTGTTGAAATATTTTAGTTCAATGAAATTGAAAATGTTATTATTTGTGTGAATATATCATAATTTAGATTTATACCGTGTTCGTTTATCTACTGGTTGGCTTATAGTTTAATACATATCTGCAAATATTCTTTTCCAAAATATACTGATGACTACAATTTCGTTACTTGCATGATGCTGTATTTCAGTATTATTGGGTAGTATTGACACTTTTTGATCTGGATAGGTGTTTGTCTTCATAATCAGTTGATAATCGTATCCAAATAAATTATTAATAATTCATAACATTAAGATATTTTTAATTTATATTGCGCTCTAGACTGTAAAACATCTGGAATTATATGTTAATTGACCAACATCTCTAACTTCACAACTTCGGGTGCTTCACGTTTCCTTTTTTAATTTTCTTTTCACAAATATGACATCCGTCAGTGGAATAATGGTGCTTTTATTTTCGTTAGTTGTATATAATTTTAGAGTTTCATGTGCTAAGATCGTCTCAAACAGTTTCCTCATTTGTAAAGCATACGTTTGTTATTACTGTGAAGTGATTTAGTACTTGCGAACACGTCCAAATGCGTTCATTTGGAATGACCAAAACTGAATTTCAAATCCTCGTTTTGATAAATAAGTTACTCCTCGTTAAGAAGGAAGTGATATTATGCGCGAAGAATCACTACTTATATTTGTATCCTGGATATCAGACGTAACTCTGTCTCCTATGACAAGACTGATAGCCACAACTAGTAAAATGGCGAGGGCCAGTTTCGTATATTGGCCCCTGAAAATTTCTTAAATTGAGGGTATGGTGTGAGTTTTTAAACTATTATTGTGTAATAATTAACGAGATGGACATATTTATGAAGTACGTGTTTCAGGTTTGTGTTGTTCTTGAAATGACGTGAGCCATGTCCACCTCCCACAGTCTCTGCATAGCATGTAGCCACTTAAATGCCAATTGTCGGCTAGGAAGTCCAGCTAGCCACTTATGGCAGTGGACACTTGGGGTCAAGGCCACTAGAATATCTAAAAAAAAAAAAAAACGGCTTGGATGACAACTATTATGAATTGCGTCGAGCTGTTGATTAAACAATATTCTTCAAAAGTATTACCTAGGGAAAGGGCTTGCATTTGCACTGTGTGAACTATATGATGTCAAAAATGGCGTTCGGGTGTGAAAAATGCATGTATACAATAGGAGTTGGGGTGCATAAACATTTTCTTCTAAGGCCTTCAGTAGACTTGTCAGGTCAAGTGTGTGATATGATTATGTTGTGCTTCGTTATACCTATCCAAAAATATGGACCTTTTTGACCTCACTCATGTATTATTTTTTAATAAATTTTTATATTATGCAGGTGCATGTGACATTAAATTTGTACATACAATGTGGCCTCCTTCCCACCCCCAAATGTAGATTGTTGAATGTTATTATTTTTATTGTTACGTATATGTATTTAAGTTGTTTTTTGTTAATTTTAAAAATATTTTTATTTTTGTTTCTTTACATTTTATTGTAATGATAATTTTCACGGGAGTTGATTTTTTTCCTGAAAATTTAGTTCTCTGTTTTGACCCGATAAACGCAGTATATTGTTACATTTTATTTTTAGCTGACCTTGGTTCAGAAATTCGTAAGCACTGAATGAAGATGATCATTATCAAGGTCATGTTCGGCCCACGTATTAGCTATGTTGTAAACAACCTTTATAGTTCTTTATTTCCAGCGTGAGAATCTGATTTTTTGATATGGTAATTCTAGGCTACGTACTAAGTTGAAATTGTTATTTAATAATGTATATTCTCCTGAAAATATACGTTAGTGCTCTTCTTCATAAAATTTTTGGAAAAAGACATTCAGTGGAAATTATTTGGAATTCTAAAGCTGGAATATTTTTCTAGATTCACAAAATTCAACGATAAATTGTTGACACATCAGTGCAATATTGCATTCATCTGACGTCATCGTCCTCCATATTGGAACTTCATCGGTATTCGAACTCGAATTCATTTAGAACTTTGCAGTGAAAGAAATTATATATTTAGATTCCAGGATCAATTTTTGGGATTATATTCACAAACTGTAAGTCCTTTTTCACAGTTTTACTTTTTTCAGGGAAATAAATTATTTTCTTAAAATTTAAAAATCTTGTTGGCTTCACTCTTTTCTTTTGTTACTTTTGAACGAGCCTACACGTAACATTATCACTTTGGTAGACAACTTCACTGATTTGGGAGAACAAGGAATAAATGTGATTAACTGCTGATGTTTGGGCTATTGTATTCACGGTAGGGCTTAATTTTTATCCCTGACACTAAATTGCTTAGGGTTAATTGCTGAATGTAGTATTTACATTTTATGCAGAGTGGGTTTACAATCGTATGTATATATATATATATATATATATATATATATATATATATATATATATATATATATATATATATATATATATATATATATATATATATATATATATATATAGATATATATATGTCTGAGTTATAGGCGTTTGTAGTGCTCGCTGCTCTCGCATGCAAAAAAGAAATTGCTATGGCTAATGGTGTTATGTTCTACGTGCATTAACTTCAGGGCTGCGTCTATTGTTCTTATTAATTAATTTTGTCTCCTAGTGGTCGTGTGGTGGATTACATAAAGGAGATAATTTATAGCAGTTATGGAAGCATAATAAAGATTACATTCTACTCCTGAACGCATTCTCTCTCTCTCTCTCTCTCTCTCTCTCTCTCTCTCTCTCTCTCTCTCTCTCTCTCTCTCTCTCTCTCTCTCTCTCTCTCTCTCTCTCTCTCTCTCTCTCTCTCTCTCTCTGATCATTTTGAATGTTTCTTTAGAACTATTGGTTCCTTAACTTTTCATAGGATCAAGTGTTCGTCGCATAACATGGAAAATTCACAACACTACAAACTCACTCGAGTGAAATTTTTGCTGTTTTAAACGTCATCAACCATACATATCAGGGGCTAATAAACACTAATTGTGCAATACATATATATATATATATATATATATATATATATATATATATATATATATATATATATATATATATATATATATATATATATATATATATATATATATATATATATATGTGTGTGTGTGTGTGTGTGTGTGTGTGTGTGTGTGTGTGTGTGTGTGTCACTATCCATATTCTATACGACTTGACTGGATAGTATGGCTTGACATGTTTCTATTTAAATTCTAGATAAATTGATTGGATATATTATCAATAAATCAGTCTCTCACCCGAAATGTTGACTTTCGGGTTATGTGCTGATATCACCTATTCATTGAAAGCTGGAATTATTTGCAACCACTTTTGTCTGCACATACCTGCGTACATCTTACACATATACCGACATTTCTCGCAACTGGAGCTACCGTTGGTCGAAGGATTCTTTTGGTGAAATGTACTTTATATTATCAAGGCAAATTATGTTTGATGACTTGTAAATCCACGGCGAATAGCACATCTATCTGTCCTGTTGCCATTTTAAATTTAGCGCTAGATATGGCTGCTACCAATTACCGGTATGTGTTTAAACTGCAAGCAAGGAATGATTAGCATGCAGGAAAATTGCACATTTTGATGAACAAGTGACATCAAACCAAAATATCGTCCATCAATATCAACACAGATTTTGGGGATTGATTTATCGGACTAGATTGTTTTGCTTATAATATAATACACAAACCGCGTCGGGATAAAACCAAAATCTGGATAGCAATTCGCCAGATTACATAGGCGCATATTTACCTGTGATGGTTTAATAGTTGATTTTAACGCCATTTCTACCTCGCGATAAGCTATCATTTGGATGAATAACCCGAGGAAAAACGCCCGAGAAGAGCCATCGCCCCACGGGAAGGTCTTGGAAAGTTCTCTTACATACCCACATTGGCCGAAACTGTGACTGGGAGCAACGAAAGAGTGAGACGTGATTGATATATAAAACACGTTACCTTAGACCAGTGGTCCCCAACCTTTTAGTCGACGCGGCCAGGTCAACGTTTGATAATTTTACCGCGGCCCGTTGAGAAGGGGGGGAGGGACATTGATTATTTACATTTTAGATTGGTATGATTTAATAATTTTAATTTAATTGTATTTAAACATGCCTTCAAAATTAAATACAGTTACACCAAAAATCAATATAAATAATTATAAATATAAATGAATATAAAGTAAATATAAACCCAAGAGAAATACACAACAGAAAATAAAATGGAAATAATTTAATGTACCTTGGGCGGCCCGGTATCATTTGATCCACGGACCGGTACCAGTCAGTGGACAAGGGGTTGGGGACCACTGCCTTAGACAATTCAGCCACCATAGCCCCTCGTGCGGAGTGGCCCATTAATATAGACGATATTTCTACATCAAATTTGTTCACAAGAGTTCCGTAAAATAGCGATTACTCTGAAGAAAAATTGTATAACATATATAGTAAAATAGGTAGGAGTTTGCTTTTGTGTTTCTTCTTCAATGAAAGTTGTTGCAAGGAAGCTTTTTACAGAAATAAATGAGTTTTCCTTCCTATATTGTTTCCAATTAAATTGGTCTGTTGTACTATACTAATTGACTAGTAATACTGTTACTGTAGAATTAATTATTTTAAAATTTTATGATTCTTTGTAATATTTTTGGAACTGACTGTCTCAGAGTCTGTTACGTGTGAGTAGTGGGACCCCTAGTGATCGAAAACGGTCGACTTTACCAATCACGGCCATCTGACCTCTGTCCGAGTGGGTTCGAGTTTCTGGCTCGACACATATAGGTACGCGAGAAAGCTGCAAGTATATTCCGGTCGGTTCTTCCCGGGTTTTTGCCGGCGTTTTACCGGTTTCTTCCTCCACAAACAGTGGTCTCAGTTATTTATCTTCCGATTTTAAGCATGTATTTTACATGTTTATCTCAAGATAGATCATCAATCAAATCTCCTTCACATGAACAGAGTAGAACTTAAAAATTATATGTACAACAGTATACAGCTAAACAGTAAATATTTAAGATCTTGTTAAATATATTTAATTAAATTACCTCCAAGTATCATAAACATAATTCAGTTACAATAATAAGATAAGACTGTAAATTAAACTCGTTTACGTCTCCTGCGGTAAATTTTCCCTTACAACGCTTTTTAATCGATTTTCATGATTTACTGAAATAAAAATCGAAGCCCGTTACGATACGAGCGTGAAATACAATTATCAGTATTATCTACTGCAGTATTATGTATGCAACATGGAAATTTTAATTTATTAAGAATAATAAAAGTCATTCTTAAGCACGTACTTAAAACTTTACTAAGCATCGATTTATAATATTAATTGCTCTTTCAGCTTTCGCCCTTTTGCTCTGCTCTAGTTTTCGATCACCAAAAATCTTTCGATTTCTTCAACTTGTATAGTTCATTTGTTGACAGAACAAAACTGGCATTTAAATTTCTGTATGGAGCTGAGCGTTAAGAAACTTTTTGTAACTATTTGTTTCACGTCATCGGTCTAATTATCAAGAATGACGCAGACTTAACAAATATACTATAGTTCCCATCCCATACAGAGATCGTCTCATGGCTATGATCTGACGATCTGAGTGTTCGAAACTCTGGATAATCGGTCAATACGTTACTGACGTCAAAGTTGTTGCTGTTCAGTCTCTTGCTTTAGTCGGTTATCCGGCGATTCAGCATTATCAGTAGCATAAAATTTAAAACTGATTTGATTTTTCATAGGATGAAAAACATTGTGCATAATTTTTAAAGACAGCTACTTTTGATAGTACCTTTAGAAACCTTGATATTTGTTGAGATAAGTCGTCGTCTTGTTTCGAAACTCCAAGTTTATCTAGATTAGAAACTAGACTGTCTTTGTTTTTGGATGAAAATCTCTGATATTATCTTTCAAACGTGTTATGTATACAGTATATATATATATATATATATATATATATATATATATATATATATATATATATATATATATATATATATATATATATATATATATATATATATATATATAATTGTAACTTACTTTTTGAAGTCGCTACATAACGATCGTGTAATCAAATTCGTATTCATCTTGTGTGAGACGCGACACATACCAAATCTTACTCCAACTTTCTCCATTTCCTAATATTCACTGTAGGACATAAACTGACATTTGCTATGAAACTATTTCTTACAAAGCATACATTTATCAAAGTCAGCGTCAAAACTCAGTCTGCCTGCACCACAAGTATACCTAGAACTACGTTTCTCATGGAAATGTGTCATCATGTTACATCAAACACAATAACTACTATCCAAAATAGCCAAGTTTATTTGTGTGTTCCCTCTCAGACTTGCATCATAGAGGAGACTACCTTGTGGCGAATGTTGAAAGTGATTTTAAAGTGTTTATGTTTCCCCCTTAATGTTGTATGTTGTTTGTGTCAGATTTAGTAAAATTTGTTTTATTAAATTTAGATTTAAATTTAGGGTTTGTAGACCTCCCTATTCTAGTGTTCCATTGCTCTGCAATCTGATTAGTCTTTGATCTTTGAGATTTTTTATATTAATGATCCTTGCCAGGGATCAGTGTTGTCCAGTGTTTGCTATATGTGCATGTTACGTCTTTTGCAGATCATCCTGTGTTTCTCTATGAACTAGCTTATAAGGATCAAATTGTCTGAGTTGTTCATTAGTTATTGTATGAAATACGAGAGAGAGAGAGAGAGAGAGAGAGAGAGAGAGAGAGAGAGAGAGAGAGAGAGAGAGAGAGAGAGAGAGAGAGAAAGAACATTTATTTTTTATTTTTGTGCGTAGCTTAGGAGTCGTACCATCATCGGTTATTTAATCAGCAAGGCCAAAATTGTATTTGTGCTTATGTTCTTGTTAGAATAGGTATATAATTACACTTTAAATCGATACTATACGGTATTTAATAATTTTCTCTTTTTGCCTTTATTATAGAGTTTATATACTCTATCCAAACCATGTATATTTTCTTTATCCATAATATTATAATTAAACAACAATTGTTTAGTTTCTACTGTGCCATACTTATTTTTAATTTTATTTGCTAAAAGTTGTTTATTAGCATCGTTATTAGTATATCTCAGAATTATGTGCTCTTTGGAGTCTATAGATTAAACACACAGTCTACATGGATGCAAAGTTTTTATAATGTGCCTTCTAAAGGACACCTTCCCAGCTACCCATTTATCATGCAGGTATATGAAAAGCCTACTTTGTATGGAAGCCGATCCTACACCCGCCCAATTTCCCCAAATAGCTGTCCAGTTAAGGATCAGATGGTTAAATTCTACTTCATGTTTTTCATTGACGCAATATCACTTAATATTTTATACATACTTTTCTCCCTCTATATTTCTTTATTTTCTTTATATCTATATACTAAATCCCATATTCTTTTATAATAGCCCGAAGGTTCGAAAAGTTTAATTAGTTTATTATTTTATATATTGCACTGTTACAATTACATAAGTATATATATATATATATATATATATATATATATATATATATATATATATATATATATATATATATATATATATATATAGATAGATAGATAGATAGATAGATAGATAGATAGATAGATAGATAGATAGATAGATAGATAGATAGATAGATAGATAGATAGATAGATATTGCTTCCCAAGGAAATTTAGGAGTATTTTTGAAAAGTTAAATCTTTTTAAAATAGCCAAGATCAGCAACTGTAAAGATATACTGAACAAGAATGTGGCATTGTTTTCAAGTTAGCTTTAAATATTATGTTCTCATAATACTAAAACTTCTCATTGTGCTAAAATCAAGCACTGCTATTACCGTGTGAGCATCCTTTAAATTTGGTATTACGTGTTTGCAGCCAAGACTCTTTTGATCAGAAATCTTTCATCTCTTCCTGATTTGAAATAACTGCTTTAATTTGTTTTTGCGTTAATTAAAATTTAGCCCTAACTTTGTGTTTCTTAAGATGAAAATATAAGAACGGCCTTCTTGCCGTAAATTGATACATTTTTTCCCCATCTTACTATGTGTTTTACTCAGATTTCTGTTCAATTGATAACTTCTTCGGTTAAAGAACAAAAAGCGAAAATATGCATTTAAACGTAATTGATTTATTGTTCCCATTCCACCCCCACCCCCCACCCCTAAAAATAAAATGCTAGGAACTTACCTTTTATCGTTAACGTTCGCCTACAACAAAGCGGTCAATTAACAAAACTAGCGAATAATCTATTATTGACTCGTTCTAAAATCCTTAGTTGACAGATGCTTTAGATGGTCATGATAAACAAGGAAAACGTGCAAGGTGTCACACTCTATTTTGCGTTGTTATTGATCTCATCAAATGACATGTACATGGTTGAAATTTTTATTGCTGGCACGCAGTAGTAAAAACCAATGAAACCTTGCCGGTAGCATAAAGTCGGCAATTCTTCCTAGGTACCCCTCAGTGCCCATGCTTTCTCCCACCACAGACGTTCAAAATAAATAGATTATTGTAGACGAACCGTCAAACCACAAAACCACCTTTGAATCGCTGACTCAGCTTAATTAATGATTATATGTTTTCAATAAGAACCGTTATCTTGTTTTATATCATCTAGCGATTAATCCCAGGATTTACATCTAGCTATTAATCCCAGGATTTACATTTAGCATAACATTTTGCTTTGACATCAGGATTAAGTAATATCACTTTAGTGTGGAATATATTTTAATAGTTTTGGAGTTGGTTTGTGGTAGTTTTGGGTAGTTAGTGCCTGATTGTATGGAGATGCAACAGCACCATACTTCTATGCATGTATTCAGTCCTTCCTTGATAAATTATTCTAATTGGTTGCCTGCAAGTGCTACTTTCATAATTATAACCATGTATATTTTATTCTTCATTTATGCAAATTGTACGTGGCAGTTTGCAAGTGCTGTTTTCCTTCTGCATTTTTCTGAATGGCTGTTTGTTTGCAGGTGCTACATTCATAATTCTAGTCATGAATTTTTTATTCTTCATTGAAGCAAACTCAAAATGACTGTTTGCAAGTGCTTAGATCTACTTTCCCTCTGCGTAATTGTATCTTACAGTTTGCCAGCTGCTGAATTGATTATGTAGTTTGTCGTATATCAAATATCATGTCAGCTATTACAAGTTTTACTATTTTATTTATAAAACAAGTTACGCCGTTCCAACTGTTGATATTCTGCATTGCACACATTTTGTCTTTGCTACACCGTAACTTTCAAATATTTTTTTAGTCCATTATGACAGATTGAAACTTCTAAAATCATGATTATAACGTAGCATCAAGCATGTTGCAAGTTAGCATCAGGGAAGTTAGCATAAATACTGCCTCACTATGACACTAGATGGCGCTATGACAAGTCAATTCAGAATGATGCAGAAGGAAAATAGTACTTGCAAACTACTGCGTACAGTTTGTATCCATGAAGAATACAATATACTTGGATAGATTTATGAAAGTAGCACCTGCAAGCAGCCATTTAGAACAATGCATTAAGGAAGACAAGACAATCACCCTGCATAAGTTTGAGGCATTTCACTGTGTCCCTGTATAGCTTATCCAGCGATATGAGGAATGGCGTTAATCTCAGAACGAACAACACGTGTGAATAGCCAAGCAGCCATGTGTTTGATACAATGTGCCTGTCTACTACGCTTTTAAAGTGTAGCAGACGATCAGCTATCTGCTTCGAAACTTGTTTCAATTGTAGTTGGATCTGTTTGGTAAGCAATCTGATAATATCAGACACTGTCAACACCCTTTCCAATACTGAAATAAGTCATGACCCAAAAGGTCATGTGCTATCAGTAGGGAAACTCTTTATGTTGTTGATAACAATCACATAATATGCAGGAAGTTTAACGAAATATAAATTTAAAATAAACACAAGCTCGATGTACAATACTTCATTCACGTACAGAAGATAAAAATGGTTGCTTAAGCTGCGTAATCCGTTATAAGCTTGCAACTAGCTGTAGAAAATTCATACCATGATGTTCGACACTCGTGAGCAGAAATTAAAGAATATATAATTAGGGCCTCGAACTGCACATAAAGACATTGTACATAACACAGACGCTTCTTACAACATTGCAATGTTTTGTATAAGAACATGCCGCTTAAAAAGATCTTGTATTTGTGTCATGATGTCAAGAGTCAAGCCAATTATAAAGGGCAGGATCTGAGATGAGAAGGCGGGGTCATTCTAACTAAACGAAAAAGAGCTTGTGCAGAACAGGGGTTAATAGCATTGTTATTTAGACTGTTGAAGACCAGTTCACAATCATCAGTCGACCTTCAGGTTATATCACCCTTCAAAACCCGAGTCAATTTATTTTTAGTTTAATCAACTTCGTGCCTACTTTCTTTGCTTCTCCCCACGATAGTTTCATGGTTTTCAGCTCGGCATCGAGTGTTCCTCTCCATGTGATGGCAGGGCGTCCTCTATTTCTCTTCCCTTGGGGATTCCACTCTAGGGCGTGCTTCGCGATGTTACTTCTGCCTGTTCTCCAAGTGTGGCCCATCCATCGCCATTTCCTTTCAGAGATGGTTACAATGATCAGCTCTTGCTTTGTCCTTTCCCAGAGTTCTTCATTGGACACATTCTCAGGACGGCCACCAGATGGGAAGTATATGTCTCTAGCATTTCTTGATGAAGACTTTGAGCTTCCGGTCCAGCGCCTTTGTTCGTTTCCATGCCTCAAAGCCGTAGAGCAACACTGTCTTCACGCTGGTATTGAATATGCATATCATGGTGTTGAGGCTGAGTTTTAGTGGTTGTGCAATATTCGCGAACCCCTTAACAAACTTGCGGTAATACGAAGCAAGCTTTATAAACTTTAGTAAGTTCCGCTGATTTAGGAATATTAGAAACTTCAGCAGTCAGTCTTTTGTCATGTCATATCATCAGTTACAACATGTTCGAGAAAATGTACTTCTTTTTTGAAGAATGTAAATTTGGTCAGTATTAATCTGAGATTTTCTTCTGTAAAGGAAATATGTTGTCTTCAAAGCTAGAGAAAACGATTATAATATCATCAAGGTATATGAGACCAAATTGTCACTGAATGTCTGCTAAAGTTGATCCATAAGCAATTTAAACAAGTAAAGAATTGACAGTTACTTAAAGCTTCTAGCATTTCGTCGTTTTAGAAGAAATGGTAGATATCCGTCCTACACACAGAATTTAAATCGTGATAGCTATCACAAAATGATATTTTCAATCTGATTTCTTGACTAGTATGGCACTACTTGCCCCAGGACAGGCTGAATGTTGTATTACATACTAATTTAATCAATCTTGCACCTGATTTTGTTTCCCTCTCTTTGAGAGAAAGTAAACGTTTATGGTCTATTTAATTGGTGAACTATCCCTAAGTGTCTATCCTATTTTCCGACATGTCTTTTCTACTTAGACTCTCATCATATGTTGAAAACAATAGCTCTATGCATGTAAAAAGTTGTCATGTTTTGACTTGTTCTTCTCCAGAATATTTCTTCCAGATAATAACACATGTAATGATTGGCAGTATGAGGCACGCGGGCCGCGGGTTGGACACGCCTACATTAAAGGTTGCACGTGGTTATATTCTTGTTAAGAAATGGTCATTCGATGTGTCCAACCAGCATGAAAAAGTTCCATGTCGTCATATCCTCTTTGTCTTTAGATTTCCAGGCGCGTTGGCGCCACGACCAAGTCCATTGTGTAGCCTCTTCCTCGACTTTGAATCGGTGAAGGCATAGTAATCAGACAAGCAATGTGATGTGGGTATAACTATTCATGGTTTCGACTGTTACGTTATGTTATTTTGGAGCTTAACACCATTTTCAGCACACCATAGGCTATACATGGCTGCCAGTATTAATGGTGGAGAAAGAAATCGGGAAATCCGCGGAAAGAACCGCCGTCCCACGCGAAGCTACTGGCAAGCTTTCTCACATATCCACATTCGCTGAATCTTAGACTCGAACCCACGCAGACAGAGGTGAGATGGCAGTGATCCGTAACGGAGAGCGCTTTAGACAACTCGGCCACTCGGGGCCCACTTTTTGTTATTTTGATCATATAAAGACATATACATCCCAAAATGTATTATAATTCCAGACAACAACAAGCCAAACAAAAATGGATTTCTTATTAACGTAATACTTATCTTGAAACGGAGTACTTGGTTCTAGGAGCTATTTCAATATCACTAGATTTTTATCTCTGCCAAAAGCAATTGGGTATCGAATTTTGAAGTAAATTACAAACCGGGAACCAACACGAACATATATCAACAAACGGATTGTACAATTGTTTTCACCGAAAAAAAATAATATTGTTTCTAATCCCAGTGATCACAAATTCCATGACACATTGCCAAGGCTTGTTATAGGATTCATATCTCCCTGTCAAGACATTTTTAAGGAATTGTGACACCCTGTCAGGGCTTCTTGTAGGAATCATGACATCCTCTCAGAGCTTGTTTTAGCAAACATACCCACATTATTAAGAAAGGATTCACCAGCCAACCCATACACACGCTCACATCTTAGACTGTATTTGTTATAGACAAGATGATAATATTATACAGTCTTCATTGGAGTAACACGACATTGCAACGGATTACCTCTGTGTCATACACCATCTTGACGTATCACTATCATGGCTAATAAAAGAAACCTTCGTATGATAAAAAGAACTCAACTAATGCATGACTTCCAAGGAAACCTACCTTTAACGTTGCGTCCCACATCTGAACAATATGATAAGTGCTTCCGTTCATTACTTTGCAAAACATGTCTCAACAACTAAGTGCAGCATAGAATCTGTTCATCATTGTTCTCCATGGCACAGTAATATTAGGGACCAGCTGATAAAAGAGAACGCAGTAAGGCTGAGAGGCTTTCGTTGAATAAATCAATAAAGCAGCCAAGAACTATTCCCAAAAATAATTAATGTAGCGAAATCTACCTACTTTATTAATAAGATCATTGAAAGTTCCAGCTGCAAAGATTTACTAATAAGCTAATGTTAAGATAGAAATGTACCCGCTTCGAACAACCTTCCCTCCTGTAACCTTCCGGATCTGTCTTTTCTGTGGCAAGCCTATTAAAAATTATTTTACTTCTACCCAGTGCGAAAATAATGAACAATGTAACTTTCACCAGTACTTTAGAGACATTTATCTCGAGAAAACACTGCGAAACACGCACGTATAATACTTTTAAAGGTTTGCTCCTATTTCAGTCCAGAAGTTCTTATATTGAGTACTGGATCGTCTTATCCAACGACTAGTTTTATCGTAAGTTAGAAGTTATGTTTACTGAAAATGAAAGGCTGATCTGATTCCAAGAATCCATCTCTAGTTAACTTTTTTTAACCTTCTCCTGCTTAACTACTCTTACAACTCTTCGCAAGTTCAGAGTGCTGTAGAACTATATTAAAGCTTAAGTTGTTAAGTTGTTTTAGAACCTTTCATAAGCTCAAGAAGTAAAGATCTTCTCAGATTTAAGGCATTTGAGAACCTTACTTACACTAGTTTGTAAGGAAACCTCACAACCGTGTTCACTTCTTAAGATCAGATATATTTGTAACAACTGATCTTTTTCCTGTGCATAACGCACATATAACTAATATACTTGTATTTCTACTTGGACATAAGAACTTGTCAACGTTTTGTAGCAATCACCATATTATGTATTTACATGAATACCGCTAGTAGACTCTGTCAACGTTCTATCCAACCACCATATTATGTATATATGAATACCGCTAGTAGACTCTGTAAACGTTCTGTCCAACCACCATATTATGTATATATGAATACAGCTAGTAGACTGTCAACATTCTGCCAACCATCATATTATGTATATACGAATACCGCTAGTGGACTCTGTCAATGTTCTGTATCAACGACCATATTATGTATATATGATACCGCTAGTAGATTTTGTCAACGTTCTGTAGCAACCACCGTATTAAGTATATATTAATACTGCTAGTAGACTCTGTCAACGTTCTTTACCAACCACAATATTATGTATATATGATACCGCTAATAGACTGTCAACGTTCTGTACAAACCACCATATTATGTATATATGATATGGCTAGTAGACTGTCAACGTTCTGTACCAACCACCATATTATGTATACATGATACCGCTAGTAGACTGTCAACGTTCTGTACCAACCACCATATTATATATATATATATATATATATATATATATATATATATATATATATATATATATGATACCGCTAATAGACAGTCAACGTTCTATAGCAACCACCAAATTATGTATATATGAATACAGCTGGTAGACTCTGTCAACGTTCTATCCAACCACCATATTATGTATATATGAATACAGCTAGTAGACTCTGTCAACGTTCTATCCAACCACCATATTATGTATATATGAATACAGCTGGTAGACTCTGTCAACGTTCTATAGCAACCACCTTATTATGTATATATGAATACAGCTGGTAGACTCTGTCAACGTTCTATAGCAACCACCTTATTATGTATATATGAATACAGCTGGTAGACTCTGTCAACGTTCTATCCAACCACCATATTATGTATATATGAATACAGCTGGTAGACTCTGTCAACGTTCTGTCCAACCACCATATTTTGTATATATGAATACAGCTGGTAGACTCTCTTAACGTTCTATCCAACCACCATATTATGTATATATGAATACAGCAGGTAGACTCTGTCAACGTTCTATCCAACCACCATATTATGTATATATGAATACAGCTGGTAGACTCTGTCAACGTTCTATAGCAACCACCATATTATGTATATATATGATACCGCTAATAGACTGTCAACGTTCTATAGCAACCACCATATTATGTATATATATGATACCGCTGGTAGACTCTGTAATGGTCTGCTTAAATATGCACAGCAAACGTCCTTTTCATAGATCAAACATTGTTTACATAATCGCGCTAACAATTTATCATAAAAAGTATCAGTCTAAAACTTGGACAGAATGTATACGATGTCTAAATGTAGTACGAATGCCATTGCAATAATATACAAATTTTGACTTTTATTGTAGTGAATATAAGTTTTACGAACCAGCAGACCTCATATTACCTTGTCAATGTTATAGGGATTCTTGCTCAGAAATGTTCACATTAACCAATGCTAATGTCTTTTGTTCCCACATTGCATGATTTACTGCCAGTCTTTAAAATGAAGCGTGTCTCGCTAAACTAAAAATACCGTTTCATTTGCTAGGCTCCATCAACTGAAAATATGCTAATTAAGTAACTAAAGCACAATATTAAATATTAAGATGTCGTGTAAGCCAGTGAAAACGCATCAATCAAGTTACGAAATAAACAAAATAAACAGAATACTAATAGAAACAAACCTGTCAAATATCGTCTGCCACGAACCAAAAGTTACAAACAAAAGCATTCACACAAACGAAGATACTTGCTAACTTTAACCTTCATGGAAGCTACGCTCCTTAAATAAAACAAATGTCACTTCACACCAAATAGAGCCAAAGTAAGGGTTCATTAGCAAGATAAATGTTTGCCTTTGCAGAGTTGAGAGTAACAAACCAAAATCCCAAGTGCCAGCCTGAGAATTAAGATTGAATGTGTGATATATCTGCAACTTGTTATTAAAATGTCTTCATACATCAAATAACTTAGAGGAAAAAACGTAAGTCGACGGCAAACTTGCATATAGATAGTTCCAAACACTATGATTCTTCACTTTGTTTTGTACTTCAATTTTTTTGTTGTGATGTTTTGTTGAAGTCAATCTAATACATACACACACATACATACATATATACACGCATGCATGCATGCATGCATGCATACATACATACATACATACATACATACATACATACATACATACATACATACATACATACATACATACATACATACATACATACATACATACATACATACTGTGGTAAACTCCTCATCAACTTATTTGTGGCGGGTTTACTGGTTTGGGCTTCGTATATAGGAGTGACTACCAACGATGTAATTTGCCCGGTATCGAATACAGTTACTACATAGTATGAATTTTCGGATGGAATAGAGATGTAATCTGAGCTGATATACAAAACAAATAAGTCAAGCCTCCGCCCCGTTACAAATAAAGACAAATTTAATAAAAATTTCAAATCAATAAAAATATCCACCAGCAAATCACATGAAAGTTACAGTACGAAAGATACACTTCTTTCTTTACGTATTAACTAATTAAAGAGTTTCAAAAATACGAATGACATTATTAGATTAGCCGATTGTGTTTACGATAGAATCAAAATCATCATTTACGAGTTAGAGTAGATCGAATAATTCTGCCTTGCATCAATTCATAACCATTGACAGATTTCATTCCACAGGTCCTCCTAGACTGTACTTTCGGTTCAGTTGTATGAGTACGTCTACCGCTCCACTTTCTTTCGTTCCAAAAATTCTGGTCGTATGCCCCTTTGTTCTAACTGCCCTTTTCTCCTTCCTACACTGTTTAAGTTGTAACGTCTTTTCCATACTATCTCACCATATAAAAATATAAACAAAGCAACCTAAATCTTCCTTCTCATTGTACGGGAATACATCCTTAGAATGACCCTTCGATGTCAGAGATTAACTCTATCAACTTCAAACAGATTATACGGCTAGTTACCAGACTAATGATCTGCGAATGACTATTTACGCCACATGCGGCATTAGCCCTTCACTCGGTCTCGTTACACGTAAATGAATGAAATTCCTTACCATACTTCAAGATTACCATTGTACATAATGAATTCGTTCGGATAGTTTCATCTACTTCCGTAACATCAATCATCAATTGATATGTTTATATAAATACAAGATTATCAGCTAAATGAACTCAACAGTTATGTCGGATACATAATTCCGTGTATAGAAAAAGCATGAGTTCAACATACTCAACTTCTATAATAATCAAGACCATAACTTAGCAAACCGCCAACGTACATGTAAAAGGAAATATCATTGCCCGGACTAAGATAAACAAACTAGACAAAAGTATACCATATCAAGAGAATTAATCTATGACTCAACAAATTTATTCCTGCAAATACATGCCGCTGCAAGCAATTATATCATGACATATACGACGTATATAAATTCCTGCAAATACAAGTACCTACAAGCAATTAAATCATAGCATAAAAGACGTATATGAGATTTATGCAATTACATTGTTTTTCATGCTTTTGGGTCTGTCGACTCTTTCAGACAAACGTCTATCCTTGGATAACAATTAATTTACGAGAAGTTTGCTCTTTGAAATTCTCAGAGCCTCCAGGTATTACTTCCTCCGTCTCGTAGAGAACTGTAGACTAAACTTTAAATCCCACCTTTACGTTTAAACTTAAGGATTTCGTGTAAAACCACGCCCTCTTCACAGAGTGACCAATCAGATTTACAATAATTCCCGCCTTTCCAGCACTAAAACACTGCGTTATTTCTATCAACAAATGGCTATGACTATCAATTCCATGCAGAACCAAACTTGAACCCCGTTTAGTAAGTTTAAACAAACTGAACCCTTAATTAAAAACTAATAACTTCTGGCCTTGCCCGATACTAATCAGTACTTTATGACTTGTAAGATGCGGCTATTTCCCTTAAATCTCGCTAATGGTACATGTATACAACTAAGTGTGTTCTACCCTACTTTACTCTAACAAACAAAGACCGAGCTACAATTTTGGTTCTTTACATACATACATACATACATACATACATACATACATACATACATACATACATACATACATACATACATACATACATACATACATACATACATACATACATACATATATAATATCAAAGGTGTTAAATATATATTATACTTTGAATACTTTTACAAACATCACAATTGACCATGCCCATCAGAGCACTTCTGCTGTCAATTCTTAAGTTTAGGTGCTGCGTAACCTTTACCACATCGTCAAGCTTGTTGAAGGTAGACAGCAATCCATAATATGCATCTATATTTTATCTGCGTAAATAGGTACGTTACGTTAGATTGCAATAAGCTATAAATAAATTCTAAATATAAACTATATATTGTACCTGTTGACAAGTTTGGGGTAATTTCCCAAAGGACAATTGAGTCAGGTCGGTCAGTCTTACGACGTTAGTTACGTGGGACAAGATGTGAGGTTTGTCACGTAAGCGATGTTACAAAATTCAGTCGTAGCTAGTCCTTCAGTTTATATATATATATATATATATATATATATATATATATATATATATATATATATATATATATATATATATATATATATATATATATATATAAGAGGAAGATATATATGTTGTGTCTTGATTCATATTTTGATGTATATTTAGTGTTTTTTGTTGATTTTGATAGGAACTATTTATCTAAACTTTTGGAATACAAAGTGCTCGTAACAAAGTAAGATCTAAGGAAACATCTGATTTATTGACTGATAAAGGGCCTGACTTTGCTTATAAGTTCGAATATTCTGGAAATGAACGTTCCACACACATTCTGATTCTGTTGTTGTGTTATATAAATGTTGTTTACTTCAAAATGACTTAGTGCTGCTTTTAAGATCAGGAATACATCTTTTAATTGATTAAATTGTTATATTTTAAATATGGATGCTCGTATTGTTCTATTCTATATTTCTGCTCAGATCTCTGTTTTTTTATTACGTCCATTACTTTCGTCATCTTCTATAGAGCGATAACCGAAAATATAGGGAGTTGGGGATCTCACACATCATGCCATCACCTCGTGACAGTTTAGTTAAGAGCGTTTCATTCACTTGTTTAAATTATTCATTGCAATTACAAATTGCTCTTTGACTTTAGTGCTTAATTACTATTTTATATATTATTGTGAAGTCAATCAAATACATTTTAGATTTTATCATAATTATACACCAAGAATGTTGGCACATTAACGCATTCGAGAACATTGGCATATCATCACATTTAATATTGGAATTCATTCACAACGCCTCTGGAATATTCTGTACTTTAGGATTTGTGTTAGAACGTTTAGGACTATTTGGTATTTAATTCGTAATAGGGTAAATTCTTTTTAATTTTCACTTTGTATTCTAGGGAAATAAATTATTATAGAGAAATAAATTATCTGTTGAATTTTACAAAACGTTTTGGATTTCGCTCTCTTTTACCTTGTTTAACACCAAAGAGGCGTAACAGAAGTCTGCATACTGCCTCTGTGCACAATGCAATGTCAATTACCACTAAGTTGTCACAGCTGGAAATAACTGATTTAATGCTCTTTTTTTAATGACACTGCATTTTTGTACTGCCTCCACTATATTGACTTTCTCCATAGATATCGGCCATTCAACGGTGTGTGACTGCTGGATTCGTGTGTGGAACATTATAAAAGAACAGGGTTCCGGGATAGGAGCCTCTACTTCCCCACTTCCTCCCCATACAGTCTTCGTACAAAATTGCCCCAGTTACACTAATGTGAAGGTGAAATACTACCAAAGCATTTCAGCTGCAAAGAAAAGGAAAAGCCCCTGATATAACTCTCTTCGACTGGCGCACTTGCCCCCTTCTAACCACATGCGCCACCACTTCGAGTGAGATATAGTAAAGGAACCTATTAACCTTGATTTGTGTTCCATGTACTTATCTTCACATGGTGATAATTCTTGCTGCCTTCTTCAACAGCCGTAGATACGACTTTGCCACTTAGAAACATAACCAGGTCTTTGCGTATATACACGCCTTAGCAAACAGTGGAAACCTAGCTTGGACCGACCCCGTCATATTTGCGGCTGTTACTGTTTCACATTCATGTACATTTTCAATATAGTGTATATAGGTTTGTTCTCCCACATGCCAATAAACATGTTGGAGGTTGCCTCGTCTTCCAGATGTTGAAGTAAATTGGGTTTCTGGCAAAATTTCCATTACGGTATTGTTCCCGAACGAGAGAGACATATAAGGTAATACCCTTTTTATTATTTGAATGACATTGTCTCCTTGTTCATTCAGGCAATCCTATACAGGCTTTACGGCCTTCGAATCAATCATAAAAAGACGAGTCTACCATTCGCTAGTCTGGCATGATCGATTGACAAATAAAGAATGGTGACTTGATGATCAGCCTCTGGTTGAAATGGTTAACAAGGTCATAAGTGTAGTGCTAGGGGACACAATTAGCCTCAACATTACACTTCCAGTACATTATTGCAACCATAACAACTGCATATGACTCATTCGGGGATTTTTTATTTAAATCATTCCAGTTTCCTTGCATCTTTCCTCACTTTATACTTGCTTTCGAACAAGACTAAATATAACTTGTTCTTTTATGCTCAAGGTTTCAATGTATTTTGCGCACTTTGCACTGACTCTTGGACAAATCTAAATGTAATCTGTTATTTTAGACTATGGATATATGTCTTTCCAGATTTATAGGGCCATACTATGGACAGTTATCAGGGACTTACAAATAATTTCAACCTTTTTTAATGGACATTCGATCAGTTTTATCAATCATATGCCGTATTATATTACATGTACTTTTGTTATACCAAAACATTCTCTGCCACCTTCATATTCTATGATGATTATTTGAGCACAGGAACGTTTCATATATTACAAATTAAAAACATTGACATACATCTTACACGAAGAAATTATACATTTGTACCATTGAAACACATTTAAACGAAGAGCTATTCATCTCTGCCGTTGGAACATATATCTTACACAAGAGGACGATACACGTGTAACTTTAACACACGTGTATCTGGAAGAGCTGATGCATGTGTAATATTGGAAAATAGCTTACACGAATAGTTGCTTCATAAGCGACATTGACACAAACATTACATGAAGAGTTGATACATGTCAACATTGATACGGATCTAACCCGAAGAGCTTATACGCTTGTACCATTGAAACATATCTTACACTGAAACATGTAATATTGACCAACATTTTAAACTAGGAGCTGATTTATGTGTACCATTGAAAAGCATCTTACACGAAACGGAATCTACATGTACCACTGGAACGCATATTAAACGAATAGTTGATACGTGTGTAACATTTTGACACATAACTTGCATGAATATATCATTCATATTTAACAATGACACGTATTATATAAACTAAAACGTGTACCAGTGAAACACATCGTACAAGAAAGAAAGTGTACCAATGACACATATCTTATACAAAGAGTTCATACATATTGTCACATGTACGAGTTGCGGATTCATGTGTAATATTGACACGTATCGTAAAAGGACTCTTGGTCTATGTGTAACATGTGTACACAACTTAAAATGAACAGATAATACAAGTGTAACACCGGCACACATCCAATATAAGTGTGCAACGCAAATGTGTAAAACTAATTGTTTACAGAAGTTGTGTTTTTGCAAATTAGATTGAGGCATTAAAACTGTGAATCATATTCCTGCATTGCATCAAATATTCAATAATTCCTGTAACCATTACTGCCAAAAAGTCTACAAGTGCTCTTCCCATATAAATACTAGTTGTCTTCCCATTTAAACTACTAGTTGTCTTCCCATTTAAATACTAGTGGTCTTCCCATTTAAAATACTATCTCTCTTCCCATTTAAAATACTAGTTGTCTTCCCATTAAAATGCTAGGGGTCTTCCCATTAAAATGCTAGGTGTCTTCCCATTTAAAATACTAGTGGTCTTCCCATTTAAACTACTAGTGGTCTTCCCATTTAAAATCCTAGTGGTCTTCCCATTTAAAATACCAGTTGCCTTCCCATTAAATATATTAGTTTTCTTCCCATTAAAATGCCAGGTGTCTTCGCATTTAAAATACTAGTTGTCTTCCCATTAAAATCCTAGGGGCCTTCCCATTAAAAACGTTAGGAGTCTTCCAATTAAAAATTCTAATTGTCTTCGCATTTAAAATACTAGTTGTCTTCCCATTAAAATGCTAGGGATCTTCCCATTTAAAAGTCTAGATGTCTTCCCATTTAAAATGCTAGGTGTCTTCCTATTTAAAATGCTATTTGTCTTCCCATTTTAAATACAGGTTGTTTTTCGATTAAAATGCTAGTGGTCCTCCCATTTAAAATACTAGTGGTCTTCCCATTTAAAATACTAGTTGTCTTCCCATTAAAATCCTAGGGGACTTCCCATTAAAAACGTTAGGTTTCTTCCCATTAAAAATGCTAATTGTCTTCGCATTTAAAATACTAGTTGTCTTCCCATTAAAATGCTAGGGATCTTCCCATTTAAAAGTCTAGATGTCTCCCCATTTAAAATGCTAGGTGTCTTCCTATTTAAAATGCTATTTGTCTTCCCATTTTAAATACAGGTTGTTTTCGATTAAAATGCGAGTGGTCCTCCCATTTAAAATACTAGTGATCTTCCCATTTAAAATACTAGTTGCCTTCTCATTAAATATATTAGTTTTCTTCCCATTAAAATGCTAAGTGTCTTCGCATTTAAAATACTAGTTGTCTTCCCATTAAAATCCTGTTCGCCTTCCCATTAAAAATGTTAAGTGTCTTCCCATTAAAAATGCTAATTGTCTTCGCATTTGAAATACTAGATGTCTTCCCATTAAAATGCTAGGGATCTTCCCATTTAAAATGCTAGATGTCTTCCCATTTAAAATGCTAGGTGTCTTCCTATTTAAAATGCTATTTGTCTTCCCATTTTAAATACAGGCTGTTTTCCGATTAAAATGCTAGGGGTCTTCCCATTTAAAATACTAGTGGTCTTCCCATTTAAAATACTAGTTGTCTTCCCATTTAAGTACTAGTTGTCTTCCCATTAAAATGCTAGGGGTCTTCCAATTTAAAATACTAGTGGTTTTCCCATTTAAAATACTAATTGTCATCCCATTTAAAATACAAGTTGTCTTCCCATTTAAAATGCTAGGGGCCTTACCATTTAAAATGCTAGGTGTCTTCCCATTTAAAATACTGTATCTTCCCATTTAAAATGCTATGTGTCTTCCCATTTAAAATGCTAGGTGTCTTCCCATTAAAATGCTAGGGGACTTCCAATTTAAAATTCTAGTGGTCTTCCTCTTTAAAATACTAGTTGTCTTCCCATTTAAAATGCTAATTGTCTTCCCATTAAAAATACTAGTTGTCTTCCCATTCAAATGCTAGGTGTCTTAGCATCTAAAATACTAGTTGTCTTCCCATTAGAATGCTAGGGGTTTTCCCATTTAAGATGCCAGGGATCTTCCCATTTAAAATGCCAGGGATCTTCCCATTAAAATGCTAGGGGTCTTCCCATTTAAAAAAACTAGTTGTCTTCCAATTAACATGCTAAGGTTCTTCCCATTTAAAATACTAGTTGTCTTCCCATTAAAATGCACGAGGTATTCCCTTTTCAAATGGTTGGTGTTTCCGCATTTAAAATGCTAGGGGTCTTACCATTTATAATGTTAGGGGTCTTTCCGTTTAGAATGTTATGTGTCCTCTCATTTAAAATACCATGCTGATTCATGAACCAACTTAGTTATATATGATATTAAAGCCACGTTGTTGTATTGGAGTAGGTGTGACACATGGATTGACACATCATGTTTTTTTTTCGTACTGAAATTGTTGGATTGTAGTAGATCTGACACATGGATTGACAAGTCATGCTATGTTTTTGTACTGAAATTGTTGGATTTTAGTAGGTGTGAGATATGGATTAGCAAGTAAATTTTCTGACTTAAATATTTATTTTTTTCTGGAATCAAATATATTTGGACATAAAATGTATACAAATGGTCCTTATACTTCATCTTATCATTCAAGTGCAAAAGCTGCATGTCCTGTTTGTTCTAATCTAGACTAATGCCCATAACAGTTCATAAATGAGAGGCAAAATGGTAGAAGATTTATTTCTACACACGATTTATGTCTATATAACACCAAATCGAAGACACATTTGCATCCCGGAACGACTATATATAGATGCATCGAACTTGCAATTTATTCTCCTCTCCTGTTAGATTACGACTGGAAGGTTTCCAATGACCTTCACGGTAGATACCACATCCCAATCTCTCTACAGATCATTAATTCTACCATCAATGAGTCAATTCAACACGGGAAATTAAGCAAATATTGAATGGGTCAAGTTTAAAATACTTTGTAAAACTATACTAAAGAGATACCTCTTAAAACGTCGTTCATCATATTCAAAATTTTACATCTATTTAATCTAAGATTGCAAATATAAAAAACTGTTTCTGCTTTAAAGTTTTGTTCGCCTTGTTATGAGTACGTAATGGTTGTGATTATCTTTATCGATGCTCGACTACGGTGTAATTACCCCTATCGAGTAAATAATAAAATATATAACTAATGAATAGACATGTCTACTCTAATGCAGATTAAGAATGTTTGCTAAGTTTGAATTATGGATATAGTCTTTGCTTTATAAGTCCTAGAAACAAATTACGTTTACAGTTTGATGGAAACTTTCTGTTACGGTAACAGAGTAGTGGGAATCTGAATAAGATTCTTTATAACTTAGAACAGTCAGGAAAGTAACTTTTGACATACCTGCTGGTTTTCAAATTGTATCCAAGGTTTTTGTAATAAAGTTATTTATTCATGTATATCTTAACATCAGAAGTGAAATCAATCTTATTATGTTCAGTTTTAATTTTAGAGGATTCTTTATTTATTTATTTACTTATTTATTTATTTTTTTATTCATTAACTGAACTTACATAGTGCTCTTTGGTTCTCCGACTAATCACTATTTCGGGATTATTGCGAATTCATTTAAGAAAATATTGAATTATACCATGGTCATGCATCAAGACTGTTGGCATATTAGCGAATTCGATACTACTGGCACATCCGTATTTTCAAAATTGAAATTCATGTGTAACAAAATCCTAGAAAGAGGCTACGGCAATACCTATTCCCAAACAAGGTAAGAATAGCATAGATCCTACAACCTACCGTCCAATAGTCTCCGTTCGGTGGTGATACAAGAATTAGATTTAGGCATTCTTGATAAGGATTTAAAAGCAATTGTTTATTCTTTCTAATGTGAGCTTACGGTGTGGTTTTCTGTGTGTATTTCGGCGACAGTAAACAGTGAGTAGAAAGGCCTTGGTAATGATCCGGAAGTGAAATCTGTGTTCCATTAAATGGTTTTTTTTTTTAAAAAAAATTCAGCCTCTCAAAAATATGTCGGTCAACCCTTGACAAGAACTTCACCGTGAAATCATCTTTGAAGGTATTTTAGATTAACATATGATTTGTATTGATTGTCACACAGTGGAAAGTTAAGTTCTGTGAAACAAATGTAGAGAATATAAAGTAAAACTAGATGTGTTCTATGGCCAGTTAGTACAGTAATTGAGCAAAGGTTAAGCTGCTATAAAATCTTTATTATCAATGATAGACACGTGAAATTTTAATATGTTATGTACATTGGCTTAAAAATATAAAAATGAAATTTTTAAAGACATATTTTTTTTATTTTAAAAATTTAAATGAAATCTTTCAAAAAAACAATTATTTTTTCCACCAAAAATGCACATATATAATTTTTATTGGGTATGATATTAAATGATATCATCATGTATATACTCCTACATCATAATTAAGTTCAAATGATGGATATTTGTCAAATTTTGTCAGCGAAAATATCTGTGTAAGTCAAAATGAGACCCTCATTTAAAATACATGAAGACAAAATTCTATTTTTGTTTTGTACCTTTAGGTCATTGAAAGTATTTATTTGGGGCTCCAAACAGTACATTTATGTGTTTATGATAGGATGACTTCCTGAGTAAAACATGTCTACTTGTATAGCTATCAGTAATTGTTTATAAACATAGTTACATGGTATTTATCGAGAGGACAGAGATCAAGACTTCATACTAGAACCTGCTCAAGTTCTCTACAAAATCATATTACGCTGTCAGAGAATTAAATGCAGGTAGAAGTGATAAAGTATTCTTTCTGCAGGTGTATTTACCCGTGCATGTATGAAAATAGGTAAATTATGTAAGTTGAACTCAAATTGCATTCCATTTTATTGCTCAGTTTCTTTAAGATATTGATCGATGTAGTGCGGCATTGTGGCATATATGATATTATGGGAATTCTAATGATCTATTTTTTCTTTATGCATTATTAATTACTAATAATATTTGTTAACTGACACTCTAAAGATTACAGAAGAAATATTTACACAGATTATTTGAATTGAACTTTTGTACAACTAATCGTAATAGCTGACATGAACAAATATGCATATATTTTCGAATTTTGGGATCAAAAGTTGACATTTAGTGCATCATATAAGCTGATATTTTACCTATAATGAATCTGTAAGGCTCAGTTCTGACTGTGTGCATTTTAAATATCTCACGATTTTATTTTCATAATGAATATGCCTCCGTATGGTAACACATTTCAATTTAGTACTTTGACAGAGGGCGGTATTGCAGCATCAGCTGATATGTGATTCCACTGAATCATTGAGCTTAATAACTGGTAACCAACGCTCTTAAAAATACACAGAAAATGATCAAAAGGATCATTTGAATTGTATGTACGTGTGATTTTAACAAGCACAATGCATATGTCCCATATATGCAAATATCCATTCTTGTTTACTAGTTTTGGGGATCAGAATTTCACATTTGGTTGATGATATCGGATCTATTGGTACCTATGCTTGATCTGTGTGGCCACATATGGCTGTATTCACTCGCAATATCCAAATTGTTTTTTTTTTCTCATCAATAAGATTGCATCTAGTAATAAATTTTAATTTGGTACATTGTCACTTGACTTTCCAGTATACTGGTATGTAATAATGTTTGTACCAATGATCAAACCTTACCGTTCCAACATTGCCTTAAACTTTATGATACATACTCTACCTGATTAGTTATTTCACCTGTAAATTGCTAAATATGCTTGTAGAAATCGCATCTATTTTTAGGATGTATTTATCATTTTAATACATGCCCATTGCATCACATTTCTGAGTGTCACTCTGTCAAGTTTACTTTTCCCCCAATATTTGCAACCTGAATGTTATTTTGAAATCACCATATCTAACACATTTTAACTTCATTTGCCTACATATTACTGTTTTCTATAATTAAGTGAAATATGTTATATCTTTTCAGGTCTAGCCTGATATCTGGAACAAAGTATTAGAGTTGGATCAGTTTGGAAACTCTCTAGTAGTCCGGTGGTAATAGCAAGGTCTCATAAGGATATGTGCAGTGTTATGCTATAAGTGACCAAGATTAGTTCATTTCCACACACTCATATACAGCACCTCACATACATGGCTTAGGGCTTCATGAGAGATTTACACCATTGTTCAGTAAGGTGAAACCTACCTGAAACTGTATTTTCCTATCACATTGTTGATTTTTGTAGCTATCGACATTAAAATGGAAGGCATATTTGCTATAAAACATGGTAGTGGTCCCATCAAAACTTTAAATTTGAGTGGGCTATTAGTTATACAAACAACTGCCCAAGTACATGAAACAATAAATGTGGAACATAGCACCTGTCATTGTTTCTTTAGTATGTACACCTATATGCATCTGGATAGGCATATTGCACTTTCCTGCCAAAATCACCGTGAACAAACATGCTCCAGTACCCCTGGAAAAACTGTTATCAGTTGTACAGACCAAAACTACCATTTTTTATATACCGTTCATTCATCATCTGTACAAGGGGCAAACGTCAGTTAATCGAGTTTGCAAAGGAGGCTAATTGTGAAATATTTTAGGCAAGTGAAACCGACGAAACTTGATTTGAAGGGAAACTTGTAGGAACAGTTATTTATGTTTAGCCAGGGGAAACCTAAGGCGTACAATTTGAGAAACGATTTAGGGACTATCTCTTGGAAACTCCTGCAGTTAGATGTTTCTTGAGAGAAGATTAAGTCGACTTCGGAGCCACTAGTTAATGAAGTAATGTCTTCAGATAGTTGTCTTAGGACAGGGAAAACACTAAGGCTAGGACTGTTTTGGGGGAAAAGCAAACGGCAGTAAGGTAAGAAATTATAATTTCACATTTTAATATGCTATTTCATTTGATTGATTGTTTGCAGATATGATATATTATTATTCACACATGTATTCGTGTATTTATTTCGCAGGACTCTAGCGATGTGTTCTACCACTTAATTCTTTGATTATTTAATTGTCAATCCATTGAGAGAATTGACGCATCGCATATAATTAAATATTCGATATATAGATTTGTGTAGGGATTTCATGAATTCACCCTAATATGCAAATATCTCATATTTCTTAGGACATATGAATTAAATTTCTGTGTAGAATGATAATTAATTACTCTTATGATTAATGACAAGTGTATATATATATATATATATATATATATATATATATATATATATATATATATATATATATATATATATATATATATATATATATATATAAATATATGAGTTCGCAATATTTAATTGCTCATGCAAAGTTAACTTACAATAGTTAGATTTAGTGGATATTATGCATAAATATTTGAGTATATACCTGCATTGAATAGCAAAATGTAAATGAGTCGTGTTGTAACGCATACTGGCATATACGGTCACATCTGTCTGTAGAAGGCACGTGGGAATTAAGGACTCTCAGTAAATTCGGATGAACTTAAGTGAAGGTATAGTGTATAAACTTAACGGTAAACATGCCGCAACATAGAATCTGTTAGAGTATTAAGTCACGTGAGGTCAGGATTATACAGTGTAAACCACCTAAATCTGAGCACGAGAAATATAGTTTATATTTATACGTGAATGTATAGTGGTATTTGTCTAGCGTGAGCTATACTCTATATTTAAGGGGACAACTTCGTAGTTCGAGTTTCAGCCTTCATATTTCGTACTCCGAACGATAGAAAGGAGAAGGAGGAATACGGAGGGAATTCCATGAGTCAAAGAAGAAATCTAAATCTTCGGGATGTCAGATCAGTGAGGATCGAAAGAGGATCAAGCACGTATTTAGACGTGGGAGACATGTCGTGTGAAGACATGTGTCGAGTGATCCTTTCAAAGCATAAGATTGGACTCAAAATCACCACTAGAATTCATAATGATAGTTATACGCTGTATTGAATTCTGTCATTGACCATCAGTTGAATAAAAAGTTGATTTGGCTATGCTTTAATTGAATACGTAATTTAGTAAATCGGTTGTAGGGGAATATATAATTCTTGATATTATGTTATTTGATTAAAGTTTTATATTTTATTCATTGTAATGAGGCTCGTTGTTTAATTTCTTTAAATAATTTGCTCAGGTATCTGTAACGTTCAATCTGTCCATCCACACTGGGCAATTACATCGCGGGAGGTCAGTCCCATGTTAACGACGCCGAATAGAAGGAGGAGGGGTTCAATGTTTTAAATCCACATCCTTATCACACTGAACAAAAGATATTTTTCTAAATCAAATTAAACATTGAAAATACCAGAGCTGTTTTTTGGAGATGATCGATGAATTTCATTTTCAATAATAATAGCAGTCGACAGTCGATGCAGAAATTCCTATATAAATCGACTATAATTTATATGTCATTGTGATTAATGTTCTCAAGGCATTCTGGCTACAAAAGTTTTACTAGTTCATCCCTTACAACAATGACAATTTTGAAAATACGTAATGCAAAACCAGCGAAACGAGCATTTATTTTAATTCGTACCATCTTTACGTTTGTCCAATTGGAAAATTCTTCCTTTCAAATTTTCTTTTAAGGAAATGATTGAAAATTAGAGAAGTTTGGTTTGTAAGCTCTGATGAAATCTGATACCGTCATTTACTATTTTCAGCCTGGCATGAACTTAGCGTCAAGAGTTATCTGTAAGGAAGCCTTCATGCTGTGTGATAAACACAATATAACACAGTTTGGGCAGTTTATGGAAAGCCATCTACCTGCAGCCATATCCTGTAATAAAGTATTCTAATATGTAGAAATTTATGCTTTATATAAATTGAGCAAATCCCTAAGTCGAGCAACTGGAAGTGCTTGATTGTTTACTACTCATTGTAGATCTAACAACTTGGTATCTATCTCTTAATACGATTTCAAGAATAGCTCTATTGCAAAGCGATCCGTTGAATAACATGTTCCATCAAACCAATGCAATGCGTACAGAATAGTTTTATACCCAGGGCCATACACAGATCTTGATTAAGTAGCATGTTGTGTCTGGCAGAAGACAAGAAGTGAAAAATCATTAAATTTAATAAAATGTTTGCATTTGGCATTTTCTTTTTCTTCATATATGCATTCTAATACAATCTGGCCTATGCTGACTAAACTTATTAAGCAGTGAGTATAAGAGGCAGTTGATTATATGGTATTTTCGTCTAAGTCAAGAACAATAACGAGGAAATAAATTATTGTGGAAGTGTTGGAGATTACCAGTTCATATGTCTAGTGCTTCGTCAGACTGTTAATGAACTAGCTGTAAATTGACAATATTAGATTTCCTCACCAATTTCGAATTGTAATTAAGTACATTAGTCCTAGCAGGATTCCAATCAATGGGTCTACAGTCATCGAAGTAGGGATGCACAGTCAAATATATGAGCAAAATATTGGTACAAATATATTAAGCTACGCAAAGCTTGAAATATCGGCATTTATTCTTAAACAGTCGCGCAACTATTGAGACAAATGTCCTTCCTTGTCTTTTTTATATAGTACATGTACCACATGTAAATTTGCGAGCCCCTGTATTATCTAATGGTAAGCACTGCAGTATTTTATTGTCATCAATCGGTTCAATTCGGTGTGCGTTTTGCTTCAATATTGCTTCAATATTGGAGACGTAAACCTTAGGTGCGCAGAAAGCCCGACAGCATTGTACGCACAGAACTTAAATTGTCTATTGTAGTCACATCACTTGATGAATTGTCAGTATGCTGTCACCTTTATGATAGTTATATCTCAGATGAATAGATTTGTCATTTGTGGCTGATGGAGTATTTTGCCACGGTAGATAATTCTAAATTGCCTCAATAGTTTCCATTAGGTCAGGCTATTTTCACACGACACGATCTTATCAACATTAATATTACCTGTTTACAGCCATATTTTGCATTTGATCTGACACTGATTTGAATTATGAATGTTGTATGTTTTAATGATGAGATATTGTAGCTTTTTATAATCCTGTATGAATATATTTCCTGCACCTTAATTAATGTATGAAACGGGTAATGATGTAATACCGTACTGTCATTCTTAACGTAGAGCTACTTTCAATGTTTTAGGATGTTGTTTCTTGCAAACACATATATAACATGTATTGTAATGTTTGTATCGTAACATGCTGAACGTTTCTAGATCATGGAGTATTGTTCATTTGTTTGTATTTTCAGTTAACTTCCCGATCGTTTATTCCGGTAATACTGGTTGTCGTACTAAATTTGTGGTATGTGTGGATCCCATGTGTGATCAACGTTGTATGATCTGAGGTCAACGAATTAAGTACATGCTTTAAGGTTTGTCTGAGCGGAAGTGAGGTTAAAAGAGGGTAACTGGAATCAGATCACAATTACGAGTTCAGTACCCACGAATGTAGTCCCGATCTATTTTAGAGCTTTTTTCCCTGTCTCCTTTTGTAGTGATACAAGAGTTGGATTTAGGCATTCTTGGTATGGATTTAAATGTAATTGTTTGTTGTTTAAAATTTGAGCTTATGGTGTGGCTGTCAGTTTGTCGACCACAAGTAGACAAATGCAGAGAAGAGAAATAAAAGCAATCAGGAACATAAAGTACTCGACCTTCAAAAATCCATACAACGCAACTTTAATGAATATGATAAGTACAGAAAGAATCATATTGGCAGGACGTGTAGAAAATCATACAAATAGAGTCAAGTACGAAATGCTCTCACTGCCCGACTCTGGAACACTTGAATACGTGCTAAACAAATGCCCTTACTACGATCACGAAACGGCAGAGATACACGCCCAGCAGAAAAACATTGGGGATCAAAAGACATACCAGGAGTTAATACAGGCCAAAACCAAAACATACAATAACATCTTGGAATTTATAACTAAGGGAAATAAAGGCAAATTTAAAATTACGAAAACGAGGACATATATACACCAGCTAAAACCAAAAGACAATTGTAAAGGTCTTAGCAACGACTAAAACAAAACACCATAGCTGGGATCATGGCCAAAATAAGCTTACGAGCCATTTAACAATTTACAAATTTAACAAGTGAGGATAATGAGCAATAAACGAACCAGAAAAACGAACAAAGTTAATCAAATTAATAAATGACACAGTTATTGCAGGATAATATAAAGAAAATTACATGAAGTAAAATCTCAAGGGGAAAGCATAACCTGAAAATGAAACAATAGTATAAAGCAAACAGCCCATTCAATAAATAAACTTGGAAAAGCACAGCTAAATAACCAAATGATCAACTTGGAAATAAATAATAAGACACCAACAACGCAAGAAATAGGACAAAACACAGAAGATATAAAGATCAGGAAAAGATCTAGAGAACAACAACAACGCAGACCAGAAAATGTAGCAAACATAACGAAGATCATGAAGGGAAAAAGAAGGAAACACCACCACAAATAATGTGGAGAATGTAGAAATAAAGAAGAGCGGGAGAAGAAGAGAACAACAACTCAAACGAGAAAAGTAGCAGTTATAAAGATCATGTTTCAAGAAGCGGGAGACAACAACAAGGGAAACGGTGGAGAAAGCAGAAAGAAAAAGAACAGGAAAGAAACGTAGAAGGTAAGGGATTCAAAGTGCAGAGACTAAACGAAGATTCAGGAAAAAGAATACTAATTGGCACACCAAAAACACAATAGATGCTAAAAACTTGTTTATACAGAAAATTACACTAACCCAAATCAACACTAACCCAGACGCGGCCGCAATCATATACACATATAGCACAAAACCTAAATAGCATGCATGAACAGAAAATATTTATAATTCACTCACATTAAAACACTCCTATAGACATCTCAAATTATATGCATGCCTGAGATTCTATTACCAGAACGGGGCTAACTAAGCAAGCTGTAATAGAAGCTACTAAAGTTATGGATGTCACTAGCAATGCTAGCAGAAAATCAGCACACCATTGTTGTGTGCCCCATTATACGTCAGATTCACGATATGATCCAAGACTTCATTTTCATTCAATTTGAAAATTCCTACATTGAAAAAGCAATGGATAATTAAGATAAGACGAGGTGAAGGTCCACTATTTCAAGTGAGTATTCTAAATTGTATCCATTTTTTTAAACTAAACTTTAAATAGTTATGCACTTTAATATTTATTTTTGAAATATAAGGTAATGGGGTTATTTATCATTTTATTAAAAATGTCCAGCTATTTTTCAGTATATAAAATCTCTTCATTCTAAAGACTTGCTCTCTTTTACCGTATACATTTTTAAAAATTTCAGCTACTACTCAATAGCAATATTTTAGTAAAAGCCTGAAATATTTCTTCTTAGTATCGTGTGTTATTCCTTGTATGCAAGATAATTTGTTGATTACCATTGATTTTGTTACAAAGTTAACAATCGTGTGTTCAAAACATTTTACAAAGAATGATTACAAGTCATAGACACCAGTATAAAAAGACTATGCCCTGAAGCAGTGCCATTAAACTTTGATTGGAGCAGTGACAAAAATACACAGGAGCCCCTTTAAAAGAAAACTATTTGCCTCTGAAGAACCACTTACAGTTTCAAAACATTAATGATGATTATATTCTGTAAAATGAGAGGAAATCCTGGTATCCCTGGTTTCCGTTGCGTTTCTCAACAAGAAAACATTTTTTCAGATGTTGTTAATCCATGGATTTGTTCCATCAGTCATTGCTACAATAATACACAAAAATTGATTGCAACATTTTAAGGAAATGCTTCTTTAAAAGCCACATTGTAGCCAGGCAATTTGAAAAAGGTATTATTATATCACAAGTAATTGTAGATAAAGCAGATTCCTGAAAAATGGGTGAAATATGTTAGTGTTTGGCTAACATTACAATGATATAAACTTGTTGGATTGTACAAGGATGCTTTTTTTCATTTAACAGAATGGACAATGATGTAACTGTGACAGATTTGTTTGCTGACACAAAAGCCAAATCCGGCAATGATGATCAAGGACAATACTTATATCAGCAAAGGATAGAAGTGTTGGAGGAGAAACTTCGGCATAAATTAGAAGAATGCGAAAGACTGAAAAACCAGTTGCAAATAGAACATTTAGAGTTTAAATTGGTTTTCAAGTGACTACTCTCATATATTATTCTATATAGTGTTTTCCTCCTATGACACCTTTACTGTTTTCTTTACTAGTATTCAGCCATCAATTCACACTATGCAGAGTGCCTACTATCAAAGCAGTGAAACTGTTATTCTGGCAGGTAGAAAACGTAGTATGCTCCTTATAGATAATAATTCATTTATGCTTCTTAGTCGTTTGAAAGCTGGTCCTCGTGAGCAGGATATCAGTGTTAGATTCAATTGTTCTTTGGGAACCGCAAACTGTAAAATAGTCACTTGGGCTAACTTTTTCATTTTGTTTCTGGTGCTATTCCTATCTGGTTACCAAGCGAGATTATTCAACGTAAATTCCAGAATGTTTCAGAGCTTTGTGTCCACCCGTATGAGTCATAATTAATTGTACCGAGATAAGAACTGGACAACCTTCGTCACTGACAGGGATGCTTTTGCTATATCTTCTAGAAGGGTCCTTTAATTTGTATTTGGCAAGCTGATCGAGTAGACCAACAATATATCCACACGATCTTGCTACTTCCATTGGGCAAGTTCAGAATGCATATGTTGATGTAGCCTCCGATATTTTGTTAATGTGACCTGCAATGATTAAAATGGAAGTTTATGAACTGTCCAATTTGAGGTTTATTCTTCTGTTAAATATTAGCTTGTAAATGGTATGCTTCAAACAGCATACATAATCAGTTTTGTACTAGTTTTTTTCTCATCATATTAGTTTTTGAACCTGACGTAGTATTTAGAATACTAAGAGGTGAGAAACTTCAAGAAAAAGCACTGCAAAATATTAAAGTTGAAGGATATGCTAATACAATGGACTTGGTCAGCGGTGATAAGTCACCGCATGGGATAACATCTACACTCTACAACGCTGTTCATGGGGAACACAGTATGTCCATCTTACAAAAGGCTGACAGCGCCATGAGTAGTAATAGGGGGCGATTTGGCGTCAATGGGAGTTATCATTAAAATATTGCCCGCGGCCCTTTGGCGTCAAGATTTTTGGCGACAAATGGCACAGCGTGGGGTAATATAGCGTCAAGGGAATTTTGTATTAGCACACCCTGGGTCTGTATAGCGTCAAGAGAAATGACCCCAGGTAACATGACATCACGGTACTGAACACTTGGTAACAGTGTAGCAAGGAGCTGACCTAGTTGTCCTAAATACGCGCAGCTAGCACTACAACTCTAGGGAGGGACCTATAAAATAGAGACATAGAAACCGACATATATTACTATAAAACCTAGAGTTATATATAAAGCATTACATAGACTTGGAATATGTTAATGGTGTTCATAAATTTGCATATTTATAATGATGCTATAAATAGTTTTAATCAAGGAAAAGACTAACACCAAAATGGATGTGACTAAAAGTATCGCTAAAATGACGAAATTGTCCCAGAACTTAACCAAGACTAAACATGTCCCTGAACATTAATTTACATTGGTTTAGACTAAAATTAATACTAAAATTGCGACATTGTTCAATACTATAGTGGAAATTAAGAAAATCTGGAACATTAATATTCAAGTGAATGTGACTAAAAGTAACGCTAAACATACGAAATTGTTCCAGAATATGACGGAGACTGAACTTATCGCAGTAGATTAAGTTCTATCAGGGTTCCTGCAGGTCATGGAATCCTGGAAAAAAATTTGGAATTTAAAAAATAAATTTTAAGGGTCTTGAAAAGTTATGGAATTTCTCAAAACCATGAAAAGTTTTGGAAAAGTCCTGGAATTTGTGACAATGGAGTTAATGATATTGATTACTTTAAATTTTATAGAGCACCGAGAACCGATTAAATAAAATGATAAAATTACAATCGATAAATGGTTTCAATTCATATAATAAGAGTAAGTTCTCCTAATGGAAGTATCACATGATTTCAGGTGTAGTTCACTAAATAAAAGAAAGCAACTGGAAAGTAATGTATTTTGTTAATATTGTAAGTAGGAACACATACAAAAACTACTAAGAATTGTTTCCTTTTTCTTTTCAATATAAATTACATTGATCATTCGATTATGACATGAATTACTACATAAAGTCAAAGTGTGCTTGCCCATGTAAATTTAAAAAGTACATATTAAATATATTTGTTGTTAACTTATTTCTTATTTGTTATTTTTTATGTTCATTTACTTGACAATGCAAGATAGCGCGGTCCTTGAGTTTTATGAAATGGCCCTGGAAAAGGTTTGGAAAAGTCATGGAATGTATTTTTGTTAAGTCTGCAGGAACCCTGTTATATTTGCTTAGTCTAAAAGTAGAACTAAGATTACCAAAATCTCCCAAACCATAGTAGAGACTGAGAAAAACTCTGGAAGATTGTATTCAGATTGCCTTGACTTAAAATATTCCACTAAATTTCAGAAAAGATAGCGGACTTGAATGGAAACTGGTAACTAGTCAGATGTATTGGTTGTTAGAAATAGTTAAAGACGAAGTGTAACACTAAATTCTGAAATTGCACCTGGCTTTAGCGGAGACTGAAAATAATCCATAGATAATTTTTTAAAATGTTACCAAGACTTAAAGTAGTACTGAAATTATCTAAACTCATACCGACCATCGTGGAAACTGAAAAATTGTAAATAAAAATTAAACTAAGCGATACTATTACATCTATGGTAATTAGCATTATGGGACCCTACTTTTTTAAATAGAGTGTCAAATTTTATAGCGTTAATATTAGCATTAAATGACCCTACTTTGTACTATAGAGTCAAGATTTATAGCGTTAAATGGAACACCCTGGGACACTAACAGGAAGTTTGTATGGGAACAATAGGAATGGAACAGATAAGGTAACGTCTCATTAATGGACACATGCAACCGAGAATAATGTTTTTGTGAGTTAAACACAAATTATAAAACAACTAAAAAAGCTTTTCAGGCAAGAAAGAATAAGTCTTTTCGAGACAGTGGACTGACCCTCTAAAAGGTTTTTATCGCGAATGCATGCTATCCTCACCACCGAAACGAGTAGCATAAAACACAACACATACTATCGCATCAACGAAATGAGCAGCACAAAACACACCCTATACCATCTCATCAACGAAAGGAGCAGCATAAAACCCAAAATAGACCATCTCGTCAACGAAAGAGAAGCACAAAAAACACACCCAATACTATCTCCTCAACGAAAGAATAAGCAAAAAACCCAGAATATACCATCTCATCAACGAAAGAGAAGAACAAAACACACCCTATACTATCTCATCAACGAAAGAGAAGCATAAAACCCAAAATATACCATCTCATCAACGAAAGAGAAGCACAAAATCACACCCTATACCATCTCAACAACGAAAGAGAAGCACAAAAAACACACACTATACCATCTCATCAACGAAAGAAGAAGCATAAAACCCAGAATATACCATCTCATCAACGAAAGAGAAGAACAAAACACACCCTATACCATCTCATCAACGAAAGAGAAGCATAAAACCCAAAAAAGACCATCTCATCAACGAAAGAGAAGCATAAAAACACACCCTATACCATCTCAACAAAGAAAGAGAAGCACACAAACAGACCCTATACCATCTCATCAACGAAAGAAGAAGCATAAAACCCAAAATATACCATCTCATCAACGAAAGAGAAGAAAAAAACACACCCTATACCATCTCATCAACGAAAGAAGAAGCACAAAACCCAAAAGAGACCATCTCATCAACGAAGGAAGAAGCCAAAACACACCCTATACTATCTCATCAACGAAAGAAGAAGCACAAAACATACCCTATACCATCTCATCAACGAAAGAAGAAGCATAAAACCCAAAATAGACCATCTCATCAACGAAATGAGCAACACAAAACACAAAATCTACCATCTCATCAACGAAAGAAGAAGCACAAAACACACACTATACCATCTCATCAACGAAAGGAGCAGCATAAAACCCAAAATATACCATCTCATCAACGAAAGAGAAGCACAAAAACACACCCAATACTATCTCCTCAACGAAAGAAGAAGCACAAAACACAGAATATACCATCTTATCAACGAAAGAGAAGAACACAACACACCCTATACTATCTCATCAACGAAAGAGAAGCATAAAACCCAAAATAGACCATCTCATCAACGAAAGAGAAGCACATAAACACACACTATACCATCTCAACAACGAAAGAGAAGCACAAAAACACACACTATACCTTCTCATCAACGAAAGAAGAAGCATAAAACCCCAAATATACCATCTCATCCACGAAAGAGTAGAACAAAACACACCCTATACTATCTCATCAACGAAAGAGAAGCATAAAACCCAAAATAGACCATCTCATCAACGAAAGAGAAGCATAAAAACACACCTTATACCATCTCAACAACGAAAGAGAAGCACAAAAACAGACCCTATACCATCTCATCAACGAAAGAAGAAGCATAAAACCCAAAACAGACCATCTCATCAACGAAAGAGAAGAACAAAACACACCCTATACCAGCTCATCAACGAAAGAAGAAGCATAAAACCCAAAAGAGACCATCTCATCAACGAAAAGAGAAGCACAAAAAACACACCCTCTACCATCTCATCAACGAAAGAGAAGCATAAAACCAAAAAAATATACTATTTCATCAACGAAAGAGAAGCACAAATAGCACACCCTATACCATCTCACCAACGAAAGAGAAGCATAAAACCCAAAAAATACCATCTCATCAACGAAACGAGCAGCACAAATTATACCCTACACCATCTCATCAACGAACGCGAATGTAAACACACACACACACATTTTTATTGAAGTGAGTGTTTATAGTTACACTTCACAATATTTAGACAAGTTGGCAAAATGGTAAATTGAAAAGTATTTTTTTTCTAGAGATTTGGTTAGCCCTGAAAAGGGCTGTTTAATTGAACTCCAATGACATCTGGCTAATGCTGACATCTTCCAGGACGAGCACCGCACACACATCGTCGGCTCCAGTCATTCTCCCAATTTATTGCTCTGACAAGCAGAGCAAACGGAGCTTGAGTGGCTTCACTATCCCACTCCTCCGTTTGTGGAATAGTGAAGACCTGCTGAACCTCTTGTCTTCGGGGTCAGAGTCGGGATTGAATAACTGGTCTCATTTCCTGAGGTCTTGGTCTCTGCGGTGCAACTGCTGCTGCTGCTGCTGGAGGTGACCTCACCTCAGGTAGCACCTCACACACACAAGTTTTATCATAGGGTGTTACAGGATCCTCGCTGGTTCTCTATCTCCTCTTCTTTCTTTTTTGTATCCTCCTCTTCCTTAAGTTTCACTTCTTCATAATCAGTTCGTCCAGGAGACGTCTGGCATGTTTCAGATGCATTTGGAGTTCCGAAAGTTTTTGTAGTCTACTACTACTCAAAAGAAAATGTTGACGAGTCCACAATGGGAGCTAGACTGACGTATGCTCGTGTTTATATCCTTGGAGAACGGACGTGATGGAAAACATCCCCTAACTTTTTATTATGATATGAAACACGCGGACTTAAAAGAAGTTCTCACGTTAACTTTTTTGACTTACCAACACAGTCAGATTTTTTTGTATGTTGTTGGACAAGACAGAGAGAAAAGGGTGGGTTTTGTTTGTTTCGTTTTGTGGTTTTACTGACCCCCTAAAAATTGAAGTGTTTATAGTCACACTTCTAAAATTTTAAATCTTAAATTTTTTTTGGCAAATGAAAGAAGTATATCTTTTCGAGAGTCTTCAGTAGCCCTGAAAAGGGTTGATTGTTGTTGTTGTTGTTGTTTTTTTTTTTTTTTTTTTTTTTTTTTTTTTTTTTTTTTTTTTTTTTTGACGAAGAGTAAAGGCAATCTTTGTTGAATTTTACTGTCTAAGATTGCAACCCCGTCTGGCAGCAGGTTTTCCTACACGATAAGGTCTGCTTCTGCGAAAAGAGAAAGTGAAGTCTTTGGTGTCTATTCGACAGTCCACAAATCCTTTGTCTGGTTCTTGTTGTTGATATTGTTGTTGCTGCTGCTGCTGTTGCTGCTCTTCTCTTTGCCTCTTCTGAATTCTGTATTTCTCAGTCCATTCTTCTTTTTCTTTCTCAATTTCCTCTCTAAAGACATTCTCAATGAGATCTTGGGCTATAGAGAGCATTCTGACATTCTCTATCTCTTCAGGCTTCGGTATCAGGTTTAGCCTGAAAACGATGTAATTGAACGTAAGCTTCGTTGAGTTTAGCTAGTCTGGAAGGCATCTTCGTAGGATGACGAGTCAACAGTGAATGGTCAGACTGGAGACCCGTTCGCTTTATATGGTACAAGCGCGGACGGGATAGAAAACATCCCTACTGAGTTTTAGTTATTGAAACGTGAGGATAGCTCATGTCATGAGGAGGGATAGAGAGAAAGTCAAAGAGCATATATTCAAACTGTGGGTCTTTTTTTATAACTAAACAAACGACAGACACGTTTTTTTTTCAAAATACAACATTTTTTATTCAACTAACAATGAATAGAATTAACAAGGAACAAGGAACAAACAACATTTCAATTTAAAATACAAATTATTTTTGACAAGGTTGACAACATTGTGAAATCATGTGAGATTTCCATTGATTCATATCATGAGGCCATTGATGTACACTAAGTTTTCTAGCTAAAGACAAAAGATAACCATAACGGTCACAAAACCATCGATCTACTCTTTCATCATTTCTAGAAGAGTCACGATCAAAAAAAGTGACTAAATGTTCTAAAGAATGTCCCAGACTGCGATGATGAAGAAAATACACACAATATTGTCCACACACCATGGAATCGTTGCTTTGTAACTTCACATTATTGAATCGTGTCGTCTGGGCATTTCCTCTCATAAAGTCAATGATATCGTCTTCCAAAGGTGGTAATCCATACGAATCAAAGTACTCCACACAATTGACCTGAGGAAAGTACACGGCTACCCAGTGAGTTCCTGGAAGATGACTGTCGTCTGTGTTGATGACATAAGCTTGGTGGTCTTGAGTTTTGCGATGTGGGAGTTCATCTTTAGCACACACTACAGGATTCCAAGAAGCAGTATACGAACTGTTATTCAAAAGGTAATAAAGTTCCCAGGTATCCATATTTTCTGCTTATTTTGTTTCTCTTGTTTGTTTTCTTCACAGGTGATGATAAGTCATCAATTCAATTCTGACTTTTTGCTTGAAAAGTTCTGACAAGTAACCGTTTCTTCGCCTGGTTTCCCAACTCTGGGCTAAGAGAGCTTCGATGTGATAGATTTCTCGAGTAGTCAGTGGAGGACAGGAATGATCACACAAGCCTTTATACCACTCATGCAACACGGTTTCTTCTGCGATGAGACTCCAAGCTTCGTCCAGATACTCGTCCAATTTTTCTTCTTGACTCATCATGAGACATTTATCGTGTTGAATTTGACTGGGATGATTGTTTTGACATCCATAGCAATCTTTCTTGACCAATTCCGTAATTTTATCTGCCAAATGTTTAGCAAAACAGGAGACTAAATGTTGTTCTTGTTCTGGCCATCTTGACTTCACGACCTCGTTTTCTTTGTCTTCGTCTTTGAAATTGGTTTTCACGGTATCCTCCCATTCCATGGATTCTTCCACTTTCAAAGAAGGATAAGTGTCCTCCATAGTGACTAATAGTCTAGAATAACTTCTCTCAAACTGTTGATTTCTATGGTATTATCGAATTCAGCATACAGGATGACGTTCGTTGTGTGGGATCTGCAAACTGAAGTTCCACTCGCAGTTGACCGGATTTTATAGGGTGGAAATGTCCCTCGTCACTGCCTTGGTCTGGAGTGAAATCAAAGGCCCACAAAGTGTATCCTCCAACATAATCGTCGTACGAAATGCCGTGACTGGTGTTGGTTCCTAGTTGACCGGTAGCTTCGTACAGGGACAAGTACGATCTCAAGTAATTCTTCTGGTCAAAGTTAGGTTCAAAGGGTCTGGTACACAGAGTCTTGCCATCGCGACTGACTTCAATTTTGGACACTTTGTAGTGGTTAAACTCAAAAGGATTTTCATTGTTGGCTCCGTTGAAGGCTGCATTGCTAACGATGCCAACGATTAAACGTTTGGGTAACTGGCCTTGGAATAGATGATCTTCGATCTTGGATCGGAGTCCAGTAGCAATAGTGAATGTTTTCACTTCTACACGCCGTATCGGATACTTGGCAGTGGTTCTGCTCAAGGTGTGACTGATGTCGTTTCCCGCTTTAGGTAACACTTCTACGCGGCGCACGTAAAGTCTGGCTTCTTGACTTTTGGTTTTGTAGTGGACATTTTCTTCAGCCATCAAGTGGAAAGCCGTACTGCTACGATTCAATCTCAGACGAATATCTACTCTGTTCAGCAAATACTTCTCCTGCAACCACATGTCCAAATGCAAACGATCCATCAGTTCTAAATTATGGGCTCCCATGATTTTCTTTTGACGAGCAACAAATCCTTTATTGTCTTCATCTAGTTCGTCGAACTTTTCTGGTGTGTCAGGTTTCCAAATCACGCAAGCATCCAGATGAGTGTTCTTGGCCTCCTTTCCGTACGTCAAGAGATTTTCTAGGTACGCTCGGTAAGGGTAAGTATCCATGCTACTGCTGATCAGTTTGTTATTCAAGTACAAATCCACTTCGCTAAACAAGGAATGCATGAAATTGTTGACGGGAGCTACTTTGGCATCATCTGCTAGATTGGAACCGTCGGATTTTTGCACTTTGACTTTCAGATACAAGTAACTGCTATTCAGATCGATGTAATCTTCCGGTTGTCCTTTGATTTCAAACTCGATGGGAGCGGAATCCGTCAAAGAGGAAACAGGATGAAATTCGACAAATTGGGATTCTTGCATGGTCATCATAGTGGGTGGCATGGCAAACAGATCCAGTTCTGACTTGGAACAGGCACAAGACTCTCGATGCATCATTTTCTGTTGTTTTTTGTTTACAATTTAATAATCAAAAACGTCTAAGTCTCGAACAGTTTTTCTTTTCTTAGTCTTTCTAGCTTTGAGAGTATGAAGTCCTTTGAAAGGGTGTTTTCGTCGTCTTTTTCTACCTTGTCCTTGTTGGAACCTCAGAGAAGCAGGAATGCCTGACTCCTCATCAAACGTGGCATTTATAGGATTTTCTCGTCGACCCAAAATATCTTTGCCTGTTTGAAGCAAAACATTTTTGCCTGCTCGTAAGAAAGCTTCTTTGGGGTTTTGTTTGTCAATGATGACATCGTGGAGAAATTCTTTACCGTGTGTCATCGCAGCATCTTTCAGGGCGTGCAATCCCCGTGTCACCATTGGTTTTAACACGGGAACCACAGTACGAAAGACCGATTTGAGCATATCCCCTAAACCATGTCCTCGTTGTCGAGTGACTCCTTGGTACACAGGATACATGACTGACAAAAAAGTTTTTTTAGAGTACTCTTTTTCGAAAATGGAGTTTCACAGTGACTTTCCCTTGGGTGAATGGAATATTTTGTCCCAGATCTCCTTTTATAGTTATGTTGACAGTGTCAAAATACGACTTACTGACAGGTAAATAGTGAGGATGTACAAATTCACGGTGAACGTGATAGGTGTTTCCACCTTCTTCGTCAGCAGCCATGGCAGAATCCACTTTGAAAGGAATGACACGCAGTAACGGTACAGAGGTGTGACCTACTACGTTGTACTCCACTACATCGGAGTACACAAAAATCAAATTCAGTCCTTGGTTCATTACTACAGGGAAGTGAAAATGTTTGGCAAAATCCAAATTGTTACCTATGGGTGGCATTTTGGTTGGATGATTCTTGACCATTTCGGGGTTTCCACCTAAAATGTGATACAATTCAGGACAAAATGTAATGGCCAAGACTTTGTCATGTGAAAATTTCATCAGGAGGCGACGAGCTATTTTGTGGTATTCAATCTTGACACTTTTTTTAGTTTTCTCCAAGGCTTTTTCAAACATGATATTGAACCTGTCAGCAAGGGTGTTCACCAAATGTTGACCGCTAAAATAATAACCTGAAGGAATTTTCAACATGTAAGTGGTTCGATTAGTGACAGGATTCTTTGTTTTGGGAAAGTCAACTTTATCACTACGTTCATCCATGACTTGTTGCACTTGATCGTCTTCAACTTCTATGGACACAGTGTTTTGAGATTCAACGATGTTTTTAATTTGTGTTGGGTGAATCATTTCTACCAAAGCCACTTCCCAATAGGCTTTGTCATCAAATCGAATGGCCTGAGGTAATTTGGCCGTATAACAGCACAAAGTGTTTTTGGGAAACACCTCCATGGAACTGTCACTGGGTAAGGTTAAGTAAAATTGGTTGTTCATAATTCCACAGTTCTAGTGTCCGAGGAGTCACTGGAGACCAGAGGAGTGTCTAAAAGAGAATGGTTAGGATGAATGTTGGAACTGACGTTGGACACCAGACTTCCGTTGTTGTTGTTGTTTCCGTTAGAGGAATATTTTAGGGACGGGTTGGGAAGAAGGTAACCAATGCAACTGCTGAGTAAAATGGTCCACAATTGTTTGTCTCCTTGTTGTAAACTTAGATTGGCAATGGCTGCACCGATGACACAATACACCACAAAGATTTGGCAGAAAAAGACGATTTGCGTTTTAGGCACACGTTCTCCACACCACACCCACAAGGGTTGCTTTTGTAGATCTTGCAGAGAAGAACTGGGGGAAGAAGCGTTCACAGTAGGAACTGAGGCTGTGTTGAAGACCATGATGGTCACTTCTTTTTATAGTCAATGATTTGCGAAGCGTTAATCCAAGAGTCAAAACTTGACGGATATCCTTTCCAATGTACTTTGACTTCTTTGACACGTCGTTTTCCCACTTTTCGTGTTCTTCGATCGAGAATGCTTTCGATTTCGTACACGTCGTCTTCTTTTTTGGTCACACGTTGTAACTCGGGTAAGTAAAACGTTCCTTTTAACACTTCTCCGTTCATGTCTTCCAATTTATAGACGGGAGGATAACGACCACGCACTCGTTCAGTGACACGAAACAATTCGGTGGTCCAGTTGGGCAAGTAACCTTTGTCGAAAGTACGTTTGGTTTTGCCAATGCGTACCCAATCTCCTGCGGCTAACTGTCTACCTTTCTTGGAACTAGTGACTGACGGGGACGTACCAAACAAACGCTCGGAGACGGTCACTTCGTTGTCGAGAGTCACTTCTTGAGGGGCACGTCCAATGCTCCGATGGTAAGATTGGTTGTACGATTGAACGAGGTGTGGCAAGATGTCGATGTACTTGAGAGTGTGTTGATGCGTAAAATATTTCCACATGCGTTCTTTCAAAGTGCGTTGAAAACGTTCCACGATAATGGCTTTAGTTTCGGGATTCTCGGTGGTAAAAAAATGAATGTCACGTTTCTTCAATTCTTTTTGGAAAGCTTGGTTTAGAAATTCGGTACCTTTGTCGGTTTGCCATCGAAGAGGGTGACGACCACTTTGTTTCAACACCAGTTTCAAGGCTCGCACTAATTCACTGCTCGATTTGGAAGTCAAAGGCACGACCCAAGCAAATTTGGAAAAGACGTCGATGACACAAAACAAATATTTGTAGCCACGATTGTAGGTGGTCAAATGAGAGACATCGGTTAAATCCGCCTGCCATTGATGATCGATACCTTCCACTTGGGTGCGACTTCTTGAAAATTTTCGTCGAATAGGTTTGCGTAAGGTGTACGTAGCTTGTTCTTGTAACCATCGTTGCACTTGAGGTAAACGGACACTTTTCAGTTTTGTTTTGGCAGCACGATACAATTTTTGAACGATTCCGTAGCCAGCTGGATGAGATGGATCGTAGTAAATGCTAGCTAAGACCTTCTCCATTTTTTCTTTTTTGTTTTTTTTTTTAATAAGTGATCCAATCTTCGCTGATGCTTTTCGCTATGGAGCGAGAGGGTGGTTTGGAAACGGCTTTACGTGTTCGATGTGCCACAGGAGTCGAAGTGGAAGGTAGTTTTGGTAATGGTGTTGGAGGTGGTAATGGTGGTAAGAGAATTTCTTTGGTTTTCTTGTCTTTTTTCATTTCTGGTTTCCCTTCTTTCTTTTTTACTTCTGTCGAAGAAGGAGTGGACATCTTCTTTTTAACCCAAGCTTTAAGTTCTTCTCGTTTAGGTGTAGGGGAAGGGGTCAACAAGGACGTTGCAATTTTACTAGGAAGAGGAGCTGCTGGTGGTGTTTGAAAGACTTCTCGTACCTCTTCTTCAGGTATCCGTGGGGTTGCTTCTGTCTTAACCGCTGAGGTAAGTGGTGGTGGTGGTGGTGATGGACTTTTCATCAGGGCTTTCAAATCTTTCAAAGAAGGTACAGCTGTTTCGTCTAATGCTTTTTGGTGAAAGAGTTGCAGTCGTTGCAACAATTGACCGTACCGTTGAGATTTTTCCGTTTCGGACAAATCGCTACGATCCATCAACGATTGCAATTCGTGTTGTAATTGTGACATTTCGGTCAAATGAGGATTGGGAGGTAATTGTGGGGTCCGTTGTTCTTGCCAACGATGGTATTCCATCCATCGTTTATAAGGGACTAAAGTCAGTTTTCGTCCTTCCATTAGATTTCAAGAATCACGTCTGGGATCTTTTGACTCCAGTGTTCTCCTTTTATCTTCGTCCTCCCAGGATAGTTCCAAGTGATCCCATTACTCCTTGCAACAAGGGTTGTGCTATGTTTCCCAGCAAGGGTGCTAACATGGGTGCTAACAGGGGTAAAATAGCAATTCCTCCGCGTTGCACCAACATCTTTTTCTTTTGACGAATAGGAATTTTCTTTTGGACCATTTGGCGAAGAACGTGTCGATGTTTGGCTAAGCATTTTTTCTGATGTGCAGACAAAGGAATCGTGCCTTTCAAAACATTCAGACAACATTCGCACACGGTATCAATGACGTCCTTCGAGGCGGTTTGAATGAGTTTTTTTCGCATGGGTGAAGGAGCTTTGGACAGGACAGACAACATGTCCCAATGTTTGACTAAACGAGGAGGTAGTCCTTTTCTTTTCTTTCCTTTAGGAGTAGAAGAGGAATGGTTTTTGGAGGGTGACATTTTTTTGTGAATTGTTTCCAGGGCAGACACCAAAAAGTACACTAACGTCAATCACTTGGGTACATGACCTTTTATCCTTTTTTAGCACAACGAAACTGTCTTGTTTCCTTTTGGAACAGGAGAACGATACATCTTTGGGTACACGACAGCCACTTAACTTCATAGTTCGTCCTTGTTAGCCCTTATCCATATGGTCTTTGTCCCTGATCAATTTTTTTGTTGTCTCTCTTTTATAAATTGCTCAACCTTTCCCAACATGTTGTCAATATGTCTGTAAACAAAAAAAGGACTGAAGAAACCGCCTCTTTGGTGACTCCTTTTTTTCTTGGAACGACTGTGTCTTTTCTGTAGGTGCCGTCGATGCTGAACTAAACGTTTCTTAGGATGACGTGACTGACGTTTTCGTTTTCCTTTTCCTTTTTGCACAGAAGAACGACGATGGTGATGGTGTACACTTCTTGGTGGTGCCATCTTGAGGTGATTAGCAGCACAAAAAAAAAACACACTGATGTTAAAATGGACCTCGGGTCTTTTTATACTGGAATGCGTCGCCACTGATTGTCTTTACGTCGTATCAACTTGATGACAGGCAACACACGTCGTGGAGGAGTTCGCAAAGGGCTAAATCGAGCCAATTCTTTGTTGGACAAATCCAGTAAACTTTGTAACACACCTGTTCTCTCTTGGACTTTGATTTTTGGGGCAGGTACTTTGTGAGCAGCAGCCGCTGCTGCTAAAGAGGAAGTGGGTATTACTGATGGAGAAGACATTTTTGGAGACGCTCTCATGTAGGTTGAAACTCTTTTCGGTGGTCTTTTCTTTTTCGTTTTCTGAGGTGGTGACTTGGTTTTACTACCGTGGTTCTTTTTCTTTTTCTTCTGGGTACGTTTGGGAGTAACTTGTTTCTTGGGGACAAGTTTGGGTGCATTGGGATCCCATTTTAGGAGGGAACGAATGATGACACCTCCTAGTGAACCACTACCTCCAGGTTTCAAAATGATTTGCTTTTTGGTTTGAGTGTCAATGCGAGGATCAGCTAGTTGCGTCAAGGCTACTCTGTTTCTGTCAAAAAAACGTTTGGTTTGATGTGGAATCTGAATGATGCCTTGCAGTAATTGACGTGCTGTCACCGTAAACCATCGTAAGACTTCTTTGAGACTGGCTTCTAAGACACGAGCACGTATTTGTGGATTTTTCTCGCGACTAATGCCATACAAGGCACGAATCAATTTAACGGGAAGATGAGACTGAAGGGACGTCATGTTGACAATGTGTGAGACAGAATCCAAGTAACCAAGGTTTTTATACTATTTTTGTCTTTGCTGGTCATGGTTAAGTCGACGACGGGGATGAGTACACGACAGGTCCACCGTCTTGACACCAGTGGTGAAACAGATGGGTACGAAATCGCAAATAATCGGGGGTAGTGGGTTTCAAATCCACGAGTAAATAGGCGTGTGGAGTTTGAGTGGCATCTTCGTACGCATGAGTTAGCCAAGGTGTTCCTAACTGTTTGGCTAAGACTTGCATTTGCGATTTATCTCTAGGACTTTTAAACAAGACCACGTAATGAGCATTGAGACTGATGGTACGATGGGCTTTACTTTGTTGAAACAAATTCTGAGTAATGTAAATGACACTGGCATTACGATGATGCCCTTTGCGTGTAAACCACAGCTTAATTTCTTCTTCGTCTTCTCCTAACATGTCATCAAAAATAACCAAATGGGTTTGACTGGGGTCAGACACGATACCGTCGTCTTCGACCGGAATGCCTTCCACAAACACAATGGATTCACCTTGACTTTCTCGTAGAAGGTTGTACGCGGATTGCCACTCTTTGTAACACCACACGATACGTTGAGGTGGACGATCGATCAAATGATGTTTATGTTCGATCAAATGTTTGACAAATTCGGTTTTGCCTGAACCGCTAGGTCCAGCAATGAGCATGTTAAAGGGATGTCGAAGATACAAGGCATCCCAACTAGCACGGTCTAAATGTTCGTCAATGACTTTGAAAGTGGAGGAAGAGGGAGCAGAGACAGTAGAGGTAGCCATAGTAGCGTCAGGAATGTCACCTTTCGTGTAACACGATGACAAACAAGACAAGAGTTTTTATACTTTTTCAGGACACTTTTATTGCAAACTTTAAAATGAAATAACACGAAAGACATAAATACATAATAGCCAAATGGTTAAGTACATGATTAAAAGACACATCAACACAACTATCGTGGAATATAAACAAGTTTCTACTTGACAACATTTTTTTGTCATTCAAATGTAGTGTCCTAGGGACAGTGTGTAATGTTCTAAACGTTTGTACATGGTTTGGTATTTTATGCTTCTCTTTCGTTGATGAGATGGTAGAGGGTGTGTTTTTTGTGCTTCTCTTTTCGTTGATGAGATGGTCTATTTTGGGTTTTATGCTTCTTCTTTCGTTGATGAGATGGTATAGGGTGTGTTTTGTTCTTCTCTTTCGTTGATGAGATGGTCTGTTTTGGGTTTTATGCTTCTTCTTTCGTTGATGAGATGGTATAGGGTCTGTTTTTGTGCTTCTCTTTCGTTGTTGAGATGGTATAGGGTGTGTTTTTATGCTTCTCTTTCGTTGATGAGATGGTCTATTTTGGGTTTTATGCTTCTCTTTCGTTGAAGAGATAGTATAGGGTGTGTTTTGTTCTACTCTTTCGTGGATGAGATGGTATATTTGGGGTTTTATGCTTCTTCTTTCGTTGATGAGAAGGTATAGTGTGTGTTTTTGTGCTTCTCTTTCGTTGTTGAGATGGTATAGGGTGTGTTTATGTGCTTCTCTTTCGTTGATGAGATGGTATATTTTGGGTTTTATGCTTCTCTTTCGTTGATGAGATAGTATAGGGTGTGTTGTGTTCTTCTCTTTCGTTGATAAGATGGTATATTCTGTGTTTTGTGCTTCTTCTTTCGTTGAGGAGATAGTATTGGGTGTGTTTTTGTGCTTCTCTTTCGTTGATGAGATGGTCTATTTTGGGTTTTATGCTGCTCCTTTCGTTGATGAGATGGTATAGTGTGTGTTTTGTGCTTCTTCTTTCGTTGATGAGATGGTAGATTTTGTGTTTTGTGCTGCTCATTTCGTTGATGAGATGGTCTATTTTGGGTTTTATGCTTCTTCTTTCGTTGATGAGATGGTATAGGGTATGTTTTGTGCTTCTTCTTTCGTTGATGAGATAGTATAGGGTGTGTTTTGGCTTCTTCCTTCGTTGATGAGATGGTCTCTTTTGGGTTTTGTGCTTCTTCTTTCGTTGATGAGATGGTATAGGGTGTGTTTTTTTCTTCTCTTTCGTGTATGAGATGGTATATTTTGGGTTTTATGCTTCTTCTTTCGTTGATGAGATGGTATAGGGTCTGTTTGTGTGCTTCTCTTTCTTTGTTGAGATGGTATAGGGTGTGTTTTTATGCTTCTCTTTCGTTGATGAGATGGTCTTTTTGGGGTTTTATGCTTCTCTTTCGTTGATGAGATGGTATAGGGTGTGTTTTGTTCTTCTCTTTCGTTGATGAGATGGTATATTCTGGGTTTTATGCTTCTTCTTTCGTTGATGAGATGGTATAGTGTGTGTTTTTTGTGCTTCTCTTTCGTTGTTGAGATGGTATAGGGTGTGATTTTGTGCTTCTCTTTCGTTGATGAGATGGTATATTTTGGGTTTTATGCTTCTCTTTCGTTGATGAGATAGTATAGGGTGTGTTTTGTTCTTCTCTTTCGTTGATGAGATGGTATATTCTGGGTTTTGTGCTTATTCTTTCGTTGAGGAGATAGTATTGGGTGTGTTTTTTGTGCTTCTCTTTCGTTGACGAGATGGTCTATTTTGGGTTTTATGCTGCTCCTTTCGTTGATGAGATGGTATAGGGTGTGTTTTGTGCTGCTCATTTCGTTGATGCGATAGTATGTGTTGTGTTTTATGCTACTCGTTTCGGTGGTGAGGATAGCATGCATTCGCGATAAAAACCTTTTAGAGGGTCAGTCCACTGTCTCGAAAAGACTTATTCTTTCTTGCCTGAAAAGCTTTTTTAGTTGTTTTATAATTTGTGTTTAACTCACAAAAACATTATTCTCGGTTGCATGTGTCCATTAATGAGACGTTACCTTATCTGTTCCATTCCTATTGTTCCCATACAAACTTCCTGTTAGTGTCCCAGGGTGTTCCATTTAACGCTATAAATCTTGACTCTATAGTACAAAGTAGGGTCATTTAATGCTAATATTAACGCTATAAAATTTGACACTCTATTTAAAAAAGTAGGGTCCCATAATGCTAATTACCATAGATGTAATAGTATCGCTTAGTTTAATTTTTATTTACAATTTTTCAGTTTCCACGATGGTCGGTATGAGTTTAGATAATTTCAGTACTACTTTAAGTCTTGGTAACATTTTAAAAAATTATCTATGGATTATTTTCAGTCTCCGCTAAAGCCAGGTGCAATTTCAGAATTTAGTGTTACACTTCGTCTTTAACTATTTCTAACAACCAATACATCTGACTAGTTACCAGTTTCCATTCAAGTCCGCTATCTTTTCTGAAATTTAGTGGAATATTTTAAGTCAAGGCAATCTGAATACAATCTTCCAGAGTTTTTCTCAGTCTCTACTATGGTTTGGGAGATTTTGGTAATCTTAGTTCTACTTTTAGACTAAGCAAATATAACAGGGTTCCTGCAGACTTAACAAAAATACATTCCATGACTTTTCCAAACCTTTTCCAGGGCCATTTCATAAAACTCAAAGACCGCGCTATCTTGCATTGTCAAGTAAATGAACATAAAAAATAACAAATAAGAAATAAGTTAACAACAAATATATTTAATATGTACTTTTTAAATTTACATGGGCAAGCACACTTTGACTTTATGTAGTAATTCATGTCATAATCGAATGATCAATGTAATTTATATTGAAAAGAAAAAAGGAAACAATTCTTAGTAGTTTTTGTATGTGTTCCTACTTACAATATTAACAAAATACATTACTTTCCAGTTGCTTTCTTTTATTTAGTGAACTACACCTGAAATCATGTGATACTTCCATTAGGAGAACTTACTCTTATTATATGAATTGAAACCATTTATCGATTGTAATTTTATCATTTTATTTAATCGGTTCTCGGTGCTCTATAAAATTTAAAGTAATCAATATCATTAACTCCATTGTCACAAATTCCAGGACTTTTCCAAAACTTTTCATGGTTTTGAGAAATTCCATAACTTTTCAAGACCCTTAAAATTTATTTTTTAAATTCCAAATTTTTTTCCAGGATTCCATGACCTGCAGGAACCCTGATAGAACTTAATCTACTGCGATAAGTTCAGTCTCCGTCATATTCTGGAACAATTTCGTATGTTTAGCGTTACTTTTAGTCACATTCACTTGAATATTAATGTTCCAGATTTTCTTAATTTCCACTATAGTATTGAACAATGTCGCAATTTTAGTATTAATTTTAGTCTAAACCAATGTAAATTAATGTTCAGGGACATGTTTAGTCTTGGTTAAGTTCTGGGACAATTTCGTCATTTTAGCGATACTTTTAGTCACATCCATTTTGGTGTTAGTCTTTTCCTTGATTAAAACTATTTATAGCATCATTATAAATATGCAAATTTATGAACACCATTAACATATTCCAAGTCTATGTAATGCTTTATATATAACTCTAGGTTTTATAGTAATATATGTCGGTTTCTATGTCTCTATTTTATAGGTCCCTCCCTAGAGTTGTAGTGCTAGCTGCGCGTATTTAGGACAACTAGGTCAGCTCCTTGCTACACTGTTACCAAGTGTTCAGTACCGTGATGTCATGTTACCTGGGGTCATTTCTCTTGACGCTATACAGACCCAGGGTGTGCTAATACAAAATTCCCTTGACGCTATATTACCCCACGCTGTGCCATTTGTCGCCAAAAATCTTGACGCCAAAGGGCCGCGGGCAATATTTTAATGATAACTCCCATTGACGCCAAATCGCCCCCTATTACTACTGCCATGTTAATCTTACCTGCGTTGCAATTACCTTCAGTCACAATGGCTCAAACAAAATTTGGTTTGGTACCTCGTGGCTCTGTCCTCAGCTACTATCAAAAGCTAGAGAGTCACTATATTATAAATATATATTATGATACATAATTCCCAGACCTGCCATTCTCTGATTACATGATAAATCATCTTGACAAATCCGCAAAGTATAAAATTAGAAGGTTTAAAAATGACCATGGGCGAAATAAAGTTTGAAGAGCAAACAAGGCTCCAAAATAAGAACTCATCATGGCACAGGATAAAAAGAAAAAGAATTACTGCATCAAATGTTGGAGAGATTTACAAACGCCGCAAGGATCCCACCATCTTGGTGAGAAGGTTAAAATCAGTAAGACATATTACAACTGCAGCTATACGCCAAGAATTGGCAATATAACCTGAAGCAGCAAAGGCCTGTTTAATACACAAAGAAAACCAAATTATTCTTTATTCTTGCGGGGTGATTGTAACTTTCCGGTGTCCTTGGTTTCCTGTAAGTCCATACAATCCCCAAAGTATCCCACCATTTGGTTTAATATAAATTAAGTGTTCTCAAGTATGGAGTGTACTTGAGATCATATATCTGGCTAAAGAACAAACTGGAGTTCTGAAACTGAAGAAAAATCGTAAGTACTATTACCACATTTGACACAGCTTGCAGTTACCCGATTACAAGGTTGTGATCTTTTGATCTGGTGTAAAAATGATCAGCATTTAGAAACCATTTATGTCAACCAAGCTGTCTGGCAGCAAGTAAAAGACAAAGTAGATGACTTTTATTTCAGCTACTATCTGTCACAAGAATCTTTAAGATCCAACATTTGACCATGATTGCACGATGGGACTTCTAAAGTTTGCAAGCTAACAGGCAACAGACCAAAGTTGATTTATTGAACCAGTTAGCGAAAGGAGAATACGAGAATCAAATAAATGATTTTATTCTATGCGTCAATACAGTCAATATGAATCCTATGTTTCGCTATTTGCTCTGTTTTTACAATTTCGCCGATATTAAACTTCCTTTTACTGTTTACAAAATCAGGTATATTCAGTATAAAACCCTTTTCAGCCAATCTTTTACGAAGAGTGAAACCTTTGTCTGCCATGACATCATCCCCTGGATCTAGAAGATCAAGTAAACCAGAAAATTTTGCAATTACCACATCAGTGAAGATATGAACGTTATTGCTCCATGAGGTGCAATAACCAAATGAATTTAAATGTGTTGGTGTTTTGTAATTCGAAATTGACAGGGAGTTAAGTACAAAGGACGAAAGCTGTTGCGTTCGTATCTCGGTACAATCAATTATCACTCGGGTGGATGGATACAAAGCTCTAAAACTTTCTGGCATTAATTTTTGAATAATATCTCTTGGTAACCAAATAGTACTGGCATCAAGAATAAAATACAGAAAGTGACTATTTTACGGCTTACGGTTGCCAAAGAACAATTGAATCTAACACTGAGATCCTGCTCAAGAAGACCAGCTTTTAAATGACTAAGAAACATGAAAAATTCATCTATAAGAAGCATACTACGTTTTCTACCTGCCAGACTAACAGTTTCACTACGTTTGTGGAAGGCACTCTGCATGCTTTTAGCTGATGGCTTAGTACAAGTAAATAAAGCAGTAAAAGAGGAAAACCTGCATAGAATAATACATGACAGTCGTCACTTAAAAAACCTTTTTAAGCCAAAATGTTATATTTGCAACTGGTGTTTCAGTCTTTCTGTCTTTCACATTCTTCTTAAATTGCCTAGATACAATGTGGTTTTTAAATAGATGTTTCATTAAAATGTTGTAATCAATTATTGTGTGTTATTTTATCAATTACTGTTGATGTAATAAATTTATGGGTTAACAGCATCTGAAAAAATATTTTCTTGTTGATATTTCCATGTCAGTTTATAAAATATAATCTTAATTGCCTTTTAGAAACTGTGAGTGGTTCTTCAGGAGCAAGTACTTTTCTTTTTAAGGGTCTCCTATGTATTTTTTCACTGCTCAAATAAAAAATTGATGGCATAGTCTTTTTTGTACTGGTGTCCATGACTTGTAATCATCCTTTGTAAAGTGTTTTGAACACATGACTGTTGACTTTGTAATAGAGTCAATACAAATAAATAAAATATGTGGCATACAAGGAATAATACACAATACTAAGAACAAACATTTCAGACTGTTACTCAAATATTACTACTGAGTAGTTACTAAAAGTTGTTAAATGTATACGGTGAAAGAGAGGAAGTCTTTGGAATAAAGAATTTTAATATACTGAAAAATAGTAAAGACAGCTGGAAATTTTAAATAAAATGAAATGAAAAAAACATTACTTCATAATTCGAAAACAAATATTAAAGTGTAAAACTTCATTTAAACTGCAGTAAAAAATGGATATAATTTATAATACTCACTTGAAATAGTGGATCTTCACCTCGTATTATCTTAATTATCCATTGCTTTTTCAATGTAGGAATTGTCAAAATTGAATGAAAATGAAGTCTTGGATCATATCGTGAATCTGACGTACAATGGGGCACACAACAGTGCTCTGGCTCTGACATTATACTGATTGATGCTTGTTCTTTGTTTGGTTTTATGGGGGTGGAATGGCGGTGTTAGATGTTTAATTGGTTTGTGCTTTTTTTCCCACAAATTCCTGGCGTTGAGACACCGAAATCGAGAGAGCTAAAATCAAAGATTACTGTATCCAAAAATAATTTGGCAATCCTTTCAGAAAATATATGTATGGATAGTATATACAAATCATTACATAATAGCAAAATTCACAACTTAGGGATATTTGAATCAAATGTGATCCTCACATATTTGGAGGTAGGTTAGGGACCGGCCTGCACACGATAAGAAACTGGGCATAGATTTGAATTCAAATTAAGATTATGCTACTCGTATGAAAGCCACAGACATGGTAGAAATAAAATGCGCGGTGGCAATACCCTGATGGCATGATAATAGCTGTTAATCGCACATATTAAATAGCACGCAAACGCATGCATGTTAAAATCCATAAATGACTATAATTCAATGAATAAATGAGCTAGTATATTTTCGCTATGTGAGCAGTGTGCGTACTTAAAATTATGTGTTATATGAGTATATATTTCGCTGTGTGAACAGTTCGCGTACATACAATTATATGTATTATACGAGTATATATTTGCTATGTCAACAGTACGCGTACATAAAATGATGTGTAATTCTATATATTCGTGTGTCAATCTCAATGTTTCATAATTTCATGAGGTCAGCATATTCTCGCAGTTTCAAATCTGTCCAGTGGAACAGTTTTAAATTTAATCAAGTGAATAGAACAGATTCAAATCTGTCAAGTGAATGAAACAGTTTCAAATATATCAATTGAATGGAACAGTTTCAAATCCAACAAGGGAACGGAACTGCTTCAAACCAATCAAGTGAATGGAACAGTTTAAAATCTGTCAAGTGAATGGAACAGTTCAAAATCAAACAAGTGAGTGTAAACGTTTCAAATCTATCAATTGAATGGGACAGTTTCAAATTTATTAAGTGAATGGTACAGTTACAAATCTGGCAAGTGAATGGAACAGTTTCAAATCAATCAAGTGAACGGAACAGTTTCAGATCTGTCAAGTGAATGAAAAGTATCACATCCATCATCTGAATGGAACAGTTTCAAATCTGTCAAGTGAATGAAGCAGTTTCAAATCAATCAAGTGAATGAAGCAGTTTCAAATCAATCAAGTGAATGGAATAGGTTAAAAACTGTCAAAAAAATGGAAAAGTTTCAAATCTATCATGTGCATGGGACAGTTTCAAATTTGTTAGGTGAATGGAACAGTTTCACATCCATAAAGTGTATGGAACAGTTTCAAATCTATCAAGTGAATGGAACAGTTTCAAATCTGTCAAGTGAATGGAACAGTTTCACATCCATCAAGTGAATGAAATAGTTTCAAATCCATCAAAAGAATGGAACAGTTTTAAATCTGTCAAGTGAATAGAACAGTTTTATATATCTCACGTTAATGGAATACTGTTATCATTCACGTTAATTGCAGATGATAATGTATGAGTTGTTAAATTGTCAATGTGGAAACATTCTTATACAAAAGGGAATAAATTAATTGACACATGTGAAAAATTGCTCACTTTTTATTTAGAGCTCAACGCATCATTAGAGTAGCAGTATTGACTGCATTTTGTGACCATTTGTAGGACATGATTGTCTAATATATTTGCATATCATACCAATTTTGTGACCATTTGTAGGACATGATTGTCTAATATATTTGCATATCATACCAATTTTGTGACCATTTGTAGGACATGATTGTCTAATAGACTTGCATATCATACCAATTTTTGATTGTGTAGCAAGATGGTGTCAGAACGGCACATGTTAGATTAGTTCCATATTTGTTTTCAGATATTGCATTGTAAATATTTTTTTGGGGGGGGGGCAGATCTTCGTCTCTTCACTGATTCAAACCCACTCAGTTAATTTTTGTAACAATATATTTTATAAATAGATAACCTTTGATCACTCAACACCCACTCCACCGGAACAATCTTCCAGTACCCAGATCTGTGATCTTTAGACGCCATGATATTAGTTCTCGTCCTACAGCCTGTGGTCCATAATTAAGGAAAGACAAGGCATATCATTAAAAGACGACTGGCGACGATGGTGTCTGTAGATTAGACGTAATGCCATATTATAGACTTACGCATATCTGTTAAATTGAGCCAGCGTTGTACATACATTTGATGTGTGTGTGTGTGTGTGTGTGTGATAATATTTTTCACAAAAGAAAATATAAATTGTGAACATGCTTCAATGCTTACAAGCATCATGGTTGGAAATGCATAAAATATCAGACTAAGGGAGTGATACGACTTAGTAACAAGTTTAGGCTTACTCCAAGCTCTCTCATTAACACCAATTTTCAGTCTCTGACTGACGTGAATAATCAATGAAATTATAGACATATTTAACAAAATTTATATTGGAAGACATGTTGTTGCTATAGAAACCGTCTTTAGACACAAACTTAACATCTTACATTAGCAATTAAACTCCACTAACGTTTTGAGAAGTCAAGAGTAATATTTCACATGACTGCTATAGAATCCAAAGCAGACAGAAAATTATAATGGGTGGAAGGGGATAGTTCCGTAAATTATGCCCTGTCAAATTTCTTAACTTAAGAATATGCCATGACTTTTTCAGCTATTATATATTCACAAAGATATCAATATATTTGTGAATTAGATGTTTAGTCTTTGTGTTGTTCTTGAACTTGATGTGATTAATACACAATCCTCATAGTTACTTTACAGAATGTAGATAGTGAAATTCCAATAGTCTGTTATTAAGAAAAGCCATATACATGGTTACGTAGATTAAAGGCCTGTAGAATATCTCAAGAACGGCATGGATGGCATTTATTTTGAGTTGCCTCAAGCTCTTTAGTAAGCAATGTTTTTCATAATTATAACGTAGAGAAAGGGCTTACGTTTGCACGTGAAGCATCACTTTATGTCAAAACTGGCATTCGAAATTGAAAAATACATGTATAGATTTGGGGTTTATTTGCTACGAACTGTCATTGACTTATCAGATCAAGAGAAAAATTTTCTTATGTTTTGTTTTATCATAGGTATCTACAAAAATGAACCTTTTCGAGATCTTGTGTATTTTATGTTTTATGAATTTTTATGTCAGGCATGTGGATGCAACATTAAATGTGTGCATTAAAACCGTCCTTTACACAAACGTGGCACTAGAATGACTAGAGGAACGAAATAATTTAATGTGTGTTGAGGTATGGACGCACACAGTCATTGTAATTTTTTTATTGCTCGATTTAGGAGGTCATTAATTTCAAAATTATATTTGCCAATTAATTTATTTTCTTGGAATATTCTCTAAATACAAGTCAGAATGTAAGAAAAGCAAGTTAAAAATAAGAGACTGTTAAAGGCCTTATGACAAGGCGTCTCGATTAAGGTTCTCAATGACTGAGGTTGATTTAACAGAACTGGTTTGAACCCGTCGGTTGATAGTTCGGACCCATCTGGAGTTGACGTGTTATTTACATCTTTTGCCAGGCGGGACATTTATTTCTAAATGTGACAGTATAAAAAACAGTGGTTCTTACAGATCAATGGTGCCATCACTTAACAGCCTCAAAGCACACCGCAGCTATATCAAACTATGCTTCTCTCGAAATGACAAATACTAAACGTTTATTTCAGCAAACTTCTTGCAGAAACGATTGTTCTTTTCTTTTATTTAATTTTGCAAGAAATTAGCATCAAGTATCGAAAATATATACATTTAAAGGCTTCGTCCAGCAAGTCTAGAACAGTATTATTAACTTACAATCTTTATTTTCGTCCCATCGCCACGTTAGCATGACGTCATCTCTTAGTCCCAATAAGGTTTTCCCCTCATATCATTCAGCCACGTGATGCCTTGTCTTAGAATCATATACCTACGAAAAATCTTTCACATGTTTCCTATCGAGATGACCAGTCATCAAATTTCTCCCGCTTTCTAAAGCAGGAAATATGTCTATGAATTGCATATTTATTTCACTTTGCTGCACGGGATTGTGCCTTCGCTCCACTAGTAGTTTTTGTTTCTACTAAAAGTTTTTGTTTCGAAAATAGCTTATGATTTATCCAGAAGCTGTCGGCATAGCTATTGAGGGGAAGTTTTAGCGCTGTTTTGAAATAACAAAATAACAAAATAATCCCAATTAACTGTATTTGGAAATATCTTAAGTCGTCGGTCTGTAGGTCGCTTTTCTTTTTTCATGTTATTTTGATTATTTCAAAGATAAACAGGTCTTACTGGAGGTTTCCAAAAGGATATGGCTGAGGGAGCAAGTACCTAATTGCCGAAGTAGTTTGTGAAGTTGCCTATAATTTACTGTAAAGGTATTGCTATATTACAGAACACGTTTATGTTTGTGAAATAATTTGAAGTTGAGCAGATCAATGAAGAAAACAATTAGACACATGCATGCCTTGTGTTTTTGTAATGTTATATCGATTTTCTAGCAATGATTAATTGGTCATACTTGATGGCTCCCTTAGCCTATAACAACAGCAGGTCATGTCTGATTACAGAAAATGAAAATTGTTTGTAAAACTAAATGAGGGTAGTAGTTTTGCAGTCAAAAATGAAAACGATTATCACATTACGTTTTTATAATGATACATTAGAGCGTCTGTCTGTAGGGTTGACTTCAGATCTGGACGGGTTGACTGTAGGACGAGGCATAATGAACGCGATATTTAGCCCATCTCAACGGGTGGACTGTAGGAAACTGGATTAAACTTTCACCTTATCAACTTTCAATTTTCCCGCTATGATACTTAGGTTATTTTGGAAGGGTGAAGTAGAACATAACCACAGCTAAAGAAACAGAGCGAAAAATGCCCTAAGATCCACGTAGGAAAATTAAATGCTTTTTTGATGGCGGAAAATGGAGGGAAAGGGTGATTAAGAAATTAGTAATGAAGATTACTGAAAATAGGAATAAAAGTGCAACTTAACTTGTTTTGTTTTGTTTATTTTGCTTTTAGTTTTGTGAGATATCGTGAAATATCAAAATTGAGTATATTATTTGGGCAATATAGCTGACTCTATCAAGTAGTCAAGTTTAAAAAGAATTGAAGGTGAAATTAAACATAATATCGGATGCTTACCATGCGCTTCTGACGGATCATCGTTGCCTACATCCAGGTATCAAACTAAACTCAATCCGAATACTTTTCCCCCATGTTTTCAGGAAAATTACCGCCAATTTCTTAACATGGTTCATCTTTATAGATAACTCCCTAAACTTGCGTCGCTTAAAATTTAAAAACGTTTATATTTTGAAATTTTTGCAGGAAAAGGAAAATAACTTTGTAAACCATCACCCCTAAGACCTTTATTCTAGAATACCTAATATCACCAAAAACAAAACACGATTTCGAGTTTGGTTTGAAAAAATATTACAAAGCACTGCAAATTTCTTTCTTTAACCAAGGTTTATAAATAATGAATTTAATTAACCAGACAAACAATTAAGACATCTGTCGCTGACAAAAGTGAGGCATCGTGATACAGAGGAAGAAAGCATTGAATGAGTTCCCTATACAGAATGAATGGATGAAGAATGACTAAAATAGTATAGGCATGCGGACAGGTGCAATCTTTAATTATGGGCAACTTTGATAACTTTAAATCACCTTACATATATATTGTTGGTGTGGATGATGGACTCAAAGCAATTTTCTGCAACAAAAATGGATGAGGTAACTGGAAAATCTCAAATTATTCTGAGTTACGAACTATTTACCATTTCAGCATATTAATTCTTGCATGTTACGTTCTATATTTCGAAGATTCTCAGAAAGGGTCCTTTGCGGTGCCGCTGTTCAAAGATAATTTGTTGCTTGATTTTTTTTCATCGTCTTTCATATTTTTGGTACACTATCAGCAAATGATCAACCAACTAAGCAGTAAAAGGTTGATCTAACTATTCAAGTAGGCAACTTCCAGTCTCTAATTGCGTTCAGTTATATATCTCTTTCGCAGTGGAACTCTCGTTATCAAACTCTAAAACTGAAATAATCATCATCAATTTAAGCCATTAACGTTAGACGCCAATCAGGCATCGGAAATCGAATGCCCATCGATATATTTCACGCCATACTTAACTGCGTTGTGCGTTGGGAAAGTTTAGTAAACATTTCTTTTCTCATAGAACCGGTGAACTGAGGCAATGAGATGTTCGTTTTGCCTTGGTACATCTGCAATTTAAATCGTTAATTGGGACATTGAATGAGTTATTTCTTAACAATTATGGTTTGACTGAATCAATGTCATTGATAAATTCATCTATCGCAGATTTAATAGTATTTGAGACTAATATCACATAAATATACAAAAAATATCGGCATGCATGGATTTCCAGACGACATCTTTAAAATTTGCATCGCTTCAATCGGTATTTCTTAAATGTCATTATGTTGTCTATGTCAACAGTCATAATCAATGAAGTAATATGTCAACATCCATTGATTTTGGCGTACTCAGACATGTTTATAATTAACTTTAGAATTGATTCTCTGAAAGTCAAAATTTGACTCTTCTGTGCAAGACCTAGACTAGATCCTCCTCCCGGCCCAGGTCAAGCGAACATTAGTATATCCGATTCGCCCCCAAAGACGGTTTTCGATTGGCCTTGGGAATAGTCGCTTTACATTACAGGCTCTGCGTGATATATATATATATATATATATATATATATATATATATATATATATATATATATATATATATATATATATATATATATATATATATATAAAGAGAGAGAGAGTAATAAAAAATATGATACATATAAAAATGATCACAAGGTTCTACGGCACAAATTGTCATAATTATGCTTAAACGGACGATCGTAATATATAGCATTTTCGTTAGCCAAGGTTCCGATATGTTAACCCTATCTTCGCCTTGGCGGATCAATCAGATATTTGAGTGCTTTTTCATTGAGACATTTATTGGATTTCATGAGTTGTCTCCTTTAATTTGTAATGCCAACTAACCAACAGCATGTAACAGCGGTACGTTGTTACTTTGTACATAAGCCGAACATGGTGGCGGCAAATGCCTTCAAAAGAATAAATTGAAAGTATGACTAAGTACCAAAAGAAACCATTACAGGTGTAAGGAAACTAATGTATGTGTAAAAACAAGGACTGGCAGTGGAAAATTCTATAATTATTAGTCGATTTCATTTGTGTGCTACCCTTGTATCGATCAAGTAGTGTTTAAATTTGAACAGCATGTTTTCTTATTAGCTGCAGCTGATACCACATCCAATGAAATTCAAATACAAAAATTTGCTAAATTATCTGATCGATTCGCCAAGGTGTACGTAAGGTTAACACATCGAAACAATGCTAGCGAAGATTAGTATGAAAAATGATATTTCAGCTAGAAATCGGTAGCATATTAACTTTATTCCTTCAAGTGCTTTTGTATGATCGTCATGAATATTCATCTTATTGACATTAATTTCATATTATATTTACAAACTATATAGATTTACAAAAAGTATGTCGCATGAAAGTGGGCTCACTGCCAGGTGAATCAAACAATACATGCATTATTCTGGTTAAAGCTCGATGTTTCTCCTATTTCCAAAGAGCTAAAGACAATAATTTTTTATAAAGTGAAGGGTTCTTAATCGCCCAAATACGACAAATAATTTTTCTCTTATCAACAAACAACGACACCTTCAAGATAAGTAAATTTCACATTTGCATGATTTTTCTTGCTTGACATTTATACGGCCCATCAGAAGTCTTTTCAAGCCTAGTATCGATATTTAATTTCATGCAAGACATGATCCAAACACTTAATGCAAAGAATTATTCCTGTCTTACATCACAAACCTCTAATACGTGAAAATATCTTGAGAATATTTTCATATTGTGTTACGTATATGTTATTAAATTGTTTGTGTGTAAGTTTTAAAATTATTTTTCTTTTATTTTTGTTTCATTACATTTTATTGTAATGATTATTGAAAGGATTCAAAATTCTTCGATATTTTCTTTTAGCAAATGTTGTTTATTTAAAACGTAGAATTGTTACACGAGAATTATTTTTAGTTATCCTTGTTCGTCTTGGGCTTGCAAGAGCGTAAACAGGCAGTTAAAATGATTGGTTTTTATCAGGGCCATACTTTCCTTCCATAATCACCATGTGTAAACAACGCTATTTAATTATTGGATTTTAAGTAAGCTACACTGGCATACGAAAGAGACCACCTGATCATTCTCTCAAGACTTGAAATGATTTTGGGGTCTAAATAAGCATTCTTAATATTCTTCTGGCAGAGTCGTTTAACATCTTGAAGGAACAAGATGTTATTTTTATTTGTTGCCAGATTGTTTTTCATCTGATGTTTGAATTTAATAATTTATTCTCCTGGAAACTCAAGAAGTTGACTTTCTTGTAAAAAGTTCTGAAAGACATTCATGGAAATATATTCTGGAATTATTTGGAAACAAAAACTGTGATTCAGATGAGGAATTGTTGATATTCGTACATTGGGCCACATCTGAGTTCATCGCCTTCAGTATTTGTATGTCGTCGAAATTCGAACCTGGATTCTGATAGAACTATTTAGAGATAAGACTTATGTTTTCATTCTTAGAATCAAATTTTAGATTATATTCACAAACTGTAAAGTATATTTACCAATGTTTACATTGTGTTCTAGGGAAATAAATTATTTTGTTAAAATATACAAAGCTTTTTGGCTTTCACTCTTTTCTTCTGTTACATTTTTACGAGCCTACACGTATCAATGCTACTTGCTGGGTTTGTGAAATTTCTTCCCATGACCGACTCCCCATAATGAAACAAAAAAGATTATCACATCTAACAAAGCTATAAATAAACGCAAATACAAATAGTATGTATGTATGTATGTATGTATGTATGTATGTATGTATGTATGTATGTATGTATGTATGTATGTATGTATGTATGTATGCATGCATGCATGTATGTATATACGTACGTACGTATGCGCAAAAGTACGGATAAGGGTACTAAGGTACTCTAGAAATAGTACATTTTGAGGAAACCACACATAATCGCATGTGCCATAAAAGTCACTGAAGAGGAAGTATAAAATGAACAACGATCAAAAACAGAAAACTAAAAGAACATCCAAAACCCTGTAGAAGAATTGGAATCATTTACGCTTGACTAGCACATTTCAAATGATTTATCACGTTGGCTCTACATCGCAACTCTGAGAATCTAACGGGTGTAAACAATGTGCATGGTAGTCAAAAATGAAATGGGTCCATTGACCCAATATAATGTACAAACATAATGTCACCTATCATGTTCATCTTGTTCTTCTGTACATTGATTATAATCCTTCTGGCGCCAAACACATGAAATTTTTCCACGTCGTATCATCCATAAAACAATGTGTTCCACTCTTATACCCAAACTGGTAAGAAGCAGAGTGTCTCAAACCTGACAGAATGTCAGAGTGTTTCTAATGTCTATTGAGTATATTATTTTTTAAACATAATATTGCATTCATTGTTTAAGACTAGGTATAAAATAACTATGTTTAACTCTGACTGCAACTAATCTTTTACAAAGTTTATAGTTTTACCTATCCTCGGACGATACTGAACACAATGTTAATAAGCAGTATTTGTAAACGACCAAGACTTATCAGGTAACTATTTTCTGATGTTCCAAAAAGCAAATGATTGAAGATCAATATGGAGTCTTGCGTTATGAGAACGTTCAGGTCTCGATTCCAGTTTATATCACGCTAATCTCTCTTCGAGACAGTGAACTGTTATTTCAAAAATCCTCTTTGAAATATGTTTTGATGCAGTATTTAGTGTATGCACTTATAACTGGAAAAGGTCTACAGGTATGTATTTCACAAGAAATCTTATAACTGGAAAGGTCCACAGGTAGGAATTTCACAAGAACACTTATAACTGGGAAAGGTCAACAAGTAGGAATTCTAGGGTTTATATCGAGTATCAAGAAACCAAATGTTATAGACAAGTCTTTGAATTCTTCTTGAAACGTTTCTTTGGCAAACTTCTAGGTCATATATCTAAGACTGAGTCAAGTTTGACCACAACTATCATGCATATGTCATACCAGACAAAACTATTTTGTCCAGATTTTAGCACTGCTAACTGGATTCATACCATCCTGTCCTGTGCCACTCAATACAAGGGAATTTATAATTCAGTTCCTCCTGTTTAACCAGCATTTTTCACAGCAGCCGGTGAGAGTGTCCAATGCATACATTATTCACAAAACTATTTGAATCTGCTTATCTCCGAACGTGAAAGAGCTTTCCTGCAGTTTTACATTTTTCTAAACATACTGTTATGTATGGGTAATTTCATCATCTTTTTGTTTGGTTTAAATATTTTATTATTTTTCATTACATGTTACTGTAGTGATAAATTTGTCTCCTGGATTTTATTCTATTTTTTGAAATTCCGTTCAGTTCTGTTTGACCTGCTAAACAACCAGTAGTTGAAACATTGTATCTTTTGCTGACCTTGACTAAGGACCAGAAGGCAGTTTTATGTAAACAACTTTTCTATTTTTTATTACCAGAGTAAAAGAATCAGTGATTCTAGTTAAAGCTATACTAGAGTACGTGATTTTAAGCATATAATATTTCTACGTTGTTCTGTAGAGAGGTGATCACGTGACCCTATCCGGCAATCTGTCTTAATTTACCGTATAGTCGTTATTTTAAGAAGAAATAGCGAGTTGTGCATTAAACCTTTGAAGCACAAAGGGGTTTTGCTGTGACCAATTTAAGTTGAAGTGTTTTCTGTTTTTCGGAATTAGTAATTAATTTCTCTGGAAAGCATACATATAAGTGTTCATCGTCAGAAAACTTGGACAAAGACATTTATTGAAATTATTCAGAATTCAAAACTGAAATATTATTCTTTGCAATTTAACAAGGAACTGTTGATAAAGCAACACTTTGAAGACCATCGAAGACGTCATCGCCTTCCATCTAGAAATTTCATCGGGATTAGAACTGTAATTCACTAAGAACATTATTGATAGAACTTATAATTTTAAATACTTGGATTAGTTTTGGATTTGATTCATAAATCGTAAGTCCTCTTTCTTATTTTTACCTTGTTTTTCTAGAGAAATAAATTATTTGTTAAATTTTACAAAGATTGTTGGCTTCACTCTTTTCTTGTTAATCTTGTTCACGTAATAATATGATAACTATGCTTTAATCAGCACTGTATCACAGTCTCCACTTTGATAATTGTAATAGTCGCGGACGTTCAGAAGCAGAATACGTATGCCAATCTATTTCTGCTCCTTTTTCTAACTCATCGAATTCGTAATGTTCATACTGTTTGTTTGCTTTGTTTGATTGGTTTCTAAACTTTCACTTCCATTCTTACGTGCTTCGTATGACTTCTGTTGCATGCCACGGTGACAGTTGTCCTTTAGCCATCATGTTCATTTTCTTCTCTTTTCTCTTTTACAGCTCAGAAGCATTAGAAAATGTCCAATAGGAATATAAATGCGGCTAAAGAGTCTTCTATGAGAGATATTTATTACAGATTCCCCATAATAAAAACTTTAATCATTAAAATCCAACAAAGAATGGAAACGTTAATACAAAGAGAGTGTATCCTAGGTATGTATGTATGTATGTATGTATGTATGTATGTATGTATGTATGTATGTATGTATGTATGTATGTATGTATGTATGTATGTATGTATGTATGTATGCATGCATGCATGTATGTATATACGTACGTACGTATGCGCAAAAGTACGGATAAGGGTACTAAGGTACTCTAGAAATAGTACATTTTGAGGAAACCACACATAATCGCATGTGCCATATAAGTCACTGAAGAGGAAGTATAAAATGAACAACGATCAAAAACAGAAAACTAAAAGAACATCCAAAACCCTGTAGAAGAATTGGAATCATTTACGCTTGACTAGCACATTTCAAATGATTTATCACGTTGGCTCTACATCGCAACTCTGAGAATCTAACGGGTGTAAACAATGTGCATGGTAGTCAAAAATGAAATGGGTCCATTGACCCAATATAATGTACAAACTTAATGTCACCTATCATGTTCATCTTGTTCTTCTGTACATTGATTATAATCCTTCTGGCGCCAAACACATGAAATTTTTCCACGTCGTATCATCCATAAAACAATGTGTTCCACTCTTATACCCAAACTGATAGGAAGCAGAGTGTCTCAGTCCGTAACAGAATGTCAGTGTGTTTCTAATGTCTATTGAGTATATTTATGTTAAACATAATATTGCATTCATTGTTTAAGACTAGGTATAAAATAACTATGTTTAACTCTGACTGCAACTAATCTTTTACAAAGTTTATAGTTTTACCTATCCTCGGACGATACTGAACACAATGTTAATAAGCAGTATTTGTAAACGACCAAGACTTATCAGGTAACTATTTTCTGATGTTCCAAAAAGCAAATGATTGAAGATCAATATGGAGTCTTGCGTTATGAGAACGTTCAGGTCTCGATTCCAGTTTATATCACGCTAATCTCTCTTCGAGACAGTGAACTGTTATTTCAAAAATCCTCTTTGAAATATGTTTTGATGCAGTATTTAGTGTATGCACTTATAACTGGAAAAGGTCTACAGGTATGTATTTCACAAGAAATCTTATAACTGGAAAGGTCTACAGGTAGGTATTTCACAAGAACACTTATAACTGGGAAAGGTCAACAAGTAGGAATTCTAGGGTTTATATCGAGTATCAAGAAACCAAATGTTATAGACAAGTCTTTGAATTCTTCTTGAAACGTTTCTTTGGAAAATTCTAGGTCATATATCTAAGACTGAGTCAAGTTTGACCACAACTATCATGCATATATCATACCAGACAAAACTATTTTGTCCAGATTTTAGCACTGCTAACTGGATTCATACCATCCTGTCCTGTGCCACTCAATACAAGGGAATTTATAATTCAGTTCCTCCTGTTTAACCAGCATTTTTCACAGCAGCCGGTGAGAGTGTCCAATGCATACATTATTCACAAAACTATTTGAATCTGCTTATCTCCGAACGTGAAAGAGCTTTCCTGCAGTTTTACATTTTTCTAAACATACTGTTATGTATGGGTAATTTCATCATCTTTTTGTTTGGTTTAAATATTTTATTATTTTTCATTACATGTTACTGTAGTGATAAATTTGTCTCCTGGATTTTATTCTATTTTTCGAAATTCCGTTCAGTTCTGTTTGACCTGCTAAACAACCAGTAGTTGAAACATTGTATCTTTTGCTGACCTTGACTAAGGACCAGAAGGCAGTTTTATGTAAACAACTTTTCTATTTTTTATTACCAGAGTAAAAGAATCAGTGATTCTAGTTAAAGCTATACTAGAGTACGTGATTTTAAGCATATAATATTTCTACGTTGTTCTGTAGAGAGGTGATCACGTGACCCTATCCGGCAATCTGTCTTAATTTACCGTATAGTCGTTATTTTAAGAAGAAATAGCGAGTTGTGCATTAAACCTTTGAAGCACAAAGGGGTTTTGCTGTGACCAATTTGAGTTGAAGTGTTTTCTGTTTTTCGGAATTAGTAATTAATTTCTCTGGAAAGCATACATATAAGTGTTCATCGTCAGAAAACTTGGACAAAGACATTTATTGAAATTATTCGGAATTCAAAACTGAAATATTATTCTTTGCGATTTAACAAGGAACTGTTGATAAAGCAACACTTTGAAGACCATCGAAGACGTCATCGCCTTCCATCTTGAAATTTCATCGGGATTAGAACTGTAATTCACTAAGAACATTATTGATAGAACTTATAATTTTAAATACTTGGATTAGTTTTGGATTTGATTCATAAATCGTAAGTCCACTTTCTTATTTTTACCTTGTTTTTCTAGAGAAATAAATTATTTGTTAAATTTTACAAAGATTGTTGGCTTCACTCTTTTCTTGTTAATCTTGTTCACGTAACAATATGATAACTATGCTTTAATCAGCACTGTATCACAGTCTCCACTTTGATAATTGTAATAGTCGCGGACGTTCAGAAGCAGAATACGTATGCCAATCTATTTCTGCTCCTTTTTCTAACTCATCGAATTCGTAATGTTCATACTGTTTGTTTGCTTTGTTTGATTGGTTTCTAAACTTTCACTTCCATTCTTACGTGCTTCGTATGACTTCTGTTGCATGCCACGGTGACAGTTGTCCTTTAGCCATCATGTTCATTTTCTTCTCTTTTCTCTTTTACAGCTCAGAAGCATTAGAAAATGTCCAATAGGAATATAAATGCGGCTAAAGAGTCTTCTATGAGAGATATTTATTACAGATTCCCCATAATAAAAACTTTAATCATTAAAATCCAACAAAGAATGGAAACGTTAATACAAAGAGAGTGTATCCTAGGTATGTATGTATGTATGTATGTATGTATGTATGTATGTATGTATGTATGTATGTATGTATGTATGTATGTATGTATGTATGTATGTATGTATGTACGTATGTATGTATGTATGTGCTTCAATCTGTGTGTCCATTTAACAACTTGTCTATCATCTCATTCATATCCCATGTTGGCTAATGAAACAAAAAATCGCTGAGATTTATAGCTATATAAGACATTTAGCCGCACACACACACACACACACACACACACACACACACACACAGACATATATTCATATTGTGTTAACCCGATCTGAAACCACTTACAAACATCCTAAATGTTATGATTTTATAGTAACCCCTATCTGTAATTATTTAAATTAAAGGATTTAACAAGAAAAGGTTGATATTTCAGTTGCAAATGATTAAGAGCAGAAAAAAATATCTTAAATATTGTGAAATCAGTGTGTATTTGCACTCAGCAGTCCCAGAAAGCTTGTTACCATTACTGCGTAAAAACAACGTAACACCGAAGAGTGAAAAAATAGTGTGTTTTTAAGCATGGATGACTTCATTTGATTTCCTCTAAATCTGTAAAGATATTGTATTTTATTTACATTTTTGCCAGGAGTTTGTTACGTTTAAATACCTTCAGAAACTTTTTATGATAGTTTAAAATGTTTAAATACGTGTAAAACAATAATGTGATTGCGCATCACTCGAAATAATTATCTCGTTTAGAATAAACCTGAAAAATAAACGGATTTTGCTTTCCTAAATTTGTTTGAGCTCCTTCCTTGTCTGATACATTCTTCAGTTTTGTAATACGTTTATAATTGCCTATGCTTTTTATGCTGTGTACCATATGAACTGATTTCGTCGAAGACCTTCAGACAAGAAAATAAACTTTAAAACAAAGAAAAAACATTTAAAACATAGTCAAACATGCAAAATGAATTATTTATTCAATGAGACAAAATGTATTGGAATTAACATTTAGTATATTCATAATATACTAATAAAAATAAACAATTCATTATAAGTCTACAGAATTATCCTGGCTCTCTTTTTAGTATCACTACCATTCTTAAATGTATAAGCATTGGTATCCCCACCCTTGAACAGCGATTCAATAACAGAGTTGATAACAAGTAACAAACACTTGAATAAATCTAAAGGCTGTCCACAATTATGTTCCATTTCCACGACTGTTGCGCCATGCTCGTTTGAGTGTGTGACATTACACAACGCATCCTGTCACTACAAATTTACATATAGTCTACATATATGGTAAACATTTACATATATGCTCAAAAAGGTTCCCAGCTACCCTCTAAAGTTCCTTTCCCAGGGTGTTTATGGAAATTCCAATACTGTGTTCAACCATCCGTGTTGCACGTCTGAGATAAGTCTTTGTCTTCAATGGAAAAGGAACAGTTCCGTGGTATTTCGTACGCACAAACAGACAAACACTTACATAATTCGCCTAGTTCTTCAGAAAGCATGGGATAATAAGGATGGTAGCTTGTAATTCTTGTGTTATGCTGAATTTAAATACGGCCTCTATATCATTTCAATCGTGTATTCAGCGCTTTTTTACTCAAAATGTATAGTGCTCATATGTTAGAAGTGAGGACAGCAAGGAATGTGAAAGTCAACCTTGTGGTGGAGATGAGAACATAATAAAATCTTGTCGAGGAAAAGACACAATCAAACCAATGTAAATCGAACAACCAATGGAGTAGCTAAACGTAACTCGGCCATGAAGAGGAGTGGCTAGAAGGAACTCGACCACCCAGGGGAGTAGCTAAAAGGAAACCGACCACCCGCGAGACTATCTAAACGTAGTTGGTATTGAATTGTGGCCTTGACATGCAGGTAAATATATAACTCTAAACATAGCCGTTGTACTTTGGTAATTACATACTGGAAATGATATAAGAGATTTTAAAATTAGACTCAGATTAAGCAGATATGAACTGACACTAAAAACGTTATTTGGAGCAATTATACAGATAAACATTCACAAGCATTAAACAAAATACGACAAAAAACGTTTATATGGCTCCTCCATCTACTTTTATGTATTGCTTCAATGTCGAATGTGATCCACTGACAGTCTGTTTCATGAAGACTAGACTAGCCAATGCTGAACGTCTGAATAATGGTGAAATTAGAATTCAACACTGCCGCTGTTAAATTGTGAGGTTATCATTTGTTACGCAGCTCACCAAATGTTTGTTGTGCTCTGTATACAATATAAACATTTTTATAAAATGTCTTTATGGCTGTTAAATGCGTTGTTCTTTACTGAACTGGAGTTTGCTGCAGCTTATGTAGCATCCTGGGATTAAAATTACAAGATTCACTCTCGAAGAAACTCGCATTATTTGCCGTTTATTCACTGCTGAAACCGGTATGTGTCATCATGTACACTTATGGTTGCAGACCTTTAAATAGCTAGATAAAATAACTTCTTTACGTAATATATTTTGATTTTCACTGAATAAATATAGTGATATAAAAGGTCATGACATGCGATGAAACATTTGTTTAAAAAGAGGTAAAATGACCGTCTGAATATTATACATTATATTTAGTGATTTAGTGTCTTTATTACTTTGCCAGTCATTCGTTCTCCAGTAACTTATGTTCAATGTGATTTAGTCTATCCCAATTAGTTTAGCGCCCAGTGACCAAACGTAATTTATTCCTTCAGTGAGAAAACAAAGTCTTTTGTAGTTTTATCCCTAACTTAAACTGATATCTATCTATAAGCAATATATATATATATATATATATATATATATATATATATATATATATATATATATATATATATATATATATATATATATATATATATATATAGATGCAATAAACTGACGACGAACAGTACGAAACTAGTAACTAACTAGCCTAAGCGCTTTCGACTCCCAATGAGTCTTTTTCAAAGGCAAATACAAAACATAGTTACGACAAACAAATAAACACAAAAACGTTGCGTTTGTAAACCTCTACATTTCTATCTTCACATGTGCTAAAACTATAAATACAACCAGCTTGTATAGACTAGTTGCGGAAACTGAAAACGTTGTATAATTCCCTAAAAGTCTACAAGCCAAAGCGACATCTATTTTTACTTTGTGTACATATGTAACGCAGATTATATCCCGGATATTTGGTTCTATACCGGTTATTCTTATAGTAAAAATTGAAGGATAAGAAGATTTAGAAAATGTTAAATTCTACTAGTGCATAGTTTTCATTTTCTAGTCTTCTTGGTTTAGACCGCTTGGTTTCAATGTTCTAAGGCGGCGTATCCAGTATGATTCCTTTTCCTTCCTGGTTTCGGAACTCCAGCTGTGGTTGTTGGCAATAGCGATAAGTATTATATCACTGAAAGTGTGGCCAGGGGAGGAGAAGTGTTCTGCGACCGGGCTTCTGTACAGCTTTTTTGTCATCCAATCAGATTGGCAATAGCGATAAGTATTATATCACTGAAAGTGTGGCCAGGGGAGGAGAAGTGTTCTGCGACCGGGCTTCTGTACAGCTTTTTTGTCATCCAATCAGATTCATAGATCTGATTGGATGACAAAAAAGCTGTACAGAAGCCCGGTCGCAGAACACTTCTCCTCCCCTGGCCACACTTTCAGTGATATAATACTTATCGCTATTGCCAACAACCACAGCTGGAGTTCCGAAACCAGGAAGGAAAAGGAATCATACTGGATACGCCGCCTTAGAACATTGAAACCAAGCGGTCTAAACCAAGAAGACTAGAAAATGAAAACTATGCACTAGTAGAATTTAACATTTTCTAAATCTTCTTATCCTTCAATTTTTACTATAAGAATAACCGGTATAGAACCAAATATCCGGGATATAATCTGCGTTACATATGTACACAAAGTAAAAATAGATGTCGCTTTGGCTTGTAGACTTTTAGGGAATTATATAACGTTTTCAGTTTCCGCAACTAGTCTATACAAGCTGGTTGTATTTATAGTTTTAGCACATGTGAAGATAGAAATGTAGAGGTTTACAAACGCAACGTTTTTGTGTTTATTTGTTTGTCGTAACTATGTTTTGTATTTGCCTTTGAAAAAGACTCATTGGGAGTCGAAAGCGCTTAGGCTAGTTAGTTACTAGTTTCGTACTGTTCGTCGTCAGTTTATTGCATCTATTTTAATTAATCCCTGACAGACGTGATCCCTTGGTGGATCCAGTACGCTTGAGAGGGTTGTTATTCGCCATATGATTTGTATTCTTTATATATATATATATATATATATATATATATATATATATATATATATATATATATATATATATATATATATATATATATATATATATATATATATAAGAAGAAGAAGTAAAAAAAGAAAACATCTGATTTATAAAAATTGTAAACTCTAAATGCATTTTTAGATCTTTATTATTATAAGCTATTGATTAAAGCGATTTAACAATGTCAGACATTCTCATGCACCAAAGTTATTCGTCAATATTTGATGTTTAATTGAGGAAATAATCCAAATAAATGCATTAAAGTTCTGATTCCGAGTGAGACCAGAAGTAATGGTATTATACCTAATTATATAATTACTACGATAAATTAGATATTATCAAGTAACTGGAATACGTAATATGCAAGGCATACTCAATAATATTATATGTCATATTCAGTAAATGATCATTGGCATTACATGCAGTATTTACGCTGTATTAATGATCTACCACGAGATGTATAAATGTTTCAATAACAGGAAACGAGGTTTGCTTTCATTGAAAATGTAGGCAATGAGTGGTATATCACTGATGAAGCGTACATATTGTGCATATATTTTATTTATATCACACACAAATAAATATATTTGCCCTTTGAACGTACTTAAGATTTACAACAGGCAGCTGTGTATTGACAGAGTCAATGAACTTATCACATACCCTAGTGTGTCCGCTATAAAATGTAGTAATATGCTTTGTTTGGCTATCCACAATCACCTTTGCATTAACAAGTTGATTGTTTTCTTTTTTAGTTTCTATTTTTCTTCACATTGATTAAATCAATATAATACACACTTATATGTAAACAAGAAAGATAATTTTAATGAAGAAAGTAGAGCACTAGAAACACTTGGTTAGTAACGCCATTCCCATGAAAGCTAAGCCATTCAAGTACCGATGCATGTAAATTAATGTGGAATAGAAACTAAACCAAATGACGAACCATCAAGAGGTAATTAAAATATTTTGATATATTTACAGCTCATCTAAATCATTATTTTGCTGTAATAATGATACTACCGATCATAAAACTAACATGTTTTCTTTAGTTTGGTCGTAACTGTGGCGATTCTGAAACTTAATGCAGGATATTATTTTCTGATGCAGTTTCTTCTCTTTTTCTATTCCGTCAACATAACTGGCACCACATCAACGTTATCGACCATTTCTCATTCAACATTTATACTGTATCTCTTTTTGAATGTTGATCACATTTTGTTTATTCATCTCTTTCTGACTCTTCATCATTAGCATATAACATCTTGTAAAGTTCAGTAAAAATGCATCATATTTATTGTATTAATTATCGTATTAATTATTGTATTTATTAATCTTCTCATCAAGCCCTGTAACATGTCAATCACAGTTTGTTTTCGTGGCTTTCATCGTGCATTTATAAACTCTTATTTGATTAAGATGTAATAAATTTTGTTGGATATTTTCTTTAAAAATCATTATTTTCTTTTGCAACGCAAGCAAATTAGCAGCATAAGCAGTTATTTTGATATTAAAGTCAGTAACGTTTGTGTTAATGACTGTAACTTTGGTGTTCAAGTCAGCAACTTTGGTGCTCAGATCAGTAACTTTTGGTGTTAATGTCAGTAAAGTTGGTGTTAATGTCAGTAAGTTTGGTGTTCAAGTCAGTAATTTTTGGTGCTCAGATCAGTAACTTTTGGTGTTAATGTCAGTTCCATTTCTGTTAAAGTTAGTAACTTTGGTGTTAAAGTCAGTAATTTTGGTGTCAAAGTCAGTACCTTTGGTGTTAAAATTATTTTGTTTACCTTGTATAGTCTCAATGTAGTCAGTAAAACTCATGTTGGTATTGTTATATTTCATTATTCAGTTATTTTTCTATTTGTTCCAGTTTAAACCGTAACGCGTTATAGTCTACAAGGCATTTTTAACATATCAATCTCTCAGTCATTTCTTACACTGTTTTTCGCTTGCTCATTTCATTAGCTGAATCCAATTATTTTTAATATCAGATTTTTATCATGTTACGTCTATTCTTTTTCTCCAGGTCTGCTTTTAAAGTCTTCACGGTTCTGATTCTCTGTGGCAACAAATCTGCGTTTGTTTGTCTTTTTTTGTAATTATCAATTTGTAATTATATTTATTATGCCTTGCCGGAGTCAGAAGTACCATTCTAATCAGTGATGTTAATGTAATGTCTACATTTCTTCCCTATGTCTTATAAACACAATTCACCATGAGTACCTCTTGATGGGATCACCTACATTGATGATACTGTTATTACTGAGGTTTAATTGAACTTTGCTTGTTTGACACGGTAATACATCTTTTTCCTTTGTTTGTGTGACATGATATTACATCTTTTTCCTCTTCTTTTGTCAAATAAATGATTGCTAAAAATACAATTAAAGTAGCCATTAAAAATACCCACTAGAACCTCTTAAAGATGTTGATCGCACTATTCTGGAATTAATTTATTTTATATAAAAAGAATGTTGTAGACATACTGCGAAAATCTATAATTTTTTACGCTTGAGATTTTTACGCTGAGATTCAGTCCGATAAATCGTAGCCGTCTCTCCACGTAATTGCCCTTAATGTCTATTAATATTGGAGTAAACAAATTATCCATGAAAATGCACTGTACTAGCAAGCAAAGATTAAACGAAAGCTGAATATTTGCTGTTAAAATAGATGTTTGTAATGAATACGTGATAAAGATGAATGTATAAATATGTGGCTTTCAAAAACCTAATTGCATTTTATTCATTAGATTTCCAAAACAGGTAAGAATCTAAATAAGAGTCAAGTACTTGGTAACCTAAGATCGTCAAATGTAGATATGGGTGGAAACCAAAACCTAGTAAATCAAATTTAAGAATAAAGACCATCAAATACTGACTTTGATTTAAATATATGTCATAGAGTGGTAATATATTATTGTTCATAATCTTTGATTTCAGTCAATCCATTTCTAATCCACAAGAAGCTTTGACATATGGACGCAAACCATGGATGTACAGTTTCCTGTTGATTACTATATTGTATCGACCCATATCTGAGGTTGTCGGCGATTTTTCTTACTGGTTTCTGTATTTCATTGCAGCACTGATGTGGTGGTCTAGCAATTATAATGTCATCTTTAGAACCTATATATTTTCTATTCGTGACTGGTTTTGTTTTGTTTGCTTGTAAAACTAAGACAGTATTCTGCTAGTGTTTCGGGGTAAAATCTAGACTTTTTGTGTGTCTTAATTACTTCTTATTGTAGTTGGAATTGTAAAAACGTATTACAGAATCACAGCACAGAAAAGAACCAGACATATGTATTAGTTCCCCCAGAAAGAGTTCAGTAATCAAAATCAGTGTCCAAGTGTCATAGTCGCTTTTACAACATCGCATCTTTGCGCTTCCGTTACAGACATCGTAACGATATGACTGAAAAAATGTAAAACTACGTTAAATATCCAAATCACACAGACACACCTCTTTACATTTCACTTAGCTGTTTTACTAAAGCTTCCAGTTGCAACAAGAATTTGTTGTGGCTTCACAATAACATGCATTCAAATTCCCAGTTACCCTTTACGCAAAACGAACTAATGTATATGATTGTAAATGATCAAATTTTAGGTCAAGTTATGTTTTGTGTTGTTGTTCTCTGTAGGAAACATTTAGCTAGGCATATGTACGATTAATTCGATTTATGGAAACCTGGCCGCGTTTAAATAGCCATAATGTACGGGTTGATTCAAGCAAAGTCAGGAGTTACCTATATTTAATTAAGAGCTACGTTCTTTTAAACTTATCATGCTTGAGTTTAACTTCTGATCTGTATGGAAACTTACATTTCTGAAAGTTACCATGAACAGTTGGGTAACCGTTGTTGTCAGACGAATTGCAGTGTTTCAAGGCTTGTGAAGCGAAAATTTTATTTCATCCTATTGGACACAATGTGGAAGGGGGCGTGGTTTCACACGCATTTATCAGTTTAAGTTGTGCTAATAGCATCTGAAAATTAAGTCTACGCCTTTCTAGAAGAGGAGACGAATATTAGAAATTAAGGGACTCCGAATATTTAATAAGTTAATTTCTCGTAAAATTGTCCAAGGGGGAACGATTGTCTGGAGAATTGACAGACCAAAACGCTTGAAAACACAAATTATGTGCAATAATCTCATGTAATTCGTTGATACTATTATGATGATTTGTTTGATTTAATTGCTTGTATTTGCCTGAATCTCCAGGAGTTTATTTGTTTAAGTTCGTAAATTAATTTTCTTGATATCGTAAACTTGTGTTGAGTTCCTTTATCTGGGTTTGCACTATGATATTTTTCTTTATGATACATAGACGTCTCGCTTAAGTTATAATCTCGATTATTTTAGGAAATTGCAAAGTAGCCGGAAATTCTTGCTTGTATCTCGAAATAACTGTTAAGTTCATTTATCTGATTTCGTATAATGATTGTTTATTTATATACATTAGATAATTTTTGGAATGTAGAGATTACGAGAATTCTCCGACCTGATGAGGTCACGTATGATAACGAATTTTATTGTGTGCATATGTTGAATACCATAGTTAAGGAATTTCGTTCATTATATGTGTAATGAGACAGTAGGGAACTAATGTCTCTGTGTAGTGGGAAACGGCAAATAGCCGACCATTTATTTGTGAAACTAGGTTGCATGGTCTACCCTGACCAATTAGACTTGATAGCCATCGATGTCTGTTTGAACCAGATAGAAGTTTATCTGACCTCGAGGGTGAGAGTAATGTTTTTCTTTATATTTTTACAAGGTGAGATAGCTTAAGGGGAAATCTCACTATTCACAACCCTGAAAAGGGCTACACAAAGTTGGAAGATGCCAAAGAGGTGAGATACCAGAAAATTTGGAAAGTAGAAGAAAACAAATAGAAGTCCAAGACTTACCAGCATAAGTGAGTCATGATGAACAATCTGCGTGAACTTTGGACGGAATCGAACATAGAATTATGAATCGATATAAGGCAGTGTTATTTGATCTCACAATCGGTTAAATGATGATTTGATTCTCTTGTTGTTAACATATCATCTATATCTAATTTTATTTGTATTTTTAAATTAAGATGATTCAAAACGAAAGAAGTGTATCTTTCGAATTGTAATGTTCATATCATTTGCTTGTGAAATTTTATTGTTTTGAACGTTTATTAAATTTTGTCTTTATTTGTAACGGGGCTCATGTTATTGTTTCTATATATTAGCTCAGATCCTTATTTATTCTACCCATAAGTTTATACTTTGTACTGACGTTTACTCGTTCCGGGCAAATTACACCATCGGCGATAACGTCTAGATAACGATAGCCAAAACCAGTAAATCCGCCACAATAAGTTGAGGAGGGGTTTGCAACAAGGGTTCCTGGATGACCTTGTTTGGTTCGTTGTTGCTGCTGTTGGATATTATTTTCCTTTTTTCTAGTTAATTTCAAACACACAATAAAAGAGTGTAAGGTACATACGCTCAAACAATTTTATGTCAGAAATAAAGAACATATCGATGGGGAAAACCTCTAATATGATTTTAAGGTGACTTTCTGTTTGGAAAACTGCAACGTATTATGAGAGAAGCCTCGTTAGCGATACCCCATGTCAATACGAAGTTTGAAGTCATCTTTAGTTTGATTTGTTTTTGGTACGTTTCCTATGATTTCTAACTTTATTTGAAACAATACGTTGTTGTTTTGTGAACTAATCATTACCTAATTTCATGATAGAGGTCGCTGTGGCTCAGTTGTTAAAATATCGGATTAGTGAAGAAAGGGGTACGATTTGAAATCCTGCACAAACCAGTATGACGCAGTGCCGTGTCTTTGGGGATGACGCTGTCAAAATAAACCTTTGAGTGTTGATGTACAGTTTAAAAATCTATTATTCGGATCATCAATCGGATCGTCGAAAAGTAAAACAGTCAGAGCCAAACTGATTATTATGCGTGTCTTTATAATCATCCTTTTTTGCATCCTATAAGTAACTCAATGGTCAGAGGGCAAAATGTAGTCTTTATGTTCCTATTGTCTTATCTGCTCTATTGGTTCATATTGACAAACGCAGCATATATGTTTCTATCAACAAAACATGGATATATGTTCATATTGACAAACATTTCATATCTGTTCCTATTAACACATGTCGAAAAGTGCTTATATTTACTTATAACTGTCACTCACGGCAAGATTTTCATTTCGAAACTGTACAACAGGCATCAAGGCCAACAAGTTGAATTGTTAACCTTTATCTAAATTAAATTATAAATGAAAATATTATTAGCAGTTGTTAGTGACGCTTTTAACTCTCTAAATATTCCCTGCAAATTAGTCCGACTTTCCTCTGACCCTTGCCACCCCATTTTTGAAATTTGGACATTTATGTTGGGGTGCAGGGTCAGAGTCCATTCCCTATCAAATGGATATGTTACAGGAGTTTGTTGTGTCATGTTTAACAATATCATTATAAGAAAAATGGAGTAAAACTACAAGACAAGAACAACAATAAGTAAAACTAAGGGTATTGCTCATTTAATTGCGGGTGGCGGGTAGTGGGGAACGGTATATATGTAACATAGATATAGAATCCACTGTATATACAAGCGTAGTCTAAATGTTAACTTAAAGAAGTAAATAAACTCACCTGTGTTTACAGAAGAATCTGAACATAAATGAGTGTCTAACTGATAGAACTTTATCCATCCACATCATCTTTACTCAGAATATATGGGATGTAAATCCGACTCGAATATATATGTCTCTTTACAATATATTGTTCTAAATCAAATAATGCAAAATATCAGGCCTTAAAAGCGTATCAGACAATGTGGGAAGTTTTGCATCCAGTAATCCTAATTCACATGAAAATCACAACAATCTGACATTTAGTTCTGAAAGTGACATTTTAAGGTTAAACGTGTACTCTAGGCCGACTGTACCGTGTACCGTATCAAACAATGTGGTAGCATCAAATTCATTGATCAGTCTGTTTTGAAAAATGGTTTCGTCGTTATAAAATGTTCTGTTTATTCGGATGGAAGGTTTTCTTTGATGTATAGTTTGTAAAAAAAAATCGTACAATCTACATTTACCAGTTCAGCTTTGTTTGTGACTATATTTTATGCACAAGAAATGAAAGGTGCACCATCAATCAGAATGAAAGAAATTATTCGTTCTTCTTTCTATCTAAATAATTGCCACTGGAAAAAAAAACTAAGTGATGAAAAAAATCTCAAACGGGTAATGATTTCATGTTAAATTTATTAAACTCGTTGAATAATGTCCGCTCGTAAAAGCTGGACATCATTCAACTCGTTTCATAAATTCAATATTACATCATTACCCATTTGAGATCCTCTGTTTATAGTTTGTTCTCTTTCATTGTTATCTTTTCCTGTTTAGTTTCTTGTTCCTAGATAGAGAAAATACCTTGACAGTGCTGGTTACAGTAATGTTATTTATATTATAATCTTCAGCGTCATCTGGTGGCAATAGGGATTATTATTACATATACGAGGGGTATTTAAAATGTTTTGAATCTAATATCATAACCATTTTATATCTCTGAACCTGTCAATTTAATTAATGCATGCCAATTAAAAAGATCTATAAATAAAGTAACAGCTGCCCATTCAGCACGCCGGACACCTCTACTCAGCGAAAACTCACGGCTTCAGAAATCTGTTGTCGTAACAGACCTTCATCCAAACTTTGCCACACCCTTCATACAGCCTGATTATATCCAAGAGATTGTTTTGCTGAATCGCGTACTGAGAGATTTGCTGCGGGGCAAATGATTTGAAAACCGCTACGATATGGGAAGTTCAGTTTTACAGTGTTTGAGCAACATACAAAAAGGTGAATACAAAATGGCATTTAATAACTTGCTAATAAAACAGACGCATATACATATGAAGAACTTTGCTGTAGAGCGCACTAATAATCAGATCTTGTTAAATACCCTCTTATTTTATCAAGACATGATATGGAAGGTTGTGCAAGGTTCACGGCGTTTTTGTAAACAAATAAGTCTACTGTTTATTTCAAAATGTCATTCTTGGTTTCGTGTGTTTTAACCGTGTTGATTACTGCAATATACCCCTATTCAAAATGTCATTCTTGGTTTCGTGTGTTTTAACTGTGTTGATTACTGCAATATACCATATTCTGAGTTTTTGTTTATCAGAAAGATTTTTCGTGTGTACTATTGCAGGAACATTAACAATCTTTTGTCAAATAAAAGAAGAATGTGTGATCATAATAAAATCGATTTCCTTGAACCAAAATTCAAAAAACCAAGTCATTTCTTTTGTTGAGTTTAGTCTATGAAACTGGACTAAACATATTGGTAACATTTATGTCAAAAATGATAACTGTCCTGAAAACACTTAAATATAACTTAGGTCGAAAGACGTTAGAAAGGATAAATATTACATTTATTCGCCCCTTACTAGATAGAATACGCTAATGTTGTAAAAGATTGTTGTTTCGCCGAAATTATCACAGATCATAAAAATTACAATTAGAAACTGGAAATATTATGACTAGGCTTACTATAAGTGTTTCCTGTCCTATGATGTATGAAGTGACCGGTTTCTCTACCTTGGCAGATAGAGGAAAGTTTCAGGAACTATCTTACTTTCATATAATTGTTTACAGAGTATCTCCTTCTTGTAGTGATGATCTTCTATCACCATATTTGATGACACAAACAGATATACTCTTAGAAACGAGAAATAATTTTAATTTTCTTCAAGCCACACTCGAAGTAAGCAGAAATTCATTCCTACATTCTTCTGATCATGTTTGGAACTCACTCCTAGAGTCAGAAAAATAGTGATAGTAACTATAATATCTTCAGAAGTAAAATAAACACTACGGAAACACAAGTGCCATCCATTTTTTCCATTCGTAACAGGACATTATCTATTTTTGATCCTAGAATTAGAAATAGCTAAGTGATTTGCATAAGGATTAAAATTCTAATCATTTGACAGATAATCCATTATGTAATTGTGGTGATGATTTAGAACTTGCAAACATTACATATTTATTTGAAAATGCTATATCCACACAAAAAAGGAAACTGGTTAGGAATATAAATCATATTCATGTACCAGCGATTACAAATAATTTGTTATCCGAATCAACTGACCTTACATCGAACGTTAATAATTTTTTGTATGATTCGCTTCTATATTAAAAACAATAAAAGCTTCACATAATTAACGAATATTCACAATCTGATTTCTCTATTCAATTAATTGCTGTAGATTTTAATTTTACTTAAGAAAGGCATGCTTTTTATTAATTTGGAGCCACTGAATTTATCTTAGTTTGTGTACACTTGTCCAACTTCTGCCACGATCATTAATCATTATTCTATCACTAATTTATTAATATATTCTCTCTCTCTCTCTCTCTCTCTCTCTCTCTCTCTCTCTCTCTCTCTCTCTCTCTCTCTCTCTCTCTCTCTCTCTCTCTCTCTCTCTCTCTCTCTCTCTCTCTCTCTCTCTCTTTTTCTCTCTCTCTTACATATTCATCCTGAATCGTGTATGTTTACACGTGAAATCATACTAATTTTCTGCCGATATTCCGGTAAATGTTATTGTAGGGCAAGGGATTATTTTAAATTGTGATACCTTTTATGACGATCCTGGAAGCCTGATGCATACCAGACAATAGCGATCATGTACGCTTAATACATGCTAGCAACAGTGGTCCCAGAGGCTAAATGCATATCTGACAATAGTGATCCTGGGATCCTGAGCATACCAGACAATAGTGATCCTAGAGGCCTGATACATTACACAACTGTGATATTGGAGGCCTGATGTATAACGGACAATTGTGATCCTGGAGTCTGGATGCATATCTTACAGTAGAGATACTGAAGGCCCAATGCATAACTTCAAATGATGATCCTCAAAGCCTGCTGCATATCTGACAGTAGTGATCCTGGAGGCTTGACGCATATCTGACAATAGTGATCCTGGAGGCTTGACGCATATATGACAATAGTGATCCTGGAGGCTTGACGCATATCTGACAATAGTGATCCTGGAGGCTTGACGCATATCTGACAATAGTGATCCTGGAGGCTTGACGCATATCTGACAATAGTGATCCTGGAGGCTTGACGCATATCTGACAATAGTGATCCTGGAGGCTTGACGCATATCTGACAATAGTGATCCTGGAGGCTTGATCCATATCTAACAATAGTGATCCTGGAGGCTTGACGCATATCTGACAATAGTGATCCTGGAGGCTTGATCCATATCTGACAATAGTGATCCTGGAGGCTTGATCCATATCTGACAATAGTTATCCTGGATGCTAGATGCATATCTGACAAATATGATGGTGGTGGCTAGACGCATACTAGAAATAGTTTTGGAGATTCTATTAGATCTGCACAACCATTGCAAAGGACTACCTTTTAGCTCAAAACAAACTTCAAAATGAAAATATTTAGCTGAGTTTTATCAAAAGCTACAAACAAGCTGTACCATATTATTTAAAGATAAAGGCAAATGTATCATTCAATCCAGGTATTTTATTTTGTGTGCATATTGACTCAAAACGTAAACGAACATGGATATATCATGTCTTACCAACATATGCAACTACAATCATACGTTCAGATGAATAAGAGACAATTTCGATGCTTACATTTTAAAATTAGTGAATTCGGGAAGATATGGAGAATTTGAGAAAGAGAACAATAGTAAAAATATAATGATGAAAACAGATGCTGAAAATGCCACAAATAAATAAATTTGCCAACGGCTAATGATAGATAACGATTTGGGACTACCATACCATTATGATTTTGTATTAGACTGTCTATACAAACAAATCAGTTTGTGGGTGTTTTATTGTGTTACAAAGAAACTGTTAATGCATTACATTTACCACAAGCTCAAGAATACATTTATGATAAAATAAGCCAATTATAAAGCGAAAAAGATTATTTATATATCAATGTTGAAGCCAAAAAGTCAAAACAACATAAAGGTGTATTGCATCACCTGATTAAGACTATCTACATAAGAATACGTCTGGCGTCCCACAAATTAATTAGAAGCTCCAGGAGCTTTCATTGATGAATTAATTTTTTAATTAATGAGAGAGTTTTGTGGTTTAGGGTCAAAACACCTTTTCGCGTAAGACGAAAAAAGATGATAAGATTGAAAGAAAATAAAGAAAAGCTTGATCATTTTAAAATTCGAGATGCACAATGATTGTTTATCAGTCAAAAGGAATTGACCCAGTTCTTACAATGACGAGATGTATATTATCCAAATAAACATAAATACATATCCATATGGACAGGTCTAAATAAACATAAATATTATATGTTCATTTTTTCTTCGCTAACTTTACATTGTCAATATCGTTCAGTATTTACGGATATTTCCCACCTTCATAGTGCTAAGTTACCATTCCCAATCCATTTTCAGTTATTATAACTCCAACTTTTAGTAAAAGTATACTTTTATTTTTTCCACACCGAATCATTCTCCAGAATGCTTGCTATGAAAATTTTCTACCTGAAGACTGCAAAAGTCTGTAGGGATTCATTTACGACTGATGAAATAGGATTATACTGTCTCGACGACTCTGATGCTAATTGACCTGGATCATTTTTGTATAGTAATCTCTGCAATCTTCAAACACTCCCTAGTCGGAAATGTCTGTAGGGTTTGTTTCTCTAATAGAAACAATTGTACTACTGAAATGATCCTGGTCTTTTCTTTAAAATTAACGTAACCTTACCGAGATTAATTTAAAATTTAATGTCAGAATCTTATTAACAAATTTAATATTATTTATCTTCGTCTTATACTTATAACGGGTTATGTTTTAACATCAGTTTAGAATTATAGAAATAATGGGCATGTGTGAATCCGTCAAGTACACTGTCTTGCACTTAACAATCTATTGATTCAGCTCTGGTATCTACAAAGAAGACATCAGTTGGAATACATGCTTTTACTATATTTCTATTGCATATGACAAATACGAAAACTATCCAATACCGATCCCTAAATTGATTTGAACTTTTTACTTACTTTGAAAGCATTAAATTAGTGTTGTTTATCCATATGTGGGAAGTGAATACAACGATGTTTTGAATTTCGCGAAATCTTTTTTGTATGCAAGATGATTACCTGTCAAACGCAGGCAATCAGTTTAGCAGCACCAACACTATTATTATACTGAAATATGGTTTAAGCTTCAGTAAATTGAATCGTCCTCAGTGCAGTAACAACCCATAAAACATATTTTCTACTTAAGATACAATCTATTTAAGTATAAGTATAGTTTCTTATGAAAGTCATAAATCGAATCTAGCATCGTCTGTCTAGATTGGAATGTACTTTTAACACAGTTATGAGAAATAGCTGTATAACATTTTTGATTTTTTTTCTGTCTAGAATCAGAATTTATTTTTGTTGTTGTCGTTTGACATACATTATTGTCAGCTGTTTATGTCTTGTATTATGTCTGTCTTTTCTGTTCGTCTGTATTATTTTGTTTGCTTGGTCGAGTTATATTTCGGAACTGATATTCAAGAGAATTATTGGTGTGTAACATGTTTTTCCAAACGATAAGAGGAACTAAAAGTCATCCAGTACCTTATATGGAATGAAAGAAAAGAAAAATGAAAGCAAAAGCTAACTGAGAAATCTTTGTTTTTTATATAATCTGATCTAAATCTAATCTAATATAATCCCTGAAACCTATTTAGTTGTCAGTTTTGCAACTTTGATTGAATTTGCTGGGTTAACATACAGCCGTGTCCTTGAAGACATGTTTATCCGATTACAAGGTGCACCTTTTATCATTAATTTGTTGGCTAAGGGAAGGAGGCAGCTGTACCCAAGTGTGGGTATTAGTAACGTACAAATATTCAGAACAATTGGTTATTGCTTTTGTATTTTTGGACTTCAATTACACTTTTTCTGGACGGTACTTTGTCCAAATTCAACACATCCATACCTTAATTAACTTCAGATAGCAAGTAAAGATGTTTGTTTCATCAATATAATTTGGTTCCTACAGCGTGCTGTTTCAGCATCGTGACATCTAATCGTATTATTAAAACTTAGAACCCAATGGAGCGTCCTTGGCCTACGTGTTCCAGAAAGGTAATCGCCTCGCAAATGGAAAGAAAAGATGATTTCGTTTTTGTTAGTTTAATCAACAGTTTAACACAATACTGGCTAAATCATGACGACAAGATATAAACTAAGCGCCCTCCCTTAGCATACACCTAGGCAGCCGACCTGTGCTGGCTTGGGCGGATATCAAACACGTGAGCAATGGATTACAAGTCAGAACTATGGCTCCGCGGCTCCCATCTGAAGACTGACAAAAAATAAAGCCAGCTCAAACTGACTTTATTAATGGTTTGGGTTCAATTATGAAATATGGTTTCTTACTCAGGTTTAGCTGCCATAAAAGAAATTACCTACATGCAAATTTATTTTAGGTGAATTAAAAAACTATAGGCGTTGCATAAAATATCACGTTCACGTCCTTGTGTTGCGCAGTTTGCTGTTAAAGAAGATTTCCAACCAGCTTTTAAAGTTATTCTTTCTTTCTTTCCTTTCTTTTTTTTCTTTTCTTTTCTTTTCTTTTCCTTCTTTCTTTATTCTTTCTTCGTATTGCTGAACAGCAAAGAAAGCTACGATTCATTTGTAATTCATTTTCCCTCATATTTGTAAGATAATCCAAACGGTAACTAAGGCAGCTTAAACCGCTCGAGGAAACAGTATTTTCTTTAATGAATTATTAATGATTGATTCTTACTCAAAAGACTAGACTTATTTTTGGAAGTCCTTTGAATTTGGTGTTGTTATTCACATGAGAGCTTTAGTGCAAATCATGCAAATGGTTTGTGTATGTATGCATGGGGAAAGGGGGAAGAGCAATTATCCGATTAACCAACAATGGTTTAGACATTTTCAGAAACTGGTTATGCCGGGGTGTAGGTACTAGGAGTACCCGCTTATTCCTTCTATGGACGGTAACAACTTCACTAGAGCCTATGAAATTCAAATTCAAATCCATCCACCAACCAGCATATAACCAATCAATATTCACTGCTTGGATTGGTCTGCCATTGGAAGAGCTAACTTACCCGTGTATTTGTCCCTTTTGATTTTGATAAAGAAATACAATTCTTCTTCTATACTGCCATTTCAGCTTCAGGACTAAATTTCCTTTTTGTTTTCATATTGCCAATCATGTTAGTATACTTTTCCCTCTAAACAAGTATATAAGAGCTATGTATAATAACCACGGCATGTATGGTAATGTTAATAGATTAGTCTAACTCTGAATGTAAATAAGAAGTCAAAAGATCTTATAATTTATTCAGTAAGAATGTGACTCAATCAATCAAGTCCATAATGTGTTATAACTTATTCAGTAAGAATGTGACTCATTCAATCAAGTCCAATAATGTGTTATAATTTATTAAACTAGATGTTAACTCATTCAATCAAGTCCATAATGTGTTATAATTTATTAAACTAGATGTTAACTCATTCAGTCAAGTCCAAAATGTGTAATAATTTATTAAACTAGATGTTAACTCATTCAGTCAGGTCCAAAATGTGCTATAACTTATTCAGTAAGAATGTGACTCATTCAATCAAGTCCATAATGTGTTATAATTTATTAAACAAGATGTTAACTCATTCAGTCAAGTCCATAATGTGTTATAACTTATTCAGTAAGAATGTGACTCATTCAATCAAGTCCATAATGTGTTATAATTTATTAAACAAGATGTTAACTCATTCAATCAAGTCCATAATGTGTTATAATTTATTAAACAAGATGTTAACTCATTCAGTCAGGTCCAAAATGTGTTATAACTTATTCAGTAAGAATGTGACTCATTCAATCAAGTCCATAATGTGTTATAATTTATTAAACAAGATGTTAACTCATTCAATCAAGTCCATAATGTGTTATAATTTATTAAACAAGATGTTAACTCATTCAGTCAGGTCCAAAATGTGCTATAACTTTTTCAATAACGTAACTCATACAGTCAGGTCCTAAATGTGTTATAACTTATTCAATAACGTAACCCATTCAGTCAGGTAAAAACTAAGTGTGCATTTCTTCTCTATCTGTGTATATTTATCAGAAATGTTAACAATTATTTTTAAGGAACTGTCTTTCAAGCTTGTAAACAGAAAATTCTCTTTGCTACCATCATTAAGCGTTCTCAAATAAAAAAAAATCAAATAGGTAAATAAATAAGTTTATTGCGGAATTTGGTGTTATAATAATAATAATAATAATAATAATAATAATAATAATAATAATAATAATAATAATAATAATAATAATAATAATAATAATAATAATAACATTATTATTATTATTATTATTATTATTATTATTATTATTATTATTATTATTATTATTATTATTATTATTATTATTATTATTATCTCTGTTACTCTCGTACATTTTATATCTCTCAACTCTCAAGTGTAAGAGTAATTCCATCGTAAAATAAAATGTATTCAATGGGGTTTTTCAATGCAATAAGCACAATAAGATATTTCTCATTACGTAAGTATGTGACCACATTGTAATAATACGTATATATTTAAGAACATGCTAAAATTGGGTTAATTACAACATGCTAAAACTGGGTTATTTACAACATTCTAAAACTGAGTTATTTACAACAATGCTAAAATTGGGTGCTTTACAACGTACTTGTAGATGTTCAATATATTTAGGCAACATCGATGACGGTGGAGATGCCTTTTCTCTACCAAGGATATATCGAATAATAGTACAACGAATTTATTAATAAAGTTCCCTAACTTCGTTTGGAGTGTTATTATAAAATGACTAATCCTAGCAGTGAAAACTTTTTTTGAAAAGCTCTTTCTTCGATTTTAGAATAGCAAAATGTTTGGTAGAAAAAGGGCTTAAAATAATTGTGTTGACTCTCTCTCTCTCTCTCTCTCTCTCTCTCTCTCTCTCTCTCTCTCTCTCTCTCTCTCTCTCTCTCTCTCTCTCTCTCTCTCTCTCTCTCTCTCTCTTGAAAAAGCGTCTGCAAATACATTTTAGAATTATTATTTGAAATTTGTAAATAATTTCAAGGTGTTTCAAGAAATCTCGTCAACTGCTAGATTCTTTATATTTAGTTTTCATTCTTGAATGTCCTCGATGTTATCTTTGACATGTCTGCATGGTGGTGTTTTAATATATTCCCATCAGACGTGTTTCAACAGACAATTTGAAGAAATCTTAATATGAATCAAATTTTACAGAAGAATGATCTGCGTTTTTATTGACAGTTTAATTCATTATACTAGTCACAATTAAATATTTATCTTTCGGGATATGTCTATTGCCAATTTTTCTCAACGATCACAATTTTGCCCTTGGCTACAATTTTGGAAGCATATATTGTTCAGTTTAATTATGCATACAGATCTGTGGAGGAAATGCAGCTGCCAATTTTTGTTAAGGTGATCATTATGCAAATGAAGCAATATATAGTAATCCCAGATCCACGTGGAAATCAGCGTCTTATTGACTCTTCTTGAGAAGATGGCTTACAATGATAAATTTGGTAAATGGTAAGATAGGAGACAAACAAATGTTTTACTGCAGCGTCACTTTTATATATTGTTACAAGCCAGGGGTCTTTTGCTTGACCAAGCGGTGCCAAAACCCTGGACTCGAATCCCGCTAAAAGTCATAAGTTTACCCCATATTTCCAAGACTTCTATACAACTTCAGTTGTAAGTTAGAAAGCCAGACGTGTCCATTCTGTACATAAATTTTACAATAATCACTACAAGACCAAATTATTTACAACTTGCAATTTAGCCATCCAAAACGCACATCCCCAAAGTTTCTCTATATTAACTTTCCGTTCCGCTTGTAATTCACATCGTAGAAACTGAACAACTATACCTAACACGGGGGACAATTTTAACTGCCCACTTGAGGCCAGTCGAACTACCGTTTCAAGGCACATCACACCAATAAACCTACATCACATTTGCTACTATGACAACATAAACAGTATCTACCAAGTCCTTTCTCATTTATCCGATTGTGTAATTTACCGGTTTACTACCATAAACACTGCCGCTGCAGTCACAACACCGATGTATACCATTAGTTTTTATAAAGTGCTATATCACGACAGGGAGAATCATGCGGATTGGGTCTAAGTTCGCTACTCATTGGCTATGGCATCTCACTAACTCTTTCTCTCCGTGACATTTGCTCTTAATAATTGACTAATTATTTCGTGCTAAGGAATATTCCCCATTGCAACGAATTACAGTAATCAAACATGTAATCACACAAGCCTACAAATTGCTTAAACTAAATACGCATCTCCTTAACTATATTACAATATCTTCAGTTTGTCAATAAGAACATTATGATCTACAAGTTAGAAATCTTCATGGTCATATAGTATTGCTCTCACTGATTTGCCCTTTCATGTACAAAAATCCATTTTTCTACCATGAAAACTAAAGCTGTCTCACATTAATGATTTTACCTGACCCATCTTGAGTTTTGGTGAAGTACGTTGTGGTTTGAGAAGCACGACACTATGCTGAAGACGTTTCTCGATGAGTTTAGTCGCAGTGTGTAAAACAGAAATAGGTCTGTATTACTGACGTCTTCTTTGTTACCTCATTTATGTATAGGAGTAACTTCAGATATTTTCCAAGTGTTGTGGAAAGCATAGAACTAAATGTTCCAATAGGTCATGATAATGGAGATTACTGCAGCATCAATCCTAAAATGGCGTGTTCCAATACTGTATAAAGAAGTTACTTTGCTTATCAATTGATCGCAGTATTGTCTAACCTTGATCGGTTAATATATCAGGAATAGAAAATATGATTTCCGTATCAAGTCTTTCTGAACCGTAATATATTAGTCCCTTGGGACTGTTGTCTAGTTCGTTCCATTATTTCCCAATGAATGTTGACTAAAATTCAATAGAAATATTTACAATGTTTTCTTCTTTTTCAAAATTCATAATTTAATTGCTGATTTTGACGATTTTTAAAATGGTTTTGGCTGCATTTAGTTGAATAAACATTTTCCAGATTGAATTGGTCTCATCACTTCTATCTTACAGAGTTGACTGATAATGTCTTTTCTTGGCAGTCTTTTTTATCGTTCTGCTTGGCAGTCTTTTTTATCGCACTACTTGTCAATCTTTTTAATCGTTCTACTTGGCAGTCTTTTTATCGTTCTTCTTGCCAGTCTTTTTATCGTTCTTCTTGGCAGTCTTTTTTATCGCACTACTTGTCAATCTTTATAATCGTTCTACTTGGCAATCTTTTTATCAATCTTCTTGGCAGTCTTTTTTATCGTTCTTCTTGGCAGTCTTTTTTATCGCACTACTTGTCAATCTTTTTAATCGTTCTACTTGGCAGTCTTTTTATCGTTCTTCTTGGCAGTCTTTTTATTGTTTTACTTGGCAGTATTTTTTGTCGTTCTACTGACATTGTTTCTCCCTCTACTTTAATGTACTTGTCGACCTTTTAAATTTAGCATTTTTCGCGTATTTTCAAAGTATTGATAATATCAGGGGTTGTATTATCAGGTTTCATATTCTGTTTTACTATACATATGTTACATTCTTATCAAAATCTGCATAAAATATCGAGTCTGTGTAACAAGAACAGCATCTGCATCATCGACCATTTTATAGTATTCCAGGCATATGACCTTGATCTTCATGGAATGAGGTATCATCAAAATTATACTTTTATCGATATGTAATGCTTTTCTGATTTGTCAGCGTATAAACCTGATTGCCTCAAAAGGAAAACAGAAAAAATATTCTTAAAAAATTCCCTAGAAATATATATGCTCGAGAACCTCCCCTCTCCTAAATGTATATATGCTTGAAATGCTACCCTATAAATATATTTGTTTGAAAACCTACCCTAGCAATATATATATATATATATATATATATATATATATATATATATATATATATATATATATATATATATATATATATATATATGTGTGTGTGTGTGTGTGTGTGTGTGTGTGTGTGTACTTAAATCGTGCAAATGTTCACATTGTGTTCGTCTAGAATTGGTTTGATTGTGCTTGTATTGACTTATACAGTAGTTTGCTGGTGTTGAAAACAGGTAGTACTTGCACATTTGCAACAAGTTAATATCACATTTTAAACAACAATCACCTTGGTGAATCAAACTGATGTGCACCTGTATCTTACCTGATAATCTTTAGAAACAAAACTTTATCATTGTCGTTGGCAATCACTTCGTCACCGTCAGACATCAATGCTAAATATGCATACAGCACTGTGCAATTGTACCATGATAGTTAATTTTACAAGGGAGCAGTGCATTGAAAGTACTTGGTAAACCGATCCAAAAAATAATTTTAACTACCAACTCTACAGTCAAATTTGTCTCAGATTTTATCTTTGTGTATGGATTGTTTAATGAAGCAAAATGTCGAGATCCGATTTCAACTTGACCGTAAATGTATTAATGGTACGACACGATGATAAAAGTACCAGCGTACTTTAATTTTTATCCTCGTTTTTTTTAATCGCACCACAAACAATGTTCATGACATAAATATGTTCTATACAGAATGATTCAATTTTTATTCTTTATTATCACTTTATTGTTCTTTTATTTAGCTAAATAATAACTTATAAACACGAAAGACCCTGTCGTTATAAATGGTATAGATAATATTGCTTTTATCTTTTTTTTGGAACAGGATGAAAAACAAAGTGTATGAAACTTATCTGTAATAACCAATAATCACTTTTATCACTTTAACATACCATGTTGACGTAGATCTACTGGAATAATTAAGGTCTGGTTGAACTCGACACACACAACGCTTGACTGTATACTACTGACGTCAGAAATTTGGAGCATGAGAATTATCCAATTATATTTGTTCTGCATTGAGTGCACTTGAAATAAACTTTGACTCGAATCAAAAATACCATTTGCAACATCCATGGTAATTATACCATGACACGAGAAGGTATTTTTTTTGTCTGATTATAAATTTAAATTTTGACTTTCAACTTAAACAGGTAAAACGGTAATTTTAACTTAACGATGAGAAAGGCTCGGTGAAATGCTGATACAAATTAAAGGGAAGGGCAGGATTCATACGATAGGCTGTTTGGTATTATAGTTTTGCATTAGAAAATGAAAATTACGTTCTTAGAACGTCAGATTTTATCCAATCAAAATTTTTTTTAAATTTAATCAATTTTTTTTAATGTAGTGAAACCTGCACAAATCTTGAAACATGAACATAAAATGTCTGAAAAGCCAGCTCGTCTTCAATTGCCACAAAAACATAACCTCAAAAACCATGTCGCCTTCTAATTCCACAAAACCCATATGGTTTCCCATCGGCATTTGATTTGATATAATGGTTTTCTTATGCCAATTACAACGATGGGGGTCTTCTTATAAAATGTTCAACACTAAATATTTCAACATTCCAACATCTATCCATGTCTCATTCTGCATTTTTAAGGATTTTCATTGGTAACCAGGGACATAATTATTCATATTTTCTGTTTTTTGTCTCCATGGTTACAAAGCGAACAAATTTCTTTGAAGTGACTTTAGGTCTAAAATTAAATGTTTACTGTGTTCTGTATATTTAATTTGTACTGTTGCTAGTTTTTTTCTCTATGTATTTTGACTTGACTTTGTCCAAATTCAAGTAGAGGCGGTCATTCTGTAAACAAATAATACATAATATTTTCCAAAGAGTATGAGTTAAATATTAAGCTCATTATCAGCAAAGGTAAACATGTTTATTTGGATCTAAGTAAAGGCCATTGGTATTCCGCATAAAATACCCAGCCTACCGGATGTTTGCCACATTCGATATAATAATTAGTGACAGATCATATCTATTCATAATTAAATAAACTATTGTCCAGCATCCTGGCTCTTCTAATGTATCACACACACACACACACACACACATATATATATATATATATATATATATATATATATATATATATATATATATATATATATATATATATATATATATATATATATATATATATATATATATATATATATATATATATATATATATATATATATATATATATATATATATATATATATATATGTCAAAAATTACACATTCTTGCTTAATATATTTTGACAAAATCAGTCTTATGGTTATATTTAGCATTTTAGGGGGGAGGTGATATTATTTATTCATATTATTATTCTGGAAATAAAAAGTGCTCTTTTTTGGATAGGAACATTAACTTGGAATTATAGTGAATTCAGACAGGGACAGCTCGGATTATATTTTTTCATTTATTAGATGACTGTTAGCACATCATCAAACTTCAGGTCACTGGTGCATTCTTCATTCAAGACTGAATATATATATATATATATATATATATATATATATATATATATATATATATATATATATATATATATATATATATATATATATATATATATATATATAAACACCTTCAGCGCTGTATCTTATTTCGAACACCACTGGAATTTAATTATAACTTCATTCATTAGGACCGGTGATAGAACTGTTAGGACTATTCGAAGTTTATTTAGCAAAACTGTCAAGTTCTTTTCAAATTTTCATTTTTGTATTCTAGGAAAAAAAGTATTTGTTGAATTTGATAAAACATGGATTTGTCTCTTTTCTATGACTTAGATTAAGACCAAAGATTCGTAATAACTGTACCTTTTAAAATGTGTTTTCATTTTGTAAACATTTATTCAACAATTATGCAAGCTCGTGGCTATAAAAGCCTCAAAGGCAAATAAAATTATGGATTGACCTACACGCACACTAAAGGTTCTAAACATTATAGGTTTTAATTTGAAATTCTCACCGAGACCCCTCTGTACAATAGCCCTGTGATATCATTTGGATGAAATATGGAAAATGAGAGAATAGCAGCTTATGAACACAACCTACAAACATTTCAAAAACACATAAAAAACTCTTCGTCAAGAATATTACCAGTTATAACATGTTTCCGTCTTGCATGTTTGCATACAAGATCTATTATGCATATGTACTTGCTAATGCTTGTTCGACAACAGGATACAATATAAGAACGGCAATATAAGTGACATAAGACAAGGGGAAGAAAATGATTTCAAATAACACAAAGTGAAATGACCAGGGTTCCAAAGTTTTTCCGAAAGCCGTGTCGTTCCTCTGAATGGCGACGATGTGATGATTTATCTTTGTTGAATACATGGAAAACATGAGTCCACGATAAATACTAAGCATACCTAGCTGAAGTGCTTGATTTTCTAGGTTTAATGCCACTTCTCAAAACACTGTTAGGATATACATGGAGGCCAATATTTGGTGGAGGAAGAGTCCGGGAAAAACCGCCGACCCACGGGACGTTTCATGCAAGTTCACACAAACATATATTAGCCGAACGTAGACTCGCATTCACACGGACATAGGTAATTCATTTGGTAATAATAGTCGTATATGCACGTATGGTTGCCTGACGACTGTTAAAGCCTCTAAAGAGACCAGAAATCCCACCCGAAGGGTGGGACTCCTTTAACCTCCTCCATAGTTGGCCGTAATCCCGGATCCATGGTGGGGTCGAGCATTGGTACTGTGATAGGTTGTCCCAGAACTCTTATAGGGAAGATTTTAAAGGGTTTTTGGTTTGGTTAGAGCTTCAGGGCGTAGCAGCATCGAGATAATAGAAGTTGAGTCATGTGGATAAGGAAGGTCTGGGAGAGTCCAGAACTTGTAGCAGGGAAGATCTGGAAGTCAAGCGATGATATTGTGATGGGTTGCCAAAGAGCCCTTGTCAAGATATGGGTGATCTATAAATGCAGGCGTCTTAGCCCACTCCTCCCTCCCTCATCAATTATAATGCATACCAAAGTGTCACAAAGCAACTCATTCGGAACCAATCTGACTTCAACGCAGAATTGTAAATTTTATACACTACTTGTAACGCTGCTAAAAAAAACGATATACAAATGTATTTTTCAAGTTACAAGCAAGACTGAAAGTCATTCAACAAATAGTGGCTTTCATGTTAAATACAAATTGTAATCAGATTTTATGCTTGAAAATGTGCATGCCTTTACTGCAGAAATACAAAATATTAAATAATTGGAAATATTGAATTAACTGCATGGACATTTAATGATGGATGGCATAAGCATACAAACATACGTGCCAACTTCACATACCGACGAAAAGTGGCGCTTCCCCATAATGCTTAAATATTTGGCAAAAATTCAAAATTTTGTCCAAACAAAAGTCCCTTGAAGAGACTCACGCTCTGCTCGGCGAAATGAAGAACTTGGAATTCACAATAACACTTTCACTTCTTTTAATTACCGAAACTTGAAACCATGACTATATTCTTCAGCGATAACAAAACTTTACAAGTTAGCTGGAATCAGAACACAATTAATAATTCCGGTTCAGTACCCACGAATGTAGTCCCAGTCTACTCTTAGATCATTTTTTCCTGTCTCCGTTTGGTGCTGATACAAGAGTTAGATTTTGGCATTCTTGGTAAGGATTTAAAGGCAATTGTTTATTCTTTATAATGTGAGCTTATGGTGTGGTTGTCTGTGTATTTCGGCGACAGTGCACAATTAGTAATAAGGCCATGGCGATGATTCTGGAAGTAAAATCTGTGTTCCGTTGCATCTTTGAAGGTATTTCAGATTAACATATGATTTCTATTGATTGTCACACAGTGGAAAGTTCAGTACAGAGAAACAAATGTAGCGACTATATAGTAAAATTAATTGTGTTCTATGGCCTGTCAGCACTGCATTTAATAATGTTTAAACTGATATAAAATCCTTATTATTAATGATAGACACATGAAATTTTAATATGTTATGTATAATGAATTTAGAAATATAAAAATTAAATTAAAAAAGAAAATAAATTGAATTATAAACATTAAATTAAATTTTAAATAAAAAAAAAATTAAAAAATTTCAAGCAAGTATGCACATATATAATATTTTTTAGGAATGATATTAAATGATATCAGCATGTATATACTCTTACACCATATACAAGTTCAAATAATTGATATTTTGTCAAATTTTATCAGAGAAAATATCTTTGTTAGTAAAAGTGAGATCCCATTTAAAATACATGAAGACAAAATTCTATTTTACTTTGTACCTTTACGTCATTGAAACTATTTATTTGGGGTCCAAACAGTTAATTTATGTGTTTATGATGGGGTGATTTCTTGAGTAACACATATCTGCTTGTATAGCTATCAGTAATTGTTTATAAACATAGTTATAGGGTATATAGTGAGAGGACAGAGATGAAGACTTTATACTAGAACCTGCTCAAGTTCTCTACAACAACATATTAAGAAGTCGGAGAATGAAATTCAGGTCGAAGGGTTAAAATATACTTTACCCATGTATATTTACCATTGCATGTAAGGAAACAGCAAAATGATCTAAGTTGAACACAGAATGCATTCCATTTTATTGTTCAGTTTCTTTAAAATATTGATTGATGTAGTGCAGCATTGTGGCCCATATGATATTATGGGAATTCTAATGATCCATTTTGCTTTAAGCATTTATTAATTACTAATAATATTTGTTAACTGACACTCTAAAGATTACATAAGAAATATTCAAACAGAGTGTTTGAATTTAACTTTGCACAACTAATCTTAAGATGGTTACATAGCTGACATGAACAAATATGCTTATATTTTGGAATGTTTGGAATCAAAAGTTGATATTCGGTACATCATACAGGCTGACATAGTACTTATAGGGAATCTGTAAGGCTCAGTTTTGACTGTGTGCACTTCAAATATCCCAAGATGTTATTTTCATCATGAATATGCCTCTGTATGGTAACACAATTCAATTTATTGCCTTGACAGAGTGCGTATTGCAGCATCAGCTGATATTTGATTCCATTGAATTAATGAGCTTAATAACTTGGTAGCCAGGACTCTTAACAATAGACTAAAAATGTTCAAACAGATCATTTGAATTGTGTTTGCACATGTAATTTTAACAAGTACATTGCATGTGTCCCACATATGCAAATGTCCATCCGTGTTTACAAGTTTTCGAGATTAAAATTTCACATTTAGTTGATGAAATAAGATCTATTGGTACCTATAGTTGATCTGTATGACCACATTTAGCTGTATTCACTAGAAATATTTTTTAAAAAAAAATTATTCATGAAAAAGATTGCATATAGTAATAAATTTTAATTTGGTACATGGTCATTTGACTTTCCACTATACTGGTATGTATTAATGTTTGCACCAATGATCAAACCTCACCTTTCCAACATTGCCTTAAACTTTATGATACATACTCTACTTGATTAGTTATTTAACCTGTAAATGGCTAAATATGCTTGTAGAAACTTCATCTATTTTTAGGATGCATGTCACTTTAATACATGCCCATTGCTTCATATCTTTGAGTGTCACTCTATCAAGTTTACCTTTTTTAACCATATTTGCAACCTGCATGTTATTTTGAAATCACCATATCTAACACATTTTAATTTCATTTACCTATATCTTACTGTTTTCTAGAAATAAGTAAAATAGTTTATATCTTTTCAGGTCACCATATCTAACACATTTTAACTTCATTTACCTACATTTTCCTTTTTTTAGAATTAAGTGAAACATGTTATATATTTTCAGGTCTAGTCTGGTATCTGGAACAAAGTATTAGATTTGGATCAGTTTTGAAGCTCTCCATTAGTCCGGTTACGATATCAAGGTCTCATAATGGCATGTGCAGTGTGCTGCTATAAAAGACCAAAATGAGCTCATATCAGTACACTGAGATACAGCATCTCAAAGACATGGCTTAGATCTTCATGACTGAGATTCGCATATTTTTTCAGCAAGGCGGAACATCTCTGAAACTGTATTTTCCTATCGCATTGTTGACTTTTGCAGTTATCGACATTTCAGTGGAATGCATATTTGCTAAAAAGCGTGGTAGTTTTCCTATCAAAACTTTAAATTTGTGTGGGCTATTAGTTATACAAACAACTGCCCAAGTATCTGATACAATAAATGTGGAACATAGCACTTGTCATTGTTTCTTTAGTATGTACTCGTATATGCATCTGGATAGGCGTATTGCAATTTGCTGAAAAATCACTGTAAGCTATCATGCTTCAGTACCCCTGGAAATAATATTATCAGTTGAACAGACCTAAAATACCATTTGTTTGAAATACTATTCATTAATCAACTTTGCTGCCTTAAATTTGCCAAACTGAATATTATAACTTGTATGAAAATTGAATATTGTAAAAATATTTAGTTTTTATAATCTAAATATTTTTTAAATTTCAATTAAAATTTAATAGATCAATATTTTTAAACTTCAAGCATGATTTCAGACAACCCTTATCACGTATTACAATTAGGTTTTCAATGCATTGAACAATTCCTATAAATAGCAAATTTAGTTTTGGTTTCTTAAGAACAATGTAACCTCAAATTGCACCCTATAGAACAACAGCACTACACACATTCTGACAGCAGTCATATGTCTTGTTTGCAAGGAAATTTCAAAAGTCGTCCTGTGTGAAGTTGAAATATTAGTGGCATGCAAATATAAAATGCAAATATAAAAGTTTGACTAAAAAAATTGACTCTGTCAGGAATCAGAACATAATTAATAATTCCGGTTCAGTACCCACGAATGTAGTCCCAGTCTATTTTTGTATCATTTTTTCATGTCTCCGTTTGGTGTTGATACAAGAGATAGATTTTGGCATTCTTGGTAAGGATTTAAAGGCAATTGTTTATTCTTTATAATGTGAGCTTCTTGTGTGGTTTTCTGTGTGTATTTCGGCGACAGTGCACAGTTAGTAATAAGGACATGGTGATGATTCGGAAGTAAAATCTGTGTTCCGTTGCATGTTGTTTTGCTTTCAATTCAGCCTCTCAAAAAAAATGCAGGTCAACCCTTGACAAGAACTTCACCGTGAAGTCATCTTTTAAGGTATTTTAGATTAACATATGATTTGTATTGATTGTCACACAGTTCAGTACTGAGAAACAAATGCAGAGACTATATAGTAAAATTAATTGTGTTCTATGGCCAGCTGCTGTGGCTGACATATTGGATGTCAGACTGGCACAATTTTCATTTAGGAAAATGAAGGCATCATTTGAAGTCCCTTGGTCAAAACCTCGTGTCATAATAATCATTCATTTAGGTGGAATGTTGACAACAAGATTTCACGACAGCCATACTAGATGTGAAACTGCACAATTTTTATTCCCTACCAGGTAGGTATCAAGAGAAGTCTACCGTTGAAATCCCAATGTTAATATATCATCCATTTAAAAAAAAGAGAACAATATTTTTTTTAAAATAGCCAACATGGTGCTATTTTGAGGGTTGGTCATTTTCATTTTGGACCACGCTAGCCTACGTAGTTAACCATAGCCGAGTCATATAAAAGACTTATGAAAATGGCATTAGCAGCTGCCTCGCTTGGCGCTCAGAATTAAGAGGTTAGTGTTAGGATTGGTCCGCCTAGTGTCACGATAATGTGACTGTGGCACATCGTATTACATGTCTAAGGCAATGTTGCAACGCTGCAGTCGTCGTTGCGATATGATAAAAATTTTTAAAACTGCATTAAAAATCTAAATCACACACACACACACACACACACACACACACACACCATATAGGCATTTTAAAGCTGTTATGAAACACAAAAAACTGTCAAAATGTCATTCTATACAAACGGAGCATGGAATTGCATAAACAAAATTTTGTAACGTCAGATCAGCACCCTTGGAATTTAAAAAAAAATATTAATAGAAGTCTTTTAGTGAAAATTCCATAAAGATACAATCAATCATTCAGAACAAGTGGTGATAAAATATTTTCAAGCTGGTCACTGTGGCAACCATATTATGCTCCATAGCATAAACTTTTCATTTACGACCAATCAGACATCACAAGAAGTCATCTATTGAAAGGCTCATGTCATTAAGACTCCCGTGCAAGAGGAACAGCGATATTATTTTTTAGATTGCTGCGAGCATACTGTACGTCCGATCATATCCGTTTTCATTATCTCCAAGTAGATATCGTAATTGTTGATAGTACCGTTGATTTAGAAGGCAGAGACACCGTTTTCAAGGTGGCCACTTTACAGCGGCCATCTTAAACTCAGATCAGCATCATGTTCATTCGGAACCGCTAGATGTCATAAGCTTTCAGGCGAAAATCACAGGTCAATACAACCTTTTCAGGAGGAGTTGCGACAATTTTCATGATTTGGTTGACCTCCTTCACAGCATTTGGCATGGAGATTAGCACAGAAACAAAAACTAATGACAATCAACATCAATGGCATCAGTACAGAATTAAAGGTCAGTGGACAGAAGATGGAAAGGGTCAAAACAGCAGGAATAACAAGGTTGAAACCAATATGGAGAGATACCAACATTGCTTTTGGCTCCAAATAAGTATGATGCGCTCGATTGTCATATCCATCTTTCTGTATGCTTGTGAAGCATGGACGCTCGCATAAAATCTACAAAGGATTCAAACCTTCGAAATGATATGCTACCGCAAGATGTTGGGCATCTTATACATTGATCATATAACCAACAAAGAAGTCCACAACAGGATCCGACGGGCCATAGGATCCTATGAAGACCTCTTGACCACTGTAAAAAGCGGAAACTATAGTGGTACAGTCATATCTCAAAATCATCTGGACTGGCAAAACACAATATTGCAAGGCACAGTGCGAGGGGGCAGAAGAAATGGCAGACAGAAAAGAGGTGGAAAGACAACATTTATGAGTGGTCAGGAATGGGATTTAGAGGTTCCCAAGGGGCACCGGAAAACAGTCAATCGGTTGTAAAGTGAACTGTAGTGCTCCAACGGCCTCTTATATTTGATGATGATGGTGAGTCATCATAATTAGCCTTTATGTAAAAACTCAATGGGGCCTTGCGGTGTCACAGTAAGATTTTCAGGATGGTTAATGTACGCCGTGTCAAATTGGCACCATTTTTATTTAATACCAGCTATATGTCATGGGAAGTGTTCTACTAAAGCCCCATGTTGATATTACCATTCATTCAGGAGAAGTAGCGATATCAAGATTTTCGGGATGGCCAATGTGGCGGTTATACAGCATGTGCGATCAGCACTGTTTTCATCGAGGACCAGCTAGACAATGGGATGATATTGCGCGCGTGTGTGTAAAGTTATGGTAATCTTCTAAGCAGCTGAGGAGGAATAGCGATAATAAACTTATTGTAACGGCTGGCCAGACAACAGTCCATCTTATAAATTTCTCGGGGCTCCGAGTGGCCGAGTGGTCTAAAGCGCTGTGCGTTACGTTGACTGCCATCTCACCTCTGTCAGCGTGTGTTCGAGTGTAGGATTCGGCGAATGTGGATATGTGAGAAAGCTTACTAGTAGCTTCTCGTGGGTCGGTGGTTCTTTCCGGTTTCTTCCTCCACCATTAATACTGGCCGCCATGAATAGCCTATCGTGTGCTGAAAAATGGCGTTAAGCCCAACAACAATAACAATATAAATTTTTCCGGTCTATGATCAGAAGACATAAATATAACTCAACTGAAATAGTGTTGTAACTTCCCATAGAAATATAGGTCATCTACATATGTACACAAACATGCCAAATTTTAACAGTCAACTTTGAAATGGAATTTGCTTGTTCTTACCAACAAGCTTCTCTGATTGGGCAGAGGAACACGACGAAATGAAGATGCGTCTGCTGCAAGCAGTGGTGGCGTAACAAATAACCTAAAATCGATTACACGGACACCATTTTCAAAATGATTCCACCATATAGACGGGCATAATGCTCTCTGTATATATAATTTTTATCGGTCCCGCATCTATTCGATTACAAGTCGGATCCAACTGCAAATGACATAGACCCAGATCTGCCATTGCATAAAGGACTGGAGGATCAGCGTCTACGATGTCTGTTCTACTGAGCAGTTCTAATAAACCATACACATCCAGATCGGCCATAGTACTTTGCAACAGTAGATCAATGTCTGTTCAGCTTGCAGTAAGAACACACTTGTATGGGAGTAAACAGGGTTAAGTTATCCGCCGGGTAACCAATTATCTAGACAAAATGCCTACCTCCCAATTAGACGAGCTAATCGATGTTTTAGTTTAATACTGGTCTTTCTCTTTCTCTCTTTATAGCGCAGTGCACGATTCATCCAAGTAAACCATGTTATAACTGTTCATATCAACATAAAACGGATTATATAATTTGAAATCACTTTATGATTATGTTTTCATATGCTTCAAAATAAAATTAATTGGAATAAATTACGTACTAATATAAAAGCTCATCACAAATTTTACGAATCTACCTGCAGTGTAAGTGTGGTTGCAGTAAAACGAGGTATCTTAAGTGATAAAGAGATCGAAATCTGTAATGAATGGAAATCACAAGTTCTTGAGCATCCATAAACAGTTTCGTTTTGTTTATTCAGATCATTAAATGAATAAAATTTGTGGCGAAATGTAGCAAGTATACATTTTTTTCAATGAATAATGCTTCAAAAGAATGTTTAATAAAAAAAAATTATATTGCAAATTAAATTTATACATGAATATATGTAATATTTACAAACATGACCTATGTACATTTTTCTTATATCACAGATGCAAACTTTATTTTTTTTAGCCGTAACAAAGTATCGAAAATAACTGGTGAAATACCAAACAGTGAAATATGATGTTCTTGTAAAAAAATACATCCACCCCCATTCAAAATGCAAATGACTAAGACCAGCACAGGGGTGAAGGGATACAAAGTGACACAAAATAAAATGTACAAGTACCATCTTCCAATACGCGTTGCTTGAAACATTATTGCTGAACAAAAGTAAGGATATATTCAAATACAGAAAGGTGGTTAAGATGAGATGATTTATCTGATGAAAAGGTGGGGTAAGTCGCAGCCCACCCCACCCCTCTTTGCAGTAAAAATAATACACTTGTCAGTGAATGAAAGTTAAATATGGCTATTTATAACTGTACAATTTCCCAATTGTCATACTGCATTTTATGGGGAAACATGATCCACGTTTGAAGAAATGCATTGATCATTGTGCGCTATTATGGCCAAAACATAAATATTGGAAACTTGTGTTCGATAATGGTTTAATTTTCAAAGGAAAAAAGGATAACATGAAGATGGCCTCAAAAATTACCATTGCCATTAAGTCAATTTTGAAACTGGGTGTGCAATTTTCCAGATGCAGATGATTCATTTCGAAAGAAGAACTCGAACACAGTGAACACTATAACATCCACTCGCCTGTATGGCGAGTCCAACTGCAAACTACAGAAATGCAGATCTGCCATCCCATAATGCACAGGTAGACCAAGGTCTATGTTGTTTGTTCTACCGACTGCAATGACACTTCCCTGCAGCAGCATTAAGCAGATGGCAGATCTAGATATGTGCCGTTTGGATTTGACTTCTTAGTACAATTAACTTTCTCTGAAATGAGACCTGTGAATTTAAAATGGGCGAGTTAAACATTAAATGTACTTGCCCAAATTAAGCAGACTTGTTGACATATACTGTGATGCATAAAAAGCTATGCATAAAGCAAAATGCAAATATGCTACACTGTAATTCTGTCCCAGCATCCCATGCGGCAATATCTTACATCTTAGCTTGACACGTACAAAATGTACAGACCATCATATAAGAAACCTTTTTGGCAGACTATAAGATGATAAGGAGCAAGGATTTTCATAAATCATTAGTCTATAATTTAAAACACTCAAATACAAAAATGGAAAGAAAATATTAAACACCTATCCAAAATAATCATTGTATTTTAATCTCTTATAATTATTAATTATAAGTCTCCAAGTAAACCTCTAATGTGAGCCTGGCGCGTTTTAGGACAAAACTGCGTTTTAGAACAAAACGAACACGTCATGACTTATCAGTCACATAAACTCTCTGGTCCTCTAGTTTTAAAAACTCTATCCAAACTGTTGTGCTTTAATTTTCGGTGAAGTGTGGCCTTGAGTGTAACTGCCCTGAAGAAAGTTATGTTTATGGTTTCGTATGCACCATAAAAGTTCTTATGTAAAAGCAGAGGTGAAAGGTACATTGTTTCTTAACACTCCCATTTTCTTTATACAAATGAATTGAGCAGAAATTCTAAATATGTTCTACCAAGATTTAGCAAAGTAAAGTTGTACTTGTATTCACAATACTTACATTTACATAATGACTGCCTGAAGAAACAGTCACTGAAACTTCATATATGTGGATCAATGATCCTTGCTCAATATGCCTTTATGTATCATGTTTCATAACGGTTGGTGGAACCGTGTCTGATAATGTGGTTGGCATCCGTCCGTCTTCGAGACTCGATGGTGAGGCTTCCTGTTTTGGTGCCTGGTCTGCATCGTCGCGAGTGGCTGAAGAGTCCGACCCTTGCGTGACAGTCTCTGTTGCACTTGCTGCAGGTGAATGGCAATTCTTGTTGAGGTTATTGTTTTGCCTTCCTCCTGGCTCTTTGTAGCGAGGTTTGATTTTACCCTTTCCTCGGCTTTCTGAATGCCTTGTTTAACATCAAGTCGCCACTCGTAGCGGTTGTTAGCACAGCTCTCCCAGATGTTGACGATAATGTTGGCCATTTTCATGTCTTTTTAGCAGACCTCTTTGTATAGCAGCCGTGGCCGTCCAGTCGATCTTGTGCCTTCTGCTAGCTCGCCGTATAGAAGGTCCTTGGGAATGCGGCCTATATACATTCTCCTGACGTGGCCGAGCCAGCGAAGGCACTTCTCGCTGAGGATGGTGATCATGCTATTCATGCTGGCTCGTTCCAGAACCTCAGTGTTGGGTATTTTGTCCTGCCACTGGATGCGCAGAATGCGCCGCAGGCATCTCAGATGAAAGCTATTGAGTTTCCTTTCGTGGCTCGTGTAGGTGGTCCATGCCTCATACTGTAGAGTAGTGTGCTGAGCACACATCCCTGACAAACACGCAGTTTGGTCTTCTCAGTGAGATTGAGATTGTTCCAGACCATCTGGTTCACTTTTGCCATAACTGCTGATGACTTGGCAATCCTGCCGTTCACCTCAGCATCAATGGAGAGCGAGCTGGAGATGGTGGACCCAAGGTATGTATAGTTTTCAACAACTTCAAGGTTGTGCCAATCAATGGTGATGGTTGTAGAGAGTCTCTATCCTGCGCCATGACATTCATCTTCTTCAAACTGATGGTCAGTCCGAACTCTTTACAGGTGTGGGAGAGGCGACATTCCAGCTGCCGAGGTCTATATTCCGTATGTGATGTCAAGGCTGCATCATCGGCGAAGAGCAATTCACGGATGAGAACCTCTGTGACTTTGGTCTTTGCACGGTGACGTTTGATGTTGAACAGTTTGCCATTTGCCCTGGTGTGGATGTAAACTCACTCCCTCGCTGAAGTCCTTGAAGGTGTACTGGAGGAGCATGGAGAAGAAGATGGCAAAGAGGGTTGGTGCAAGGACACAACCCTGCTTTACTCCACTGCTGACTGGAAAGGCCTCTAATGTTGCGCCGTTGAAGCACACTGTGCTTTTAGTGTTCTGGTGAAACGATGTGATGACAATGAGCAGTCGAGGGAGAAGGCAGCCGACCTTCTTCAGGAGCTTAAAAGTCCGCTCCTGCTGACCAGGTCAAACGCCTTTGTCAGGTCTATGAAGGCAATGTAGAGGGGCATCTGCTGCTCATGACACTTCTCCTGCAGTTGACGTAAGGAGAAGATCATATCTACAGTTGACTGGCCAGCTCGGAAGCCACAATGGGATTCTGGGTAGATACGGGAGGCTAGGGTCTGCAAGTGTACCAGTGCGACACGTGCGAAAGCCTTTCCGACGATACTGAGGAGGGAGATGCCCCGGTATTTATTACAGTCGCTGCGGTCTCCTTTGTTCTTGTACAAAGTGATGATGTTGGCATCCCGCATGTCTTGGGGGATGTGCCCCTGTTCCTAATAGAGGCAGATGAGTTCGTGCAAGAGCTGGAGTAGTGCCGGTTTCCCGTTCTTTAGGATTTCACGTGGGATGCCGTCGCTCCCAAGGGCCTTCCCACAAGCGAGGCAGTCGATGGCTTTACTTAGCTCTTCCAGGGAGGGCGGAATGTCTAGTTCCTCCATGATTGGCAGGTCTGGGATGGCGTTCAGGGCAGTATTGGTGACGACAGTTTCGGATGCATACAGCTCATGATTGTGCTCAACCCAGCGCTGCAGCTGTTTCACTTGGTCTGTGATGATTATTTTCGTCTTGGACTTGAGGGGCGGACGGTCTTGAGAGATGGGAGACCTGTCGCCTTCTTGATGCCCTCGTACACTCCTCTTGCATCTCCAGTGTCATCAGCTGTTTGTATTTGTTTGTCTGATAATGGAGTAATAACTAACATATACCTGCCTAAAAAAATCTTGCCCCTCCCCCAATAAAAATATAGATCAATTACCTAATTAAGCAGGATACTGTAGCATCCTTCACGATTCAATTATATAACTGGTCCCAACGATGTGTAGCTAATACTTCAGCAAAAGACCTTTCCAGTGTAAAGTTATTCCACATTTACCCTCACCCACCCTAACTCACCGCTCTGTCACTACACGTCATTGCACATTTTGCATCTAGGTGCTTTTTCTTGTAACAATTCTATATACGAGAAACCCATGAAAGATTTAATAAAAAGAAAGCATCACAAACACTTCCATATGGCTTTATCGTCATGAGTCAATTTTATTTCTGCTGAAATGATCGAATTTGTACTATGAAACACTAAAATATAGTTACATTAGAATATGAGTGAAGAAACAAGAGTCCCTTTCAAGAATTGATACTCACTAGCCAAATAATCTCCTAGAATCCAAGATAGGACTTACTTAATGAAAGATTGTTTAATCCCTTTCAAATACTCGTGAGAAATTTTCAAGATGGCAGCCATGGTGACCATATTAGACGCAAGATCAGTATCCTTTTCATTCAGAAGTAACGACATTCTGGATTGTCATTTGGTGCTACTGCATGCTGATGTAGCCATGCATTCAAAAATATTGACTAGAACTTCAAGATAGCTTTTATGGCAAGTACATTGGATGGATAAATGACAGGCCAACTCAAAAACCTTTCTGGACAGCTGAGCTCAAAAGTATACTTTGAGTACATTCACAAAATATGTTCATATTTCTGAAAAGTCATTGCACGGAAAAAAGTGAAGCAATTGCCAAATTGTCCACATGATTTAAATGAAACAAATAATTCATTTATACGCTTACAGTTTTTAACCTACTGAGAAGGTAGAAAATTTAACAAATGATCTGGAAAATGAATGTGATTGAAATGACCAAGTAGTCTGAAAATTACCCAGCTGACACGCCAGTTGAAGAACCCAGCTGGTACACCTGACCTTTATATGGCCTTGAGAAATCATTACAAACTTAATTATGTATGCTTATAGGCAAGATTACCGGTATCCCTTCCTATTAAAACGTAAAAAATGTAACAATTAGAAAACACTATTTTCAAAAATTCTTTACAATGCTAATTTTTATAAATTTGTCTTAAAGCAGCTCTGGGAATAACATTCTTCCTTCATAGTTTTCTACACTACTTTTATTGGTATAAATTTAATACATAAATTCAATAATAATAAAATTTACAATAAGGAGACAATGATTTATATGGACGTTGGGGTCCTAATGCTTTATCAATTGGCATTTATTTCTTTACCCATTTTAATTTTGTGTAGTAAGAACCTTTCTGAAATAAACTGCATCATGTATATTGAAATACAAAACTAATATCACTCCCGATGAAAATGAGAATTTGTTCATTTGCACAGGATGAGCTTAAAATATTTTAAGAGAAAAAAATTTGAATAAATAAAGTTTTCAGTGCCTTTCTAAATTTAAATCAGTTAAATGGGGGAAATGAATGATGCTTAAGGTACAAAAATATCACTTACTCTAAAAACATGACCTACTCTTACTGGCACGTATGTAAACAGGAAAAAAGTTTTATAAAATTAAATATTTTTAAGTTCTGAATTCATGGGCTGAAAATTATTTCATCACGAAGTCTAAGACCCTCTTTTTTAACTCTGTGCCCCATCTAATTACCTACATAAGGTCCTGCAAACTCAATTCAATTAAATCAAAATAGTTAAACTTAATATCAATAAAAATTTTGGCAGAAATCTGAAATGAAATACAACAGGACAATATACATTGTAATTAAGTACTCCTCAGAACAAAACATACTGTAGTACACGCCTGGTGGACCACTCCAGTGGCCTAAGTGGTTAGAACATATGCCTCAGATGTGGGAGGTCGCGTGTTCGAACCCCAGTTGAGTCATATCAAAGACTAATAAAAATGGTATTAGCAGCCGCCTCACTTGGTGCTCAGCATTAAGAGGTTAGTGTTAGGACTGGTCGGCTTAGTGTCAGAATAATGTGACTGGGTGGGACATGATGCTATGTGTCTACAGCATGATGCCCCAGTGCTAGACATCACTATAAACTACCACACTGAAGACATCATAGCGATGTGACTGGAAAATTGTTAATGCTGTGTTAAAAATCCAAATCACAGAGACATACACACACAGAAACACACATATAAGCCTGGATGCAAATCTAAGGAAATAATGCAATCCTGGGATGAAGAAAATAATTTCCATCCATAGCACTATGATTTTTAAAAAAGGTCCATAAAAATCATAACATGAAACAAAAAGCACAATACTCGTATAAAATTATAAGGAAAAGTTCTTAATAACAACAATAAAAATTTAGAGTACCAAATACTGTCTTACAGGTACATACTGCTAACTTCTATACTTATGCAAATAAATGCGACTTAACAGTAAATGAATATAGATACTGAATGCAGAGCAATATCACCACTACAATGGCACCATGTAATGTTATATGACTATGACCACACCTTTTAATGTTGTAATGTTAAGGTCTTACAGACTGGAAAGCAAAGTACATCAACAACAAAAAACTGTATCATCGTGACCCAAATATGACATAGCAGTATACAAATCTTAAGATTTTATGTACGACTTTTCATCAATGTACAAAATGCAACAACATCTAAAAACTGACAAAGTAGGTTACACTGCATTATAAAATCAACATACAATATAAAAAGTGAATGTGATTGTGTCATGTTAACCCTAAAGAATTTACATCAGAATGTCAGTTTTATATTAACACTACTACCTGGCTAGACAGAATAATCTGTTATTTATGTACAATATAAATATTACAAAAGAATAATTGTGTCTAAACAATCTATAAAGCACTGTTAAGGTTTCAATTTAGTTAAGTTTATTTACTTTATTGGTAATGTTTCTTACCTGTTCAATTATGGAACAGGTAAGAAAATGATCATCAATGAATTATATCCTAATGGTGAGAACCCCAAAATATCATACAATATCAGATAACAATTGAAACATGTATGTACTTTATGAAAACAAAAAACCCTAAACAATGTGAGGGGTCTGTCACAAAGGAATGAATATTTCTGCCCTATATTAATTAATAAATGTATGTAAAACAAAAGCAACCTGCTTTTAACAATAACTTGTAAAATGTTGTCAAAGATATAAAATATAAAATAGAACTTTAAAGATATGCATCAATTCTCTGTCTCTGATTTCAAAGTCTCTGAATGATGACAATATCTTAAATGATATTCAATATTTTGATTCTAGGAAATTGCATGAATCATTTGAAGGGACTGGGTGAAAAGAATTAAGAGAAATTTAAGCCAAGTCTATTTCTATCTTCTAACAGCTCATTGTTGAAACCATCTCTTATATTCTTCTGTATAACATAATTAACAAATTAGCTACACTGGTGGACATATTCGATGTCAGGTGGCAGCATCTTCATTAAGGACAGAAAGTAGATATCATTACAAGTCTTTAGGTAAAGGAATAATAATCATCATTTAAGATGACAAAACTTTTTTTAAGACAGTTATCTGTGGCAGACATAATGGATGTAGCAGGCGGACATATTGGATGTAGCAGGCAGACATATTAGATGTAGCAAGCAGACATATTGGATGTGGCAGGCAGACATATTGGATGTAAAAGGAAGACATATTGAATATGCAATTTGCAGCATTTTTATTTAGGACCAACCAGGCATTATAAGAAGGTAATTGGTGAAAACCCATTTCGATATAGCCATCCATTAGTTAGGACAAGACATAATGACGTTTTCAAGATGTCAACTAGACACCATAGGAGCTCTTATTATAAAAACCTCCATGTGAACATGAATTCCTATTTATGAGGAGTTGTTAAGAACAAACATTTGCTGAGCATCAGTAACAACAAACTGAGAATGATAAAACTCCTTTGGTGAAAACCTCATGTTGCGAGACCAACCATTGAGGAGTGGCATTAATATAAGAAATTTCACCATAACCTTGTATTGTAGCCATATTAGATGCCAGACTAGTACCAGTTTATTTATGACAAATGGACATCATAAAAAACCTTCTGGTGAAAACCCCCAAGTCAATATGACTTTCTGTTTCAGAAGAGTTGTGCCATTTTAATTGAGGCCCAACTGGGCATCATAAAACCCCAAGTAAATATGACTTTCTGTTTCAGAAGAGTTGTGCCATTTTAATTTAGGGCCAACGGGGCATCATAAAACCCTGAAGTAACTTGCCCAAGATCTTCATGATAAAAGCATAAATTCAACTTTATCTAAAATCATGGTCACAACTATGTAATCAGATTTTAATCACCTCAGTTTAATTCACAAATCTTTGTCATTATCAATCCCATCCAGAAATAAGTCTCCAGTATCATGACACAAATATCTATACACAACAGATGACAGACACAGGGCCAAACCTTAAGAAAACATAGCAGTCCAGCATGATATGTTTAAAAACTGTCAAAACAACCGTTTACAACAATTTTGTCAACAAATACCCCTTTTCCTAAAATATGATGAATGGACTGCAAAATTCTTATAAAAACCCTGCCAACAATTCAATAATAGAATACACTATGTTACATTATTTACACTGATTCTTAAAGGAAGGAATAAAAATACAATTTGAGTTGGAAGCAACAAATGTTACTCATTTGTCAATTAGTATGCAGGGTAGTATGTACACTTCACTTTAGTACAGTGTACATGACTTCAGTACAGTGTACATGGCAACAGTAATGTACAGTAAAATAGAGCAGATTGTACAAGGTATCACTACACTATATATTTCCTTTATTTTTCTCAAATTTTAACAAAATCAGTATCCATTATTTGTAAGTTCAGAAGCAAAAACACTATTTTACTATTGTCAGGCACTCACAGGGACACAATATGTAAAACCATGAACAGCCATTATATGCCAATCTCATATTACATAGATTTCTATATAAATAACTGATATATCTGACTGCCATTTCTTTTAGTCTCAGTTTAATTTTTCAAGTCCACAGGCTTCTTCCTCACCACCTATCATCCAAAAGTTTGGTCCAGGTTTGTGATTTAAAACTGATGTTACTGTGTGTGAAATTATGTCAGTTAAATTTGCTTAACTTCTGATTTCAAAATAAATATGGACTTCTTTGCTACCTCCTAAATGGAGGTGACCTTGTTCTTTCAGTTTTGGGCACTGGAATTGAAAGGGTTCTTCCTCCTCATCAAAGAAGCCATCTACAAAGATGATGTCGAACTCCACATTTTGTGCAAAAACTATTTTTCATCTTGCACTGACTTGAAACATTTTTGAACAATACAACTCAAAATTAACATGGATTTTCCTTAGCCTAAGTTCAAATCCATCCACAAAGTTTGATAACTGTACATCACTGAGAGCTCAAAATTTTGATGCAATAACCTTGACTTTGACAATTTAACCCCAATCATGGGTTTCATCCTAACCCATGTAGAAGCCATCTGCAAACATTGGTTACTGTACATGGTGGAGTACAGAAGTTATTATCCATTAACCATTTTTATTTTTCCTGCCAGTGTGTCCATGAGTTTTGAAACTACTATCCCATAATCAACAGGTTTTTTCCTTACCCTAAAGTGTAGGCCATTTACAGTCTTGTAAATGAATATGGTGAACAGCTCCAGTCGTGCAAAAATGAGACTGGTAACATACAGCTCTCATACTATAATATGATGCAAAAGTATGATTGGGATACAAAAATAAAAATTGATCATGTTGCATTTGGTATACAATGTGTGTCTGAATCAAATGAATGGCAGCTTTAATTCATGTGATTTTCTGGAGGAAGCTAATAGTTTTCTGCAGTCATCCTTGTCATCCCACACAAAAAGCCAAAAGGCTTCAATTAATTAATTCAATTAACAAGTTTTTATTTTCTCTTTCAGGTCTGAAGCTGCTTTCCATTCAATGCAATTTTCTGGCAATTTGCAACAAAAGAAAATCAGAAATAATGATCTTCTTCAGAACTACGATAGGATGTAATAACAGGTGATTGGGTTTGAGTAGTGATACCTTTAAGGGAAATGATGCCAAATATACACAATGTGATTGGCTTAGTGTAGTAATACCTTCAAGGGAAATGATGCCAAATATACACAATGTGATTGGCTTAGAGCAGTGATACCTTCAAGGGAAATGATGCCAAATATACACAAGTTGATTGGCTTGGAGTAGTGATACCTTCAAAGGCAACAGTGGCATATATAAAGTTCCCGTACATGTAAAGAGCAGCGATGCATAATATAAAGGAGTCATATATATCATGGCAAGCAAAGAAGGGATGTCAATACTGGCCAAAGAGACTTGTGCTGACATGACAGTAGTAATTTTGTAGGATATATATATATATATATATATATATATATATATATATATATATATATATATATATATATATATATATATATATATATCCTTATCAAAAAACTGAACATGCCCATGGTTTAAAAAAAAAATCCTTGAAGAAACTAAACATTTACAGAAGAACAATCACTAGCCATTTATGTACATTTATGGAATTATCTAAATGCAGGCAATATTATAATCATGGCCCTACAGAAGCTCCAACTCCTGTTTCAGGTAGCCTCCTGCTCAATGAAGCAATTAGCGCTGACAGCTATTAAAAACTATATGCAAGTTTAGCAAACAAAGCAATTAGGACTGTCTTCTTATCAAAACAAACATACAACTGGACTGATGTATGCTGGCCATCATTTTGTGAACACAATGCTTATCCTGGATTGAAGGAAAATATCTGACTTGAAGGAAAATATCTGACCTGGTATGGTCAAGGTCAATCCACTTCAAGACAATATATCCTTTTCCATCTGCAATAACAGAACACATACTGGTGAACACAGACCATATTTCTCTGTATTTGGAAGAACCATGCCAACAATTTCTGAGCTATCTAATAGCCATACACTGTAAAGTTTCTATCCATCCATAGCCTGCTTTCATTACATCCCATCGGTAGCCAGTCTTTGTCATGTTCAGCATCAGCCGCATTTCATCAATAAAATCACATTTTGCATTGCTGGCCTGCAAAAAAAAAAAACAACAGGAAAATTAAAATCCCTTTTTGCCACAGTAAACAGACAATTCTCAATGTAGATAAATATTCTTTTCAACAGAATATTTTATTTTCAGTACAGTAATCATGGGATTCAACTCAATACAATGTATGATTTATTTTGATGGGTATATTTTGGTGGGTATGATTTCTTTTGGTGGGTATTCATTTTCTTTGTAAGGAAAAAAAACATGATATTGCTGTCTATTCTTATATTCTTTGATAAGGAATGGTGATCTATTGTTTTCACGCATAGAATATCATCAACAGTTTCAACTTCTAATGTCAACACCACATATTCCATTATTTCCTTTTACAAGGGATCGTAATCAATTGTTGCAACAGAAAAAGCATTACTTTTGGACTGGTTTTCTGTCAACCATTAAATTCATGCTAATTCAAATCTCATGACAAATAGTGAATTCTCAAAATATTGTAATAAGATTGAATGGTAGAGGACACACAAGAACAATGATGGAAACATTCCCCGATTCTGGTACCCAAACTATAATGTAGGATCCATATCATGTATTGGTACACAAATACACTGACATCTATAATTGCAAATACATTCAATTCTGCCTACATCATCTCCATATGAAATGCTGACATGTGTACAATTTTTTTATTATTACCACTTTATTTATAATAACAATATATCCATGAATCATCAAATTGATAAACGCTTTTTCTTTTTCCAGAATCATCCGATCTGATAAACGCTTTTTCTTTTTCCAGAAGAGGCTGCTACTTATTACAAGCCCAACTGGCCATGCAACTTGTCTAAAGAGAATGCTCCAGTAGCTAAGTGGTACAAGCATCAGCCTCGGATGGCCGAGTCATACCAATGACCTACAAAAATGGTACTAACAGCTGCTTTGCTTGGCACTCAGCATTGAGAGGTTAGTGTTAGAACTGGTCGGCCTGGTGTCAGGATAATGTGACTGGGTGGGACATGATGCTACATGTCTGGGGCATGACTCCTCATGCTAGACATCACTATAAACTGCCAATCTACAGACATCATAGCGATATGACCGAAAATTTTTGGAAGTTTTTCTAAAAATACAAATCACACACACACACTTACTTGTTTAAAGATGAATTAAATGAAATTATTCAATAAAAGACTTAGAGTATATTTTATACCCTAAACACTTTGTATGTATTACTTGTATGTAATATAATTTGGTGTGGAAAGATTATTGTTTATGTCATAGCAATGGTAAATTACAATAGAACTGTAATACTGAATTTGTGTTGAATGTGTGAATTAGTTATTCCCATCAATTTTTCCTAATGGACAAGTGTCCTTCTTTTGGAAGTGTCCTCTTAAGACAGGTTCAAATGAATAGCTGGATTTAATTAAGACCTTCCTTATGTAACAAGATTTTATTCCATATCTACTGCATTTTCTGAGCTACATTCCAGTCATGTAAACTTGTCATTTTACCAACATAAAACCTGTATTATATTAGCTCCTTGGGCTGGATTTTTTTCATGATATGGCATGATTCATGGAGTAATAAGTAGTGAAGTAATGAATGAAGAATGGCACCAAAGACATCATGCAAAGAACAGTAACTTTATTTGTCTTTACTGAAGCTCGGTTGCAATTTCCTCAAAACGTAGATGGCAGCTAAAAATCCCATTTAAATAGCTAATTTAGCTCAATAAACCAAACAACCAGTTGGATGTATATTACAGTCATGGTACTCCTAATTGTATTTGAATGAAAATGCAACTTCCTATATTCCATCCTAATGCAGAGTACAAATATTAGTATACTATGGGATTACTGTATCATGTATTCCATTGTAATGCAGAGTAACAATTAGGTGGTATATGAAGGGATTACTGTATCATGTATTACATTTAATGAAGAGTAACAATTAGGCGATATAATAAGGGATTACTGTATCATGTACTCCATTTTAATGCAGAGTAACAATTAGGTGGTATGATAAGGGATTACTGTATCATGTATTCCATTGTAATGCTGAGTAGCAATTAGGTGGTATCCGCTCTGGTGGCCTAGTGGTTAGAGTGTCCGCTATGGATGCGGAAGATCATGGGTTCTATCCCCAGTCCAGTCATACCAAAGACTTACAAAAATGGTATTAACAGCTGCCTTGCTTGATGCGCAGCATTAAGAGGTTAGTGTTAGGACTGATCGGTCTGCTGTCAGGATAATGTGACTGCTACATGTCTGCAGCATGATGCCCCAGTGCTAGATATCACTATAAACTGCCCCACTGCAGATATTGTAGCAATATGACTGAAATTTTTTTAAAGCTATTTTAAAATTATAATCACATCACATCACAATTAGGTGGTATAATAAGAGATTACTGCATCATGTATTCCATTCAAATGCAGAGTAACGATTAGGTGGTATATTAAGAGATTACTGTATCATGCATTCCATTCAAATGCAGAATAACTATTCAGTGGTATAATAAGGGATTAATGTATCATGCATTCCATTCAAATGCAGAGTAATGATTAGGTGGTATAATAAGAGATTACTGCATCATGTACTACATTTTAATGCAGAGTAATGATTAGGTGGTATAATAAGGGATTACTATATCATATATTCCATTCAAATGCAGAGTGGCAATTAGGGAGTATAATAAGGTATTACTGTGTCATGTGTTCCATTTTAATGCAGAGTAACAATTAGGTGGTATAATAAGGGATTATTGTATCATGTATTCCATTCTAATGCAGAGTGACAATAAGGGAGTATAATAAGGGATTACAGTGTCATATATTCCATTCTAATGCAGAGTAACAATTAGGTAGTATAATAAGGGAATACTGTTTCTTGTATTCCATTCTAATGCAGAGTAGTATAATAAGTAGTATAATAAAGGATTACTGTATTATGTATTCCACTGTAATGCAGAGGAACACTTAGGTAGTATAATAAGGTATTACTGTGTCATGTGTTCCATTATAATGCAGAGTAACAATTAAGTAGTATAAAAAGGGATTACTGTATCATGTATTCCATTCTAATGCAGAGTAATGATTAGCTAGTACTCTATCATGTACTACATTGTAAGAGTCTCCCTATAAGGTGGTATACTGCATGACTGACATCGACAGTGTTATAACGATTATGTACTTCATTATAAGACAGTCTCAATATAAAAGTGTTAAAACGATTATGTGCTTCATTATAAGGCAGTCTCAATATAAAAGTGTTATAACGATTATGTGCTTCATTATAAGGCAGTCTCAATATAAAAGTGTTACAAAGATTATGTGCTTCATTATAAGGCAGTCTCAATATAAAAGTGTTATAACGATTATGTACTTCATTATAAGACAGTCTCAATATAAGTGTTATAACGATTATGTGCTTCATTAAAAGGCAGGCTCAACAAAAAAAAGTGGGAGAGATTATTATATGGTAGTTGTTGTACAGCTGTTTACATCAACAGCATTCAAGTAAGCATATACATACATCATTAACCAGGAATGAAAGATACCAGAATACTAGTTTTTCACTACCCAAGAAAAAAGGTAAAAATAAAATGTAACATTCAGGGAATGACAGGTGTTGTACTTTGAGGTTGGGTGGATTCACTCTGGTTCTGATCACAGAGTCACTGTGACCTTTTATAGAACATTACAAAACACAACTAAAACTAAGCAAATAATTATCACTATTATGACCTGTCCCCTTTTACATTATCTTATGAATCAGTCCTTAAAAATTCAAAGTACAAGGCAAAGTAACTACCACTAAACAAAACAAAATGTTAGAGATTACAAAAGTAGATGGCTCTAATGAAGAAGAGTATGGAACTTCAGCCTGCTGCAAGATGGTACTGCGAAGGCTGAATGCATTATTATCCATGATTTATGCCATAGGGGACATCTTACAAAGCTAACAGCTTTATATTGAAGTCTCTTTTCTCTTGTGAGCTATTTTAGACTGGTCTTTAGATTCTTTCTCTACAGGCTACCATCTGAGTCAGAAATATGTCAGAACACGTTTAAAATTCACCAATATTCTCTTACTCTGCCTGGCTAACCTGCATTTAGGTCCCCCCTTGACATTTAATACCATACTATGCAAACACCTGATATATTTAAAGTACATAATTAATTTGCATAACAAATATTTGTCCATATAATCTGCCAACTTGAATTCAGTGTCCAGACAATGAAACAACTTTACATGTCTTCAAGATGCATAATTTTACAGCTTTGGTAATACAGCAAGCTTCTCACTGTTAGAGATTAATTCATGTGCTTAAATAGCTATCAGTGAACAAAAAGTAAACAATTAAATAATGTCTCACTGTTTCATGTTGAATACTTAAGTCACTGAAGCTAATAACAATCAATGGTGTGATATAATTAAAAGTACTGGCAAGTTAGAGATCACAGGAAATTATAAATTAACAATAAAGCTTTCTCTCAGCATCTGATAAAAATATCTAAAGTGAATGTTCCACTAATCAAGAGCTAACAAATGCATAAAACAAAGGAATATTTGCCTTATTGATACCATTATAAAAATGATCCAAATGAAAACAAGATATTATGTTGAAAGAAAACAGATGTAATGATTGATGTACATGTAGGCATTGTAATTTTAATTCAAATATATTTGTACTGTATAAATTCTAATTTAATTCAAATATATTTGTACTGTATAAATTCTAACATTAATAAATATATACACCAACTTTTTCAGCAAAAATGTAGGACCAAAGAAAACTACTTGATACATATTTATTTATTGTGGTAGTTGAAATAAACATAATTCAATTCTAAAGACAACCCTGGCAGCATGTTCAATATTTTTCAGAACTGTTTAATCAACATAGCCAAAATCAAAACTTTTTGTCATCAACCTTGCTGAAATGAACTTTTTTGTCTTCAACCTTGCTAAAATGAATTGCTTGCAATCAGCCTTGCTTAAATGAACTTTTCTTTAATCAGCCTTGCTTAAATGAACTTTTCTTTAATCAGCCTTGCTTAAATGAACTTTTCTTTAATCAGCCTTGCTTAAATGAACTTTTCTTTAATCAGCCTTGCTTAAATGAACTTTTCTTTAATCAGCCTTGCTTAAATGAACTTTTCTTTAATCAGCCTTGCTTAAATGAACTTTTCTTTACTCAGCCTTGCTTAAATGAACTTTTCTTTAATCAACCTTGCTTAAATGAACTTTTCTTTAATCAGCCTTGCTTAAATGAACTTTTCTTTAATCAACTTTGCTTAAATGAACTTTTCTTTAATCAACTTTGCTTAAATGAACTTTTCTTTAATCAACCTTGCTAAATGAACTTTTCTTTAATCAGCCTTGCTTAAATGAACTTTTCTTTAATCAACCTTGCTAAATGAACTTTTCTTTAATCAGCCTAGATGAAATGAACTTTTTGTAATCAACCTCAATGAAATGAATGCTTTTGTAATGAATCTAGCTTAAATGAACCTTCTTATAATCAACATGGTTGAAATTAACTTTCTATAGTATTGTAATAACTTATATGAAACAAGAATATTTTAGATTTGCAGCAAGATTTTCAGAAAATGATCTTTAAGGAAGGAATGGAGATGCCAAGTTTGAGGTGATTAATCTGATTAAAATCAATCCCCATTATCCTATGTTTAGGGATCAACTTCTGGTGATCTTTGAAATAGCAAACAAAATGTATTTTTCAAAAATCTGAAAATTAATCAAATCATTCAGCGCTCATTGATACTCTTCATGCAAATTGCTCAGTCTCCTGAACAGGAAGATAAAAGACTTCATCTGACTGGCTGATAAAATTAGTGATTATGGTAATAACACAGGTCAGCAGAACATGACCCCATAAAGATCATTATTAGTTATTCATGTGAAGATCTATCTGATTTTAATCTGATTCTCTAAATGATGTGCCTATGCTAAATTATACATGACAATTGTGATAACCATGGTACTGATACATGTGCATTGTGATACACAAGACATGTTAGTGATACATGTGCATTGTGATACACAAGACATGATACTGATACATGTACATTATGATACACAAGCCATGATACTGATACATGTCCACTGTGATACACAAGCCATGTTACTGATACATGTACATTGTGATAATAAGACATGGTACTGATACATGTCGACTGTGATACATAAGACATTGTACTAATACATGTCGACTGTGATACATAAAACATGGTACTGATACATGTCCACTGTGATACATAAGCCATGATATTAATAGATGTGCATTGTGATACACAAGCCATGATACTGATACATGTACATTGTGATACACAAGCCATGATACTGATACATGTGCATTGTGATACACAAGCCATGATACTGATACATGTCCACTGTGATACACAAGCCATATATCTGATACATGTACATTGTGATAATAAAACATGGTACTGATACATGTCGACTGTGATACATAAGACATTGTACTAATATATGTCGACTGTGATACATAAAACATGGTACTGATACATGTCCACTGTGATACATAAGCCATGATATTAATAGATGTGCATTGTGATACACAAGCCATGATACTGATACATGTACATTGTGATACACAAGCCATGATACTGATACATGTACATTGTGATACACAAGCCATGATACTGATACATGTACATTGTGATACACAAGCCATGATACTGATACATGTACATTGTGATATACAAGACAAGGTACTGGTATAGGTGAAGAACAGTATACAGAATAGAGTGAAATAAACAATACTTATTCCTAACTTGTGATTATCAAAAATAACTTGTAATAAGTGTATACTGTTTTAATTGATTCTCCACCTTAAAGTATTTATGTCTGTATTTTAACTGTAAAATTATCAATGCTAAACATTTTTGAATTATTTCATCCCTAAAAATAGTGTCCATAGAAAAACAGCACAATATAATTTGATAAATGAATGCCTACTTTTCTTTAAAGAAAAATCCCACAAACTTGCCTTTTCTGCAAGTCTGCAAATTAAATTCTACATTTTGAAGTGAAATCTGCTTGTATGATGACCAGCTTAAACTTTACAGTTCAAGTACATTAAAAAAATTTGTTTTGGTCAAAGGGCAAAGAAAAACCATTATCCCTGACTATCTTTTGGTAACACATGTGGAATGTACAACCAGATAGCAACATGTGCCATACATGCTCATTTACAAGTATTGTCTGCATAATGTTCTGGCATACCTGGGTTTACACAATCTTGTTAGGAATAATCAACACAACAAACAATGTTGACCTTGATATGCTGGGCATTATGTATCTGACAGCAGACCAGAGTTTATGTTGGTCTTAGCTAAATGCCAACTATTAAGAATATATGGTACAGTTGTTATTTACCACAAACAATATATGGAAACCAGGCCAAGTTAAAACAATTATTTTTGATTCACTACAATCTAAAGTCTTTTGCAGAATGAAGGAGAATTCTTACCCACCTACCCCCAACAAAATAAAACCTCCAACATTGCACAAGCATGTGATAATAACATATTTCTGAGAATAAACAGGCAACAGATCCTACAACCTGCTCTGAGCCAATCAAATTGTGGGATAACATGATAATTTTGGGATAACCAAGGCTTCAAAATTCTTTGTGCTCCTGTCACATAATGCATGATGTCCCTGGTCCATGCATTTTTATTTTAGCTATCAGTGTGCAAAATAAGCTCCACAGATTATAATTTAATAAAATGAACTTGTTTAATGAGATCTGAAGGAGTAACAAGAGGCCAATGTTGGTCTAAGATCACTCAACTGCATAGACACTGGTATAGATTACCCCCCTTTGCTACAATAAACAAAAACAACAACAACAACAACAATAATAATAATAATAATAATAATAATACTAATAATAATAATAATTTTATTTAATGATGGTAACAAATATTTTAGTTACATAGAACTAATCTTCACTGTAGTCCTTCCTTTTTTATATGCATATTTACATATCTAATGCAAAATTGCATACACAATTAAGGTGCATAAAACTCTGTGTGTGTATATATATATATATATATATATATATATATATATATATATATATATATATATATATATATATATATAACAATGCCAATATTAACATAAAATTTCATAGCTTTTTGCATTTGACTGCAAATGTTAAATTTACGGAAAAATGGGTCCCTTTAGTGGCCATGTTTCATTTATGTTAACATTAGTGTGATTGTTGTTGTGTGTAATTTAATATGATTTAGCAGTATAATAAACTGTAGTGTCAGATAAATTATTCTTAGTTTGTACTTCTTTAAAAGAATAAAGATTTTGCAACTTTCTATTTATCAAAGTTTGTTACAAATATGACAATACCAAAATACATTACTGCACCTTGATGTTAACTAGTTAAGACATGGGCTCTTAAAAAATGTTGATAATTGCTAATTTATAATAAATTCTGAACAATCAACAATAAAGCCAATAATTTGTGTATTTGCTTTCAATGTAATGATGTACTGGGAAACAATATGCATTGTGTACAATCCTGGGTACCAGTAAACCACAACTACTTGCTCAATCAACCAGCATAATGCACACAGGTATGAAGCATTGCTATATCTAAAAAAAAAATAATTACCTGAATTGAAAATTATTTACTTAACCTAATAAGTAATTGAAAATAATAAAAAGTAATTCCAAAGCAATAGTTGTTATAGCTATCATAAACTGCCTTTTTCTTAATCGCCAAATAAAAGCCACTTTCATGTATGCATGACTTCAATTCCAACATGGTCAATCAGATGGTAGCTTAAAATCAATTAGTTCTTCCCTAATTCCTAAATAAATGGAATGTAATTTGTTATAGATGTATATAGGATTGGTCTGGAAATTCATACCTGTTGTTGGACATTTATCAGGAGCAGTTCTAGTCCTTGAAACATGCATTTTTTTATAACCTCTACCCCTCTTCACCTTACATATTTCATGTATTTTTTTAAGTCATCCTATGATTATATCAACTGGTTAAAAATCAGACTGTATCATGTTACTTTAAAATTTAGGATTAAATGCAAACATCTGCTTTACATCACTTACCTACAAAGGGCAACTGTAACTGATCTCATGATAATGTTTTTATAAAACAAGTATGTATTATTATCAAATTTAATGAATACAAGTAACCAGCAAGTGACCATGAGTATTGTTTATATACTTCTTTTTACACACATTTCCCTTCAGAATGTTGAGCTGTGTTTGCTATTGTCAATACACTCATTGGAAAGTTACAGATTTGTCAATACACTTATTGGAAAGTTACAGATTTGTCAATACACTCATTGGAAGGGTATAGATTTGTCAATACACTTTATTGGAAAGGTACAGATTTGTCAATACACTCATTGGAAGGGTATAAATTTGTCAATACACTCATTGGAAAGTTACAGATTTGTCAATACACTCATTGGAAGGGTATAGATTTGTCAATACACTCATTGGAAAAGTACAGATCTGTCAATACACTTATTAGAAAGGTATAAAATTGTCAAGACTCCTTGTAAATGAATAGAAAGGCAATTACATTAAGGCACAGAACTGTCAATACGCTCATTGGAAGGGTAGAGACTTGTGAACTTTTTAAGTGAATAGATAGGAAATTACATATGCTACTTGTTTGTTATTGTCAACACACCTTTTGGAAAAGGTACAGATTTGTCAATACACTCATTGAAAGAAAATAGATTTGTCAACACTTTCTAGTAAATAGATAAGCCATTACTTGTTGTTATAGTCTACAATTGTAGACAGGTACAGATTTGTCAATACACTCATTGGAAGAAAATAGATTTGTCAACACTTTCTAGTAAATAGATAAGCCATTACTTGTTGTTATAGTCTACAATTGTAGACAGGTACAGATTTGTCAATACACTCATTGGAAGAAAATAGATTTGTCAACACTTTCTAGTAAATAGATAAGCCATTACTTGTTGTTATAGTCTACAATTGTAGACAGGTACAGATTTGTCAATACACTCATTGGAAGAAAATAGATTTGTCAACACTTTCTAAGTAAACAGATAAGCCATTACTTGTTGTTATAGTCTACAATTGTAGACAGGTACAGATTTGTCAATACACTCATTGGAATAAATTCACGTTAAGTGAATAGATGGGTAATCACATGTTTTACTTATTCACCATTTACAGCACACTCTTTAGAAGTATATAGATAGGAAATTCTATGCAAGTCTATGAAAAAAATTATATGTATATTCTATTGCATTGGTTTACAATTAGGGCAGGCAGGTCTTTTTTCAAGCATTATATATAATGTTATTTTTGCATCTTTTCACCATCAGGCCTAATTGTTTCCTATTGTGAACACATTCATTGCAAGGGTACTGAGAGCCAATAACATGTACCATTGTCATGTTTCTTTCTCTTTTTTTAAAAGTCTTCAAGAGTGTATTTGTCAAAACAAACTATACTCAGACTTCAAAATTTCTAAATGTTATTTGTGTTTACTTCAAACAGGACTTACATTTACTTTTCTAGGCAATAAAGGTACACCACAAGAACCGAATGTGTTCCTTCATGCGAACCTATAATTCAGTACTGATGTAAAATATGTGATCTTGAAGTCAAAAGGCAAAGTGAGAATGTCAGAGAATCTTTGCAATGATTCATTTCATCCCATATGCGAAATATATCCATCATTATAGAAATGTAAGCAAATTCGAACACTAACAAAAACCTTACCAAACATTATTTTCTATAAATGTGACCTTGACCCTAAGGTCAAAGGGGCAAGAATAACTGTCACAAAATAAATTGTCTTAACATTGTCATAATTCATCCGAAGTATGATTTTAAAAAATCCATCATATGGTTAATGAGCCAATGAAAACCTTACCACTTAAATTTCAATAGGGGCAATTTAAGCATGTCAATCATTGATCTCTATACTTCATAACAGTTAAAGTTGAATATGATCAGAGTTTATGATAGGGTTTAGGAAATATCAGCAGATAAAAACATTTAAACAAAATCTTAATGCAACTTTCAATGACTTGGACATTGATCCCTGTGGCGAATGGGGCAATAGAAAGCATGACAAGGAATAAATTGTATTAGGTATTGTATCATTCATGCCAAGAATGCAATGAGTGCAGACGGTGAGTACATGATCATTATCATGTAGTTTTCATTTGATGTAGTTGCTGATTTTCTTGTATATGTACATTAAAAATATGTCTTCAGAAAAATAAAATATTAGGTATGTGCTCATTGTATTTTGATTATTTATTTTTATTCAATATGCATCATATGGCTAAATGTGATATTGAATCCATAATTTAATGCCCCCCCCCTTTTCTTTATGAAGCCAAGAGGATCAGTATGTAAGATGTGATACACTTTCTGGAACTCCACCAATTTATGTCATGTTTGCAGGGTTTTCCTGTAAAGAGCACATGGGGAGGAGGAGGGGGAAGAGAGGGGAAGGGGGAGAGGAGAATTAGGGCAGGTCTTACTGTCTAAATAAGTCTCTTAGAAACAATTCAAACACTTCCAATTTTGAATTTGTATATGAAAAAGATTCAGTGCCACTCAGAAGCCAAGACCATGCAGACAGGAAATGAAATGTTGTCTGATATAAAAGATAGACTTTTAAATTAGAGGTTTGGCCATTTCCTGATTAAAAGGGAAGTATCTAAATCAGGTTATTACCTGACATTATAATGAAAGCCTATCCTGTGTATGGCCTGCAACATGTGGGTATTACTGTGAGTACTGATTATGGCAATACTTGGGTACTGAAAGGATAATATCCCAATAATACTGTTATGTCCATTCTATCATAATACAAGTCCCACTAGAGTAAGTGTCAAACAATATATGTACAGTGAAACATGACATTAAAATGTCATACAATAATAATAATAATAATAATAATAATAATAATAATAATAATAATAATAATAATAATAACAAAAATAAAATAATACTACTAAAAAGTAAAACTTTGCATGTTATAGAAGCTGTAAACAGGGTAAGTATACAAATGATACTGACATGTATATGTACAGTGTATAGCGATATACACACAAGTCCCACTAGGGTAAGTGTCAAACTCTGATATGTACAGTGTATAGCGATATACACACAAGTCCCACTAGGGTAAGTGTCAAACTCCGATATGTACAGTGTAGCATGACAATAAAAAGTCATAAAAGGATAATAATAATTTTAAAAAATACTGCTACTAATAATAATAATAACAAAAAGTAAAACTTATTATGTTATTGAAGTTGTAAACAAGGTAAGTAAACAAATGATACTGACATGAACACTTGCAGTGTATAGTGATATAGAGATCCTATAAGGGTATAATGTGACCCCATTATAGCTTCATTATAACATGAATTTGGATATAACATGATTGTGGCATGATCTCAAAATTTCATATATATGTACTTTTCTCGAATGAATTTATGTTTATTTTCTTTAAAGTAATGTGTAAGAAGTTTATTATCTTTTTGTGGGAAGAGTTTGTGTATGAAATCTAATAGAAAACAAACATGGCATGGCTCCTGCAATTTGAGATACATATATTGATCTAGTAAACTGCAAAAAGTATTCACTTTTTTAAAGTACAAAAAATAAAGTTAAAATGTTTATACAGGAGATCATGCTGAGTACTGCCAATGTCGCAAATTGTGATTTGTTTTCCTTACTCACAACAAAATATACCAATTTTATTTCACCTGGCAATGTTGGATCTTTAAACTTGTATATGTAACTTGGGTTTGCATTGAAGAACTTCAGAGACATCATGAAGGAAGCTGTAAACTTGAGTTAAAATGCATGGGAATTTATATATTGATATACAAAACCATTGTTCATGCTGACAAAGCATCTTAACAGTGCATTGTTATAATATCCTAATCTGCTTATGCTGACATCTGGTTTGAGTACTGTATGCTGTGAGATCTTCATACTTTTTTAATACACATTTCTGGTAAAGGACATCAAGTGTATTAGACCATCTTATAATGGCTCCTTCAGACAAAGTAGTGTAGGATTGTCAACCACTCAATAGTAACTAATATATTTATTTTGACTAACATCTGTATGCAAGTTCCTCTTCTTTTCACTCATAAAATTAAAACTTTAGTACACTCATATTTTCTGCAGTAATCCTTGTCATAACATAACACTTGTGTATTTATCTGTTGGCCCTTTTATAAAAACAAAAGAAATTTGGACACATGCATGGAAAGCAGAATCATTTTGCCACCAGAAATGTCTCTTCTCTGATCTACTTGTTGGCAGGAAAATTAACTGCTACAATGGTCCAAACCTAATTCCTTAGTTTTTAAAATGTACTCAGACAAAACAGTTTTGCCAAAACTTCACAGAAAAATTAATCACCTTTGAAGCATCAATCATTCTGTATAAATATGAAGCAAATGGAAAAACAAAAATCATTCACAATCAATGTTCTACAATTATATGGTGTTGCCACCACAATAAGAGAGATCTGTTTGGTCATGCATTCTTCATCAAAGAAAGTCGACTGCCATCTTCAATAGCTATCATTTTGTTCAGTAATTAGATTTTTTAAAGGGAAATGAAAACCTGAACAAATTCAAAAGTTTAACAAACATATTTGCAAGATATACCATCTTCAATTAACTCAATGGCCAAATGTTATATGGTTTCAAAAGATTGGCAATTTAATTTGCATTTTATGCCATTGTTGGTACCAACAGTAATGTATTTTCTTTTCCTGCAAAAATGAATATTTCATGGAACAATAAACATGTTCCAATCACTGGAAAATACAACAGTCAGATTCCATTGCTTTTATTCAAATTGGGGGCTGACTTCCTTTGATGGAAGTTTTTGTCATACAAAAAACTATACACATGTGCTACTTGCAACAACTGTAGTGAATCATTAAGCAACATTCAGATATAGACCAAAATGGGGATTAACAATTTTGTATATATACACACTAACAGGTTGTGAGTCATTCATGATGTTTATAACATGTGAGCTTGAATTCATGGATTTTTTTATAAACATGTACAGTACTTAATGTATTATTGACTGTACTACACAAATGTAAGTGGTTTTGAGACTAGTTTGTCTTCATTTAATCAAAAGCACATTCTTTTGTGCCTGCTTTTTTTTACCCTCTACCCCCACCCTTGCTTGCCATATTTTAGGTGAATATATCATTTTCTTTTTCAGCTAGCTGACTTGGTTGATGTATAACATGGTCGAGTTTCATGGACCCCAACTGTCGTGTTATAGGGGGTTCATACTGTATTATCAAATAATATTGATGAGTACAGTGATATAGTAATGTCCTAACAGGACGTATATCAGAATAATACTGACATATAAAGTGTCACAATATAGTGGTCCTTTTAGGATATATGTATTGAAATAATAATATTGCTTACAATGTATCAAAATACTGTACAATGGTCTCTATATGGCATGCATCAAAATAATACTGTCCATGTGGTTCAAGTCTCAGGTTTGACCAACATGGGTATGTGAGAAAACTTGCCAGTAGAGTCCTGTGGGTGAGTAGTTCTCCCTGGGCTCCTCTGGTTGCCACACTAAATATACTGGCCATGTATATAGCTTGTCATGTGTTGAAAAAAATGGCATTAGATCCACAACAAAGCCAAAATAATTGTGCAGATGTCCAAGAAATCTGGGTTAACAAGATACTTTTCAATGTCCTCTGTATGCATGGAAGACAGGCAATGTCTGTGCAGACTTTGAAAGGAATTGTGCCGTGATGTTTTATGTGAAATTCTTGGTCAACATAGGTTAACCATTTTCAAGAACTATTGTTGAAAGGTTCTTTACATCTTAGTTTAGTAATGGTAAACTAAATTTGCTAACAAATCCAAATCATTCTTTTTAAACTTTGTCATGCCCAAGTATTTTATTATAATTCACAAATATGGAAACAAGATAAACCTGCTACAAGTCCTACTCTGAGGACTCGCCCATATTTTTTGTATGCCTACTGGTTTCATGTATGATCTTGGCTATCCCCTAACAACAAAATGGCTGTCCATAATATGTAATTATTTAATATTGTTTCTGATTTTCTGTAAATTATTCAAGTTCCAAAACTACAACCTGGACATTTGGTTTTACAAAGTGCCATTAATCCACCAGATACAATAAAAATCTGAAAAATCTACTGTAATAATTTTTACAAATTTATCAATATTATTTTATGAAGTTTTAGCATCTGTGGTTAACAAGTCTGGGTAACAAATTCCAATCTTATATGATGGGCCTTGAGTGGTCGCATGGTCTAAAGCACTGTCCATTACGGATCACTGTCATCTCACCTCTGTCTGTGTGGGTTCGAGTCTAGGATTCAGTGAATGTGGATATGTGAGAAAGCTTGCCAGTAGCTTATCGTGGGTCGGTGGTTCTTTCCAGTGACTTCCCCGTTTCTTCCTCCACCATTATTACTGGCTGCTATGATAGCCTATCATGTGCTGACAAATGTTGTTAAGCCCAACAAAAACAACAACCAATCTAAGATTGTTCTTGGGATAAAAATAACAAAAAGCAAATTTTGTAACTATCCAAAGAGTACCTTGTATGTGTATTCATTCAGATTTATTCTGATCAAATTGTAAATAGATTTTTTTCAGCATTTTCTACACCTGGTAAAATACATCTTGGTTTAAATCCTTCTAAAACAAACTTGCTTATATGGAGGTCATATTACCTGGTGTGTAGTCATATCATTTGTAAAAAAATATTGCTTCTTGCTTTTGAATTCGTTCAAATTCATCCTGTAATGTTTGGGAATGGGTCATCCTATAAAACTGACAGGCATTTTCTAACATAGATCAAAGTATCAAAGAAAACCTTTTAAAGCTTCCGATTTTGTGGGCATGTTGATACACACAAGTTATATTTTAACAGGGATGAAGCATGACTTGCCTTGATGCACACCCACTGAATGCAATGGTTCCATTTCTGACTGCTGGTAACTGTGTTCTATATATATTATTTAGTTTGAGACTTTTTAAAGAATTCCTTTCCAAGGAAAGGTGCACACAGAATATAATACACTACTTTCGGGAGATTTTCTAAAGAAGTTTCTTCCAAGGAATATAATACTAATTTTAGGAGACTCTTGCATCATTTGCATTCCACATTTTTGAAGATGGAATCAAATACTTCAATTTTGACACTTGAACTGCACAAAACATTTTTGTTCCTAAGAAAACTTTACTACAAACAAGTACAAAAAACAATTCAGTTCTTCTTTCATTTTGAAATTAAAAATGATTAAAAATCTACATTTGAAACTGACACAAATGTCCAGTGGTTCTTTCTTTGATACAAAAACTATGTCATACACTACATGTGAATAGACGTAACTGGCTTTTTTTAATAAAACTCTGGTAGCAATAGGATGTTTGCAAGTTATCATTTTTTCACTCACCTGAAAAATACAGGTAGCAAAACATTACATTTAAGCACTGCTTATGGTCAGATTAGCTAAAATTTCATGTAGTCTGGTTATATTGCTGCATTCATACAGTCTGGTTATATCACTGCATTCATACAGTCTGGTTATATCACTGCATTCATACAGTCTGGTTATATCACTGCATTCATACAGTCTGGTTATATTGCTGCATTCATACAGTCTGGTTATATCACTGCATTCATTCAGTCTGGTTATATCACTGCATTCATACAGTCTGGTTTTATTACTGCATTCATACAGTCTGGTTATATCACTGCATTCATACAGTCTGGTTATATCACTGCATTCATACAGTCTGGTTATATTGCTGCATTCATACAGTCTGGTTATATTGCTGCATTCATACAGTCTGGTTATATTACTGCATTCATACAGTCTGGTTTTATTACTGCATTCATACAGTCTGGTTATATTGCTGCATTCATGCAGTCAGTTATATTATTGCATTCATGCAATCTGGTTATATTACTGCATTAAAGCAGTCTGGTTATATTACTGCATTCATGCAGTCAAGTTATAGTACTGCATTTAAGCAGTCTGGTTATAGTACTGCATTTAAGCAGTCTGGTTATATTACTGCATTCATACAGTCTGGTTATATTACTGCATTTAAGCAGTTTGGTTAAATTACAGCATTTAAGCAGTCTGGTTAAATTACTGCATTAATGCAGTCTGGTTAATTTCTTACATTATATTGCTGCACAAGCTTTGCTAACAAGAAAAGAAATTAGTAATACGTGATTAAAGGAAATAGAACCAAGTTTTCATAGGTACAAATGACTTTGCAACTCTTTAAGAAAAGTTTTTTTAAAAATTATTAGTTGTAATGATATAAATTTATTGTGAAAAGCAATAGCCTGCTGAGAAGAACATTCAGTTTGAAGCAACACAGCATTAATCCAACACTTTCAGCTATCCTTATCAACCTACCCCCATTGATACACATTATTAACTAGGTTAAATTGTTTCCATCCCTAAACTCCACTAGAAAGGAAAGGTTTGGAACTGAAAATTCCTGTGAACATTCATATCCCTAATTATACCTGGAAGCATATATATTTTGTATGGCATTTAAAAAAAAGTTTAACATGATATCTTACTACACTACCAAATCCTGGCAGCTAGGACCATATCATTAAACACAAGAAAATCTTACACCTGCACATACAGGTGGTTAGAACCATATCCATAAACATGATAAATAATTATATCCACAAATTCAGATGGATTAGATCATGTTGTTTAATATAATAAAAAAGTATACCTAAACATCAAGATAGTTAGGACAATATCATTACACATAATAAGACACTTGGGGTTTGAGATTAATCTGCTGCTAGCCCTAAGTTGATGATTTTGCCAACAGATCAATAAACTCTGAGCATTCAGTAATCTGCTAGAGCAGTGAAACTTTCTGCTAATTGCAGGCATTAAGTAGTGTCTGTGTGTGCATATATTTGTCTGTCTGTCTGTCTGTCTATCTATCTGTATGTATGTATGTATGTATGTATGTATGTATGTAGGCATGCATGCATGTATGTATGTAGGCATGTATGTATGTAGGCATGAATGTATGTAGGCATGCATATATGTATGTATGTATGTATGTATGTATGTATGTATGTATGTATGTATGTATGTATGTATGTATGTATGTATGTATGTATGTATGTATGTATGTATGTATGTATGTATGTATGTATGTATGTATGTATGTATGTATGTACATGTGTCTGTATGTATGTATGTATGAATGTATGTATGTATGTATGTATGTGTATGTATGTTTGAATGTATGTATATATGTATGTTTGTGTATGTATGTATGTTGTATGTATGTACATGTATATATGTACATGTATGTATGTATGTATGTATGTATGTATGTATGTATGTATGTATGTATGTATGTATGTATGTATGTATGTATGTATGTGTATGTATGTATGTATATATGTATGTATGTATGTATGTATGTATGTATGTATGTATGTATGTATGTATGTATGTATGTATGTATGTATGTATGTATGTATGTATGTATGTATGTATGTATGTTATGGCACATGAAAACAAAATTGGCTATATGGTGCATACTAAAGGTAAAGGTACAAAAAGTATGTGGAAGTTTTAGTAAAGTATGCAGCTGCCACTGAAATGTCCGATATTAAAATTATGATAATTCAGAGAGCAACCATAAATATGATTAAGAGAAGACAGTGAGAAAGTACCACAAATACATGCTGGGAAAATGCTGAAGGATGACAGAAGGAAAGGATATAAGCACATGTGCATTGTGTGCCAAGTACTACATTAACATTCATTTTTGATCACAACAATGATGTTACTTTTTAACTCACCAGAGATCATGGATTATAAAAGATGGCATCAAGATGTGGTATGCTGTTGTACTGCTTAACTTACCAGATAGAAAGGATAATGTGCAAGTAAGGATTTATTTTCTGAAGCAAAGTAGATTGATGCGATGATTGGTTTCTTTTCTACACAAGGAAGTAACACCTTAAAGCTGACATCCCTTTGATCACTGAAATGCTTCCCAGACAAGAACTGTTCAAGCTGATGGATTGAAACGGAACAAAATCATAAAACAAACTGCCTAGTAGAAATGTGTGTGTGATTTAGATTTTTAACACAGCTTTAAAAAATTTTCATTCATATCACTACTATGTCTGCAGCATGGCAGTTTATAGTGATGTCTAGCACAGGGTCATCATGCCACAGACATGTAGTATTGACCTCCCACCCAGTCACATTATTCTGACACCAGGCAGACCAGGCCTAACACTAACCTCCTAATGCTGTCAAGCTAGGCAGCTGTTAGTATCATTTTTTAATGTCTTTGATATGACTCTGCAGGGGACTTCTGGTATGGATGTTCTAACCACTAGGTCACCAGAGTGGTTCATGCTAAAAATTAAGTCATAATTCAACTGTCATGCATGATGAAACAAAGATCAAAGAGTATGAGACACCCTCAATGTTGTTTTAAACTAGCTTAAATAGTAATACTTGTTAACAATCAATATACATGATACATACTGATAAATACATGCAGTGAACTGAATGGTTACAATATTGATACACAAGTTCAAGAATCTCTTCTACCTGAATTTTGCCAATCATTAGGACCGATTAACCACACAAAAATAATGCAATTTCTTATTTATCACAAATTTAATAATTTTAGTAAATCAATACCTGTCAAGTAAATAGTAGTAGTTTATTCATTTGCTGTTGGACAAACCATTAAATTTATTTGGTCTATAAAGATTATACACATGTTTCAACTTGTCATGTTAATTGATGACAAGTTTACACTTGGTTTCTATATAATTTTCATAAGGCATGAGCCATGAATCAATATGAAAATTTTAAAGTAGGAAAGGGCCATAGATCCATATGGTAATTTTAAGCTGGGTAGGTGTCATAGATTCATATAATAGTTGTATAATTGATGGGGTCATTGATCCATAAAATACAGATAATTTCAAACAAGGTAGGAATCATAATCTGGGATAATTTTAAATAGTGTAGTGATTATATATCTTTATGATAATTTTAAATTCTGTAGGGGTAGGGTTTATAAATCCAGACAATTTCAAACTACAGTAGGTAAGAGCCATAAATCAATAGAATTTTAAACAAGGTAGGGCCCATAAATCCATATCATAACTTAAAATTAGATAGGGGACTTAAATCTGTTTTATAATTTAAGCAGCTATTGGTACTAAATACATGATAATTTTAATCCAGGTATGGACCATGACCCCTAGCAATTTTGTAAGAACACAGTAAAAATGATCTTGACCATTAAGTCTTCTTAAAAAAAAAAGCCTCTCATTAAACTGGTTTTGATCCATAATGTCCATGAAAAGCTCTTGGAAATTAAATGCAACATGACGAGATGGATGTCAATACACTGTTCTGAATATGTTAAGAGAGCAAATGTTTCAAGATTTCTAGAATTTTTTATCTTAATCTATATCTTTAAAACTAATTAAATACTGAAATGCAGGATGATGCCTGTGCCATGATGATGTCTGTGCCACGATGATGATTGTGCCACGATAATGACTGCCAATGTTTATCATCTTCTGTTCAGATTCTATTTTATTATATCAAGTTGTGAAAATGTTTTCTACTTTTAGTAACAACAGCCATATCTGATGTACAATGGTTCTAATCTATATAAATCTGAAAGCCATTCATTCTAATATGCTTCTGTAAATTTTGTCAAACAGTTATTTAGAAGTTATTTAATGTTTTCTATTTATAGTAACAACAGCCATATTTGAAAACTGATATAAATTGAGAAGCCCTTCATGCCAAAATGCATTTTACAAGCTGAGGTTAGAGTCTACAACCTGGCATTTGAGAAGTGACCAAGGATTTATCTTTGGCCAAATCTGATGGCAAATAAGTTTGATGGTGTCTGTCATCATCTATACAAGTTGAAAGGTCTTCATGTTCATATGCTGTTTTTACAAATGTTCCATAAAATGTTGTGAACCTGTTGGTTGATTTCATTGGTTGGTTGATTTCATTGGCTGGTTGATTTCATTGGTTGGTTGACTTTAAAAAGACACCTTCAGCACCTTATTGGCCATATTATGCTTAGGAAATGGCATCTAGTACTTTCACTAAGAACAGACTAATCACAGCTTAACCTGACAAGCCTGAGTGGTTAAGGAACCAATGACCTTTGAACTACAAATCTGACACTACCAATCTGGCAACCAAAACTCCAAAAGTTTTTCTATATTTAGTAAAGGTGGCCATATTTGATGTATCAGTATCATTTATGAAAAACTTAAAAGGTCTTCATTCTGGGGTGGTCAAATTTAGTCAAATTATTTTATACAGTTCTGGAGAAGAGGACATTTAAAGTTTTACCTATTTCTAAAAGGTGCAGCAAGATTTGTAGGCAGCCATCCTTAATGGTTCCAGTATGAGACTGCTCTTCATAACTAGGTGCTTTCTGTCCAGTTAGGACAAATTCTGCTTAGCTGTTGTCTATCCAGTTAGGTCAAATTCTGTTTAGCAGTTTTCTGTCCAGTTAGATCAAATTCTGTTTAGCTGTTGTCTGTCCAGTTAGGTCAAATTCTGTTTAGCTGTTTTCTGTTCAGTTAGGTCAAATTCTGTTTAGCTGTTGTCTGTCCAGTTAGGTCAATTCTGTTTAGCTGTTTTCTGTCCAGTTAGGTCAAATTCTGTTTAGCTGTTGTCTGTCCAGTTAGGCCAATTCTGGTTAGCTGTTTTCTGTCCAGTTAGGTCAAATTCTGTTTAGCTGTTGTCTGTCCAGTTAGGTCTAATTCTGTTTAGCTGTTTTCTGTCCAGTTAGGTCAAATTCTGTTTAGCTGTTGTCTGTCCAGTTAGGTCAATTCTGTTTAGCTGTTTTCTGTCCAGTTAGGTCAATTCTGTTTAGCTGTTTTCTGTCCAGTTAGGTCAATTCTGTTTAGCTGTTTTCTGTCCAGTTAGGTCAAATTCTGTTTAGCTGTTTTCTGTCCAGTTAGGTCAAATTCTGTTTAGCTGTTTTCTGTCCAGTTAGGACAAATTCTGTTTAGCTGTTTTATGACCAGTTATGTCAAATTCTGTTTAGCTTTTTTCTGTCCAGTTAGGTCAAATTCTGTTTAGCAGTTTTCTGTCCAGTTAGATCAAATTCTGTTTAGCTGTTTTCTGACCATTTAGGTCAATTCTGTTTAGCTGTTATCTGTCCAGTTAGGTCAAATTCTGTTTAGCTGTTTTCTGTCCAGTTAGGACAAATTCTGTTTAGCTGTTTTATGACCAGTTATGTCAAATTCTGTTTAGCTTTTTTCTGTCCAGTTAGGTCAAATTCTGTTTAGCAGTTTTCTGTCCAGTTAGATCAAATTCTGTTTAGCTATTTTCTGACCATTTAGGTCAATTCTGTTTAGATGTTATCTGTCCAGTTAGGTCAAATTCTGTTTAGCTGTTTTCTGTCCAGTTAGGTCAATTCTGTTTAGCTGTTATCTGTCCAGTTAGGTCAAATTCTGTTTAGTAGATTTCTGTCTAGTTAGGTCAAATTCTGCTTAGCAGTTTTCTGTCCAGTTAGGTCAAATTCTGTTTAGCTGTTTTCTGACCAGTTAGGTCAAATTCTGTTTAGCTGTTATCTGTCCAGTTAGGTCAAATTCTGTTTAGCAGATTTCTGTCTAGTTAGGTCAAATTCTGTTTAGCAGTTTTCTGTCCAGTTAGGTCAAATTCTGTTTAGCTGTTTTCTGACCAGTTATGTCAATTCTGTTTAGCTGTTATCTGTCCAGTTAGGTCAAATTCTGTTTAGCTTTTTTCTGTCCAGATAGGTCAAATTCTGTTTAGCTGTTTTCTGTCCAGTTAGGTCAATTCTGTTTAGCTGTTCAAATTCTGTTTAGCAGTTTTCTGTCCAGTTAGGTCAAATTCTGTTTAGCTGCTTTCTGTTCAGTTAGGACAAATTCTGTTTAGGTGTTTTATGACCAGTTATGTCAAATTCTGTTTAGCTTTTTTTCTGTCCAGTTAGGTCAAATTCTGTTTAGCAGTTTTTTTGTCCAGTTAGGTTAAGTTCTGTTTAGCTGTTTTCTGACCAGTTAGGTCAATTCTGTTTAGCTGTTATCTGTCCAGTTAGGTCAAGTTCTGTTTAGCTGTTTTCTGTCCAGTTAGGTCAAATTCTGTTTAGCTGTTGTCTGTCCAGTTAGGTCAATTCTGTTTAGCTGTTTTCTGTCCAGTTAGGCCAATTCTGTTTAGCTGTTTTCTGACCAGTTAGGTCAAATTCTGTTTAGCTTTATTCTGTCCAGTTAGGTCAAATTCTGTTTAGCTGTTTTCTGACCAGTTAGGACAAATTCTGTTTAGCTGTTTTATGACCAGTTAGGTCAATTCTATTTAGCTGTTATCTGTCTAGTTAGGTCAAATTCTGTTTAGCTGTTATCTGTCCAGTTAGGTCAAATTCTGTTTAGCTTTTTTCTGTCCAGATAGGTCAAATTCTGTTTAGCGGTTTTCTAACCAGTTAGGTTAAGTTCTGTTCAGCAGTGTTTGAGATGAAAGGTTTTTCTATATTAGGTTACAGTGGCTGCCACATTTTGCATGAATCAACATTTTTGACTGAAACCTGAAATGCCTTTATGCTAGTATGCCTTATATTAAATTTGTTTGAAACTGGTCTTGTAGTGTTTGAGAAGCTTAAAATAGCACAGGATAATCAACCCTTAGTCGATAGCTCACATCACTTTGCATTCTGGTGAGTTGCACCTAGCTCCATTTTAAATATAAATACCATCCTACAACATCCAAATCTGCTTATTCATTAGCAGTGTGTAGATCTTGATATGGTTCAGATATACAATAATCTACATTTTCCAGGAAATTTCTACGTTTATCACTGATCCCTAATGTAATCAGGCTTTTTTGTTGCATATATTCCCATTTTGAAGCCACTAATTTTCTTATTAAATAAAAAGTGTATCTGAAAGCTGAAGGTCTGAGTGTTCATACTGCATCTTAAAATAAACAAAAATCACTGTGTAATCTTCATTACAGGCCCACCTTAAGAAATCAAGTAAAATTATGGCTGCCTAGTAAAGCTGTCTTGACTTGCTTAAGGTACATCCACAGATGATCCAATTATTGCCAAGGAAGCTGTAATGCTGATCTAGTTTGCAACACTGTTTCACTTAACATTAGATTTTCCTGAAGCTTCCACAAAACAAGTCTTCAGATTAAATCAGTTTATCTTAATTACCATGTGCTATAATCATCTAATGCACTAACAGATCAACCATTATGATATGCTCATCTTTTTTCTATGTTAACTTTACATTGTCAGAACACCTTCATACTGCACATGGCGCGCAAAGAAACTAATTTCTAACGTAAACAATTTTTTATGAATGAACTAAAGCAGATATTTCATGGACGGCCACATACCAGCAAATGTTTCATAGACTGATACATACAAACTGCTTTGGCACATTCTGCTTTTACTTTTTTGATACAAATGTTACAGATTTAGCTAGATATAAACGCTATACAGGGTCCTCACAATAAAACGCAAGTTATACATATAAACTGTCTTCTTTAGCTGTTAATAAAAATGGCAAAAATATATTTACAATTTTACATCCTGAATTTCCTCAAAAAATATACTTTCGTAGGTCTGTAAATCTGAATTAGATGAGACATGTCATGGGTTCTCAAGGTTGATTACACATTTTTAAATTGTACTGTAATTTTGAGTATATTCCAAGTGCAGTTACATCCTCCTTCTATAATTGCAATGGAAAGGCTTCATAATTTTCCCACATTATGATCTGAATGATTCAATGACAGAAAAGAAACATGCATGCCGATGTCAACACAATTCAAAACGATTAAATTAACAGATGCTACTGGAATCTGATGCAAGTCACTTCATGTAGATAAATCCAGACCATAATCAAAAGATTGCATTGAATCAACAAAAATACCAAAACGTATTCATTCCAGATCAAATGGAAAAGTTGTTGCAATGTGTATTCATTAACAATATTAATCCAAATTTCAATTTTAAGTAGAGCAAGCGCCATTTTCTTTCAAAAATTATGTTTAGAGTATGACCAACTTCATATTTATCTGGGCGGAGTTATGCGCTTATTAATAATCTTGTGTAATGATCCACCAACACTTATGTAATTAGTTTGGAATACGGCATACATATAGTTACTTTGTTTCTTACAGTGTGTTTTTGTTTATATATTTAAATCTTGGGAAGAATAAGAAATGATCATATAATAAAAAGGTTACTGTGTTTGTATGGGAAAATATAAACTCATTTTGTTGGAAGGATATACTGCATTCCCAAGGTCATACAGTATATCCATCCAAAAAACTTGTTCATATTTTCCCATACAAATGCAGTAACCTATAAATACAGAATGGCAGCCGTTTAACTTTCTGATGCTCTAATACAGGGATTGTTGGAGAAATGTCACAATTAAGTGCATATACAGAACTCTGGTTGGTACACCACTATGGTAATTCCAAATAAAGCATGTGCTGACTATATGCAATGGTTAAATGGCAATAAAGATTGTAAAGGACTGATTGATCAACTCAAACCAGAATGGACAAAATTTGCCCCATTGTTTTGTATATTGCTTGCATGGTGATATTCTGCCGGCCTTTTGGCATTTAGCTCCAAGTCATCATTTGCAATTTTCATTACAAACTGGATTGCTATTACTTATTACACCTCATTCTGATATTGGTGACAAGACTGTTGATATCATTATAAGACATGGATTCAATATTATTATGTGCTACCATAGTAAGACTCAATCCAAAATCAATATTTTAAATAAAATCAGCCTTGCTACTTTCTTGCCCTCTCAGGTTTTTTTTTGGTAATAATGTATTATTGTCAACAAGAAAAATTTACAAAATATGTGGTAAAACTAATAATTACCTAAGAGTGGCCAACTATAAAATGTGGGTCAAGTTTATGTATGCAAAACTATGGAAGCAACAGAATAACATATTTTGAAAGTTGTAGAATCAACAACTGTTTTCTCATATCTTTCATATAACATACTGAGATTATTATTGCTACATATCACTATTTTCCACACTCGTAATAATTTCAAAATCTAGTGTTACCAATTTATCTGCAAATTTATGCTCCCAGTGAATTTCTGTGGATTCATTTGAACTTTATGTGATAGGCACCAAAATCGAAGTTCTTAAGAAGGTAAATGTGCTATGTAAATCTATAATTTTTTTAAATTCGTAAATTGTAGTGATTATCTATATAATGCTCTATCTTAAGACATTATTTGAGTGTTTCAGAGGAAACATTTATTTGGATTATTCAGTTGAAATAGAAAGTGCTCACTGGAACGCAACATCTCGGTTGCAAATATGGAGTAAGGCTATGGTCCCAGCACACCAGGATATCCTCCCCGTCACCATGCCCCACGACAAGATGTTCAACAAATTCCCTCTTAGGAACTGACCATTTCATGTGGGAGGCGGTTTGGACCCATTTTTTGGTAACAAAAATGTCTCCTGCAACGGCCTAATGCAAATAGTTGAAAAAAAATGCTGCTCTGATTTACTGAAACAATGCACGTACTATAATACATTATATTAATCCAGGTGTTAACACTGTTTCAAAATCCATGGTTGTCTTTGGGTAACAAACTGTGAAAACATTGGTTGCAGCCAATTTTTTTCAGGTTGCCTGGTAAATCACTGCAGCTGCCCAAAAGATAGTTGTAACAAACATTATTCAACACCTATTGTCATTTAATCTTAGCCAGATATATTACTTGTAACTCACCATGGAAAGTGTCACACCATTCTAACACAGATATTTGAATGTGGTATCAGATATTAAAAGCTATTCAAACAATTTCTCTTCTTTCGATGGTATTTTAAAGTCTTTAAAATTAGCCACAAAAGCTGTGGAATTGATAGCTACCATCCATCAATAGGAATATTGGTTTTGGGGGCTGATCCATGAAACTTAGGTTTCTTGTTATTATCTGTCAGCTTGCTAGTTCTGCCACTCTGACCTGAAATTGACCTACATTTTATGTTTGACAGAGCTTACATTACTGTGCCTGTTTAAGTTATTCTGATATCAGTATTATTGTGTCTAAACTGTCATGAAATGGTAAACTTTACACATGGGATTTCAACTTATTCATTATAAGCCAATATAATATAGCCAATATAATATACAACAATTGTGATTGGCTTTATTCTGTACACTTGCCATATTGGATTGCTTGAAATTAACCAACAGTTACATGCTTTACAGTTCTAGAACCAGTTTTTTTTTTAACTCTACACCAAAGTATTTAATCCAAATGAACTGAATAGAAGTTAGGTAAGGATAGATATTTAAATATCTTCAACTAACTGATGGGAATGTTATTACTAGATTTGTGTTTCAAGTCAAAGAGGACATATGCTGCTACCAATTAAAATATATTCATGTGCTGTTTTATTTCCTTAAGGGATCACTTAGAGAGGCCAGTAACAGTGAACTTTTTTACTGCCTCTACTTGCCTGTAAGTCTTGTCAAATTACAAACACCAAAGATACTAATATGCCATTGCACAATGTGCCTGCAGACCAGTGTTTATGTTGTTTGTTCTACTTTTCGCACCCAACAAACTGCACAGACCCAGATCTGCCAGTACATTATGTGAGTTTGCAGTTGGATTCGACAAGTAATCATATAGGGCACATAATGAGATAATGAGCATGAAACAGGTGTGGGTTAGTGTGGACTTTTGATGACAGATAGTCACCCAACACTCATTTGGGGAATTATATGGAGAATATCTCTTGACATCCAGCTATACTGGTACCTAAAGAAACAATTTAAAAATCAAATAATTATAAAATGCCATTATGATTTTGATATGATCATTTCTAATATTGTTTTTACTGCTTAACTTGACTTTCAAAGTGAGGAAAACTAGTAGTGTCATTAATGTTTTGGTTGTCCCCCCCCTTTCCAAAGCAATGTCAATGAATATAAAACATCCAGGCCTCAAAGAAAACTCCATGCCCCCACCTCAACCATATGCTGGAATATTAAAATTATTTTGTTTGTAAAACCAGATTCAATCAAGAGTGTTAATGATTTCTATTAAAAAAAAGGAAAGAAGCAATGATTACTTTGAATAAAATCCTCTTTATGGTTTTTACATTTAACCCGGTTTCACACCATTTATTTTGGCTTCATATTTATGACTTAATTTACAAAATTAACTCATGCGGCTTAAGTCAAAGAATTCATTTTCTACCTAACAAAATCAACCTGTGTGGTATTTCAAGTTTGAACTGTCAGAACACATCCTTTATCTTGTAACAAGAAATGAAATTCAATATTTGCAAGTAGAATTTTCACTGGAACAGAAATGTGGGAACCAAAAAATTTTTGCATGAAATTATTATTCTGCTTCACCCCTCCCCCCCATAATAAAATGTCCTTTAACCACTGCTTATAATTAACAAATGAAAAGAACACCACTCCCAAGCATGAGTACATGATTTACAAGATGGAAAATTAACTCTAGATTACATTGCAGCCAAACTTTGCCACGATTGCAAATAGATCCCAAGTTTCATCAAAACTCTGCCATGATTGCAAATAGATCCCAAGTTTCATCAAAACATCTCAGTTCTGAAGAATTTAATGGACTAGACATTTTGAGATGGATTTGTAACAAAAACTGGAAATCTACAAATGCTGATCAATAGTAGTCCATCTTTTATACGACAAAAATTCCTTTTCATGATACAAAGATGAACCAAGTTTTATGAGCACACTTCAAAAACTCCAGCACAAAGTAAACAAACATTTAAAGAAAAACAGACTCTGCTTTTCAGGTGATAATAAAAGCCACTCTTTAATATTTCATTTTATTTTCAAACAAGACTATTCAGCTAGGAAGCCTGTTTTAATCAAATCTCAATTGCAATGAATCTAAAACACATAAAAATCAAAGACCTTGAACAACACTGATGATTGTTACATATTGTAAGCATGTGATTATGCATTTTTTTAAATACTTGTTTTCATACATTTAAAAAACTATACCTCCCATGAAGTGATGGGATCTAAAACACCATCTACATTTGCTTACAGGTCCAACTATAAGGACACTCCATTGCACAATACTCCAACAGATCAGGATGTGTATGTTTGTTCTACTGAATAATAATCCAAACAAACTGTATAGACCCTGATCTGCCAGTGCATTATGTCTGTATAGTTTACAGCTGAATCTAACTGAAAGTGAGTATACAGAGGACTGCTGACTGTAGAGCTGTGTGACCTAATGCTAATATCATAATACCTGTCAAGTCCAACATTTCACACAAAGCTGCTGATTGTTTGACATAAAAACCCAGATCTGATTAGACAGCTAAGACTAATTCAATGAATTTCAATTAATCTCTGATCAACAACAGTTGCTTGCATTGCCCCCAACATAACATTTACAGTAGTTATATAACACACCTACATTGTTATGGTTGAGATGGGGTACTCATGTTTCTTTTAAACTATTATAGAAGTCCCACCCATGCTCTGTTTTGCTGAAAGTTACATTTAGTGAAGGCTCTGAGCCCCCAGTTTTACATGGTAATCTCTGATCAACAACAGTTGCTGCATTGCCCCCAACATAACATTTACAGTAGTTATATAACACACCTACATTGTTATGGTTGAGATGGGGTACTCATGTTTCTTTTAAACTATTATAGAAGTCCCACCCATGCTCTGTTTTGCTGAAAGTTACATTTAGTGAAGGCTCTGAGCCCCCAGTTTTACATGGTAATCTCTAATCAACAACAGTTGCTGCATTGCCCCCAACATAACATTTACAGAAGTTATATAACACACCTACATTGTTATGGTTGAGATGGGGTACTCATGTTTCTTTTAAACTATTATAGAAGTCCCACCCATGCTCTGTTTTGCTGAAAGTTACATTTAGTGAAGGCTCTGAGCCCCCAGTTTTACATGGTAATCTCTAATCAACAACAGTTGCTTGCATTGCCCCCAACATAACATTTACAGTAGTTATATAACACACCTACATTGTCATGGTTGAGATGGGGTACTCATGTTTCTTTTAAACTATTATAGAAGTCCCACCCATGCTCTATTTTGCTGAAAGTTACATTTAGTGAAAGCTTCGAGCCCCCAGTTTTAGACAGTAAAATATACAAAAAAGTTTAAAATTCAATGAATAACAATTCAAAACTCAAATGACTCAAATTTCCAGTTACTCATTCCGCTAGACTCTTTAATAAGCATCACATGATTACCAGGGTGAAATTGATTTTGATCTGTGCTTGTATTTCTACTTATCCATTTTCTCTCCTTTTTCTCGATATTCCTTATCCTCCTCCTATACTTTCTCTAGACTTCTCCAAATTCTCTCCCATGACTACCCTTTTGTTCACTTTCTCTCCTACGACTACCCTTCTGTTGACTTTCTCTCCCACGAATACCCTTATGTCGACTTTTTCTCTCGAATTACTTTGTCTCGATTACAGTCTCAATTTCATTTCCAACTCTTTAGACTTGGGACCCAATGAAACCCAAAGTTCTGTGTCCCCTACAAAATTTGCCTAAGCAAACACAATGACAGTACATTCTTCTCTTTAGCCCTCTCATCTCATACCTACTTGTATGGTAAAACAAACATCATAATATGACACTTTTATGTCAATAAATGACATCTTGTTAGTACATATTCCTAGTTATACTAAATATTATCATAATAATCAGAGGGTTTCTTTACCTTACAAGTCATACAAAGTAGCAAATATTCAAATATCCATGCTCTATATATATATACACACATCCATAGTAACTAATCTTATATACTGTACTTCAACCATGTTTCCAAATTTACAATTCAAGCATGTGTAAATTCTAACATAACACAGTCATCAATGCACTGGTTTACAATAAATTAACTTAATAGAAAATTACAAAATTAATTTTGACCACAAGCTAATGATCAACATAGTTCCACCTCACATATAATAATTCTATATGTAGGCAGAAGCCCATTTTTTAAATATGCATGTAAATGAAACACTACAAAGGTAATTCTACTTACTAAGCAATCCTAGTAATAGGTATACATAATACAAATAAATACAATTATAATGCGCAATATTATGCAAAAATTTAGTAAATAACTTACAGACTTTTTCAAAGTTTTGTCTTTCCTTAGAAGCTACCTCTAAACTTTGCAGCCAAACTACTAGTGGCTTGCTTATCACTTGGAGTAAACCTACTGATCTACAATCCTTCCAGGCAAATAATACATTTCTCTTATGAGTTTGGGAATTGTCATTTGGGTTCTGAATTGTAATCACACCATCAATCTCAATTTTGATTGGAAACTAGTGAACAGATCCAATCATACTTGGCAGACAATGTCCCTCTAGCTGTCTGTCAACATGGAGACCTAAGAATTCACCCTACAACTTCCTTTTGATCCTAAACTAACCTTTTAACACACAGGTGTGGTAAGGCAAACCTTTGTTAAGTCATGCAATCTATCACCTTTTAAGTTTCCAGATTCAATTTTCTGGTCTTCAGCTGGTCAGGTTACCCTGCACAAGAGTCAAACATTAACCCCATGACAATCTTTAGACATCAAACACATGACCATGGTAAAATTCCCAAGACAGGTAGATTATAACTTATACATGACTTTATAGCTGGGACTTAGCAAATGTGACACCTACATTAAAGCTACATTACTAACACCTGCCTCACAGTCATATTACTGATTTGCATACCAGGAATAAACTACTGAAATTCATCTACTATACCTCAGTTTCATTGTATCACAGTCATTTCCCTTTTTTGCATTTTAACCATTGTATAACAATAATGACTCTCAAAGTTGTAAAGAGATATTTAGGTATTAAATTTCAGACTGACAACATAAAGGCTTCAAAAGTCAGTCAAAAATATGGATCTGAATGATAATTATATCAAAATCTTCTACTTCAAGAAGCAAGAATAACCCAACAGATGAACCCATCTCGTAACCTAATCCCTATTAATGAATGACTTTTGTGCTATGAAATTGACTGCTGCATAATAAATTGTGTACCTAAATAGTGTTTGATAAAAAAAATATATGTAGGGGTAAATAAGTGATAAGCTAAAACAAGCAGGCGCTACCTTAAAATATCCCCTATTCTGACCTTTACTTTGGGAGCAGGGATATGACCAACTATGTCAAGAAGTGGGGCTATGGTATATGACAGTCAAGTCATAATATATAACTGTCAGATATTCAGTCAAGTCATGATACAAAACTATCTGGTTGTGTGACTATGGTATGTGACACCAAGAAACATAACTATCAGGAGTGTAACTATCATATGTGACACATAGCCCAGTCATGATATATAACTGTCAGGAAGTGTCACTGTCCAGGCTATGGCATGTGACACAGTCATCATGATATATAACATTAGAAAGTGTTGCTATGGTGGGTGACACAGGTCATGATACACAACTGTAAGGGAGTTTTGCCTAAGGTATGTGACACAGTTAAGTCATGACCTATAAATGCAAAAGGTTTCATTATAATAGCTTCAGTTATATAAATGTTACACACCAGGCATGGTTATAAATAAGAGTTAAATTTTCCTTTGTTGTGCCTTTTTTTCTGGTGGAAGAAGGCAGGATTATGGTATATGACACACCTATACCTGACACATAAAATAGTAGGTAACACACCTATACATAAGATGGAATGTGACACACCTATGCCTGATACATAATTTATGATTGTATGTAATACACCTTTACCCAATTCCTAAGTAGTAAAAGATTCATGGAATACCTTTTGTAGTTAAAAAATAATTCATTTAAACAAATGTACAAATGTATGATTCCTTACCAATGTCCCCTGTAAATACAAATTCATGACTTCATGAACAATCATTAACTGTTCTTGAATGTTCATGAATGTTCTTGAAATGTTCATGATCAGTTCATCATTCATCATTATTATTACAAATATTCATGAAAGTTCCTCAACTAATTTCATGAACCATTAGAGAATTTTGATGAATCATGTACCTGAAATTCATGAACATAATGATGAATGTTGATGAACCATCATAACCATAACAAGTTATTTAAATATCATAAACTTTGTTCATGAACAATTCATTCACTTTGATGAACATCTATGATATTTATTGAAAACAGTCTGGACATTTCTATACCATTATTTTTTATGAAATATTCCTGAAAATATATCATACAAACTTCATCACAAGATTTGTTTCATAAATTAAACGTACACAAATTAAACAGTAGATTTTTATTCTGATTCTCTGAGTAGTTTTAGATTATAACATTTGGCAAATATCTAATGTTCAGAATTAACAAAATATACTTTGTATAAAAGCTTTCAATGAATTTGTTCAACCATCTGCAGACATAGATATATCAATCCTTTATTTGAAAACACAATGTCCATGTATATTTGGTATTCTAGCAATGAACTCTTGCACACAATTGATTTTCAGATCAATCAGGAACAAATTTTCCACAAATGTCTCCACTGACACCAGTTCACAATTCAAGTCCATTTGTACAGCTACAAAATGTTTTCCGGCATAAAAATGACCAATATTAAAATTATTTGTATGATGGACTGGCACAGCAACTGAAATACCTTTCTGTCCTCTTCAAGCATAAATATTTGACCATAACAGCTTTACCTACATTTGTCAAGACAGCATTGCATACTCTTTTTGTCATCCTAGAATAACTTGCAGAATAAAATCGTCTCCCATTCTTGTGACCTTTTGCACATGTGATACATCATTTGTACTAGTGTTCAAAGAACAGCATAAGTGTACTCATCTTCAGACAATATGGTGACAGCACCAGCAGGGTCACAATTATTAGCTTTCTTCAGATTTGTCCAAGTGTTTTTTGAGTTTGGTTGAAGAGCATTTCTCAGTAGGCCCTGTGCTTACTTGAATTTTATTATTTCATGCATTACGTTGCCTGTTCTATGCACTGCCTGCAGAATCATGAAATTGTAATCTTCAAATGAAAACCACTCCAACACCAACGTGGACCCAATTTGCTTACGTAGCTGCATTCATGAGATCCATTATTGTCTAATATTGTCCAATACAGACAGAGGTGAGATAGCAATGATCCATTATGGATAGTGCTGGAAACCACTCATCAACTGCCCTACTTTTGGTTTTGTTTTTTAGGTTTGGTTTCCTCTGTTTAAATTGTTTGTTTGAGACAGAAAACTGGAAAACTGATGAAACAAACGTGTACAGACTTAGGAAACGGTGTAACACTCAGGTTTCTTCTGTGGCATCATATTTAGGCAACTATCAATAATAAAGACGTGTGATTATTTTTAAAAAAAGGGAAAGATCAACTGATTACCTGGTGATTGGAGTAAATTTTTCAATTGCCTTTTCAAATCTGCAATGATAAATCTGGCTCTTGGCTGTCTGGATTTCTTCATCGGATCAGTTCCTTTGTATTGATAACCATAACATCCTGGCAATGCACATGCATATACGTAAAAATTATCTGGAAATGGCTTATTACAAATTTCACAATAATGGATTTCATTTGTAATATCACTTCCTAACATATCCCACATCTTGTCATAACTTAACTCACCAAGGAGTGAGCAATCTGGAAACACTTTTTTAATTGTAAAACTTACATCTCTGCATGAAGGAGCTGAAAATTTGTTTCTTAAAAAACATGATAAAATTATCATTTCCTTTTCTCTATAGGATGAATTTAGATAGTCCTCTTGATCAGATGAAAAATCTGACAAACTAGAATCAGAGGAATCATGGTCTACAATATAATTATGATCACTGTCATCACTGTCATCATTGCCACTATTATCTTCATCACCAACTCCATCACTGTGATCTTCCTTATCATCAAGCAGATCATAACAAATATTTTCACACTGTGCATCAGCACCACTGTAGTTTTCCCCATTCTTTTGATTTTCTGGATGACCCTCCAGGGTACTTCCATTGTATTCATTCAGGATGCTTTCAGTTGCCATAGGAACAAAATCTGAAATAAGTACAATAATTCAACTGCAGTAAACTTATTTCTTATTTCAGTTATGTCAGCTTTTTACAGAAAATTACTTCTCGATTTATTGGAAGATTTCTTTTGTCTACAACAGACCCAGAAATATTTATGTACTGTTAAACTATATACTGGGACAAATTTACTGATCATGAAAGTTTTGGACTTGAGAAGTGAATTCATTTTTTGTAAAAGCAAGTAATACAACTATCATAAAAAAGGTTTTTTTTTGAAGATGGCATCATACCTTTTCTTTCATTCCTGCTTGACATTTTTGTGCTGTTGTTTATTTCTAATTTCCTCTTCAAAGTACTTCCTAGTATCTCAATGCTGGGCCATCCAAGTACCTCTTTGTCACTCTTTTCAATGGACCTAGAACAGGTAAACATCATTAGCCTTTCACATATTTTATAATATGGTCACTTTGTTTTTCTTTTCTCATTCATTTCTGACCACCAGGCACTGAGTGCAATAGCTGAATTTAACACTATAGCCTCTCATAGTTATCATATTTTTTGCCATCCATGGTTGATGCACTTTATATATTTAGGTCAATCCTTTGATTCCTAATTACATGCTTTATCTAGAACCAATTGTAAACCAAACACATAAGACTGAATGATATTTATGCTACTGATAAGTATACAAGTATTTATATAACTATGGTTTTTCAACAATTGGATTTTCTCAGATGTCCTGGAAGCAATTGATAATATATAAATCTCTATTTTATTAATATTTGAAGCATACAGGTTTTTGTGCTTCCCCACCCCTCAAAAATAATAATAAAATTAGGCCGAATATAATGCCATTTTCAAACTTCTTCAATTAATACTTCTTTTTCTTCCCAAGCATGCTCCTTAAATATCAATATTTTTTGTACCAATGATCTCCCAGATCTGTTGCCTTTAAATGGAATTTTTAGTTTTTATATTGACAGCAAAATATTCAGAATTATTATACAGGTTTACAAAAAATAAAAGTGACATATTGAGATGTTCTGGACCACTAAAAAATCCAAATAAAGTGCACTCAGGGAAGCTCAATTTATAACAAAATGCAACTTATGATTGCTGATGGGTTATAATGGAAGTCTCTGATAACCACTGTTATTAGTCTTGGATAAATTGCAATATTCGATTTACTAATGGTAGAGTGCTGAAATAAGTTCAAATTCCTATGAGTATGAATGTATTATTCCATCTTCATCAAGTAGAATTTGACAATATAATCAAGAAAGTAGGATACCAGGATAGAAACAAAAGGAAATCTTGGGCAGTGATCTCAGAAAAGCTTAATTACTGGTATTTGGACACAAATATTTTATTTGGGACGAAGAAAATCACACAGGAGTCCTTTGTACACATGTTTTTGTTGCAAACATTTAACTTTTGTGGCAGAATAAATAGGTTTTAATCACTATGAAAACTAAATGCTTTTGTTTTAGTTTGTTGCTGACTTCTTTGATCAAAGGTGGCTTTTAAGAAAGTGCATGTGTTACGACAACATCAAATAATTGTAGCATATTGAGACAATTTACTAAACTCATTTACTTGGCATATATTGGCGTTTCAGAGGCAATCAGTTTTAATTGAAGTTGCAGCAAAACTACTTTTTCTGTAGATTTTCTTTTGTTTTGTTTTGTTAGTTTTTTTTAAATTGCCATCATGTGGTCAACTGTAGTCATTTTACATTCCTGTCTTCAGAGGTGGTCAACTGTAGCTAGTTAGTTGCATGGCTATTTTGATTATACATGTATTATGGCATACAGTATCAAGGCTAGATATCAGCAGGATTATGCTCTGTTAGGGTGGTTTGTCAACATAAAATAAGGATTTGTTTAGGTAACGCTAGATTCCAGTGCACTTTCATATTCATGTTTGTGGCTTCCTGTCATGGTATCTTTGAATTTCTCCACTCCAAACCCAAGGCTGTACATACCATTTTTATCAGCCAAATGTCACCAAAAATATCTCCAGATAGTGTATTTTGTGGCCAATAAGGAAAACAAAATCGCAATTTGCGAAACTGGTGAAGCCCAGCGTGATCACTATTACTGTATCATTTCCGATTGTTGTCATATAACTATTGCCTGCGAACTCGAAATCAAGAGACCTGAATAAAATGCAGTCTGCAAATTGTATTTTGGGTTAAATGGCAAAATGCTGAAGATTTCAATGAGATTCAGAACTGTGTTAAAGTTGCGAACTCGAAATCAAGAGACCTGAATAAAATGCAGTTTGCAAATTGTATTTTGGGGTTAAATGGCAAAATGCTGAAGATTTCAATGAGATTCAGAACTGCGTTAAAGTTGCTAGAAGTGATAATTCGGATGTGAAGAGTAAGAAAATATGTGATGCCTGGCTAATAGTGGGGACTAACTTTTGCTGGTGGAACTGCAACATTTGCTGGTGGGGCTCCTATTTTTACCAAATTAGGAGTCCTGGACTCACAGTTTTAAAATCCTAGCGAGACCTCTGCTTCGGGCTTTATAAAAAAAATTTCTAGTACAGAGCACATGGTCTTGTATCATTGCTTACAATTTACCGTCATACATGTACTATATAATAGATACAAAGCAGGACATTTCTCATATGAACTATTTAAGACTTAAAGCACCCGCTTGTTATACAAGAGAAATCAGGCTGAAAGGAATACTATCCTCTCATTGGTTAAAAGAAAATGACGTATTGCATTTGTTTGTAACTTACTTTTAGTTGGCCAATGAGAAGGGATTATTCCATTTAGCATGCTGTTCTTGAAAATTAAGTGAGCTCGATCAGGGCCATGTCGGCCAGTACCGTGGGAAAATAGTCTGGCATTTCTTAAAGGTGTGATAGTAAGCCAAACATCGTTACCAAAATTATTATGCTACGCGAAATGTAGCTTGAAATATCAGCATTTATTCTCAAATAGGTCGTGTGAGATTGCACAGAGTAGTCATGCAGACCGTACCTGCATGAATCTACTTTACCTGCGTTGAAGTACTTACTCAGATTGTGTGATGAATACAAATGGTACAGCACAGAGTGCTTGGAACATAGAAGTCTGTGACACTTTGAGCATTCAAAGCATATTCTTCCATTACTGCTGCATACAATGTTTGCTTTCCACCATCACTCGTTGCCATCTTGCCCCAACTAACCAAAATCGGTGAACATCAATTATCCTGATTGGATGATAGCGAAAAAAGACACGATATGATTAATTAATATAAATGAAGATGCGATATGATTGGTTAATATAAGTGTGAGGATTTAGCAGCTGAGCCTCTTTTTCACCGCAGAGGAGAAACTTGATGAAACCGGCGTGGAAATTGATTCAGTAGAGTAAAACATATATCACGAGTTGGACGTTTTATTAATAAAATACTACTAATATTTTCTTGTGACAACACAAAAAAATATTATTGGTAATAAAAATAAGTGTACTGATAGTCATATAGGTGTCTATGTACTGTAGTCACAGGAGTCCGCAGTTTTATCAATAGAGCATGATGAAATTTCTGACATTAAATCAACTTAACCTTTTCATCACTACAGACCGAAAAATCGGTCCAGGGAAAGTAAGTCTGCAAATACTATGAACTGAGTTTTCAGTCTGGGGCAGTGTTCTTCTTTAACATTATAGTACCCGACTAAATAACTTTCGGGATACCTCTAATAACTTCCTTCTTGTAATGTAGATGTTAAATTTGGATGATCTCGTGAGTTTAGCTTGTATACAACTAGAAATATCGAACAAAGTACAAACTTTTAACGTGTTTTCCGAATGCTGAAATTTGTATCCAAAATGGCGGAGTTTGAACAAATTTCAGAGAAGGTTATCGGAGGATATGAATAATTTTGACCTGGTAAATTTGGATAAAAATGAGAGAAGATGTCTGGAATGCACTTGTGGGTGACAGTGATTACAATGAAGAAAACTTTGAAGGTTTTGAACCAGAGGAATTGTACGCACCACATGGTTTTGTTTGGACGAAGCCGGAAAACCAAAGAGATTTGTTTCAGTTTTCTGACAGAATTGGGCACACCTGAGTGTTAGATGGCTCCAGGAAAGCTTCGGAATATTTTCACATATTCTATTCAGATGAAGTTTTTGGAAAAATTGTCCGTTTAACGAACTTCAATGCAACGATCAAACAAGGCAGAGCCATATAGGTGTGTGGACAGATCTCACCTTGGAGATCATTTTGGTTCATTTTATAGAATTTTATATATTATGGACACCATGAAAAAAAGACTTGTGTTGCTACTGTGATTATTCACTAGTATATCTAGGGTCAATTGAACACGTTTTGAGAATTTTATAAGTTTTCTAAGAGGTAATAAAATAATTACTTGAATTTTACCTGTTATGTTACCTGTTTGCACCTGCATTTTAACAGTTGTAATAGATATGCACATTTTAATGAATTAGTCATAAAATTTGATTTTTAACCTTGATTTTGACATAATCCAGCCAGATATCTTTAACATTGACAATGTTATGTTGTTTCAAAGTCCACAAGTCATATTGCTTTACAACTCCAAAGTTACTTAGTGTCGAGGACTCAATGCCTACAAAGTTACTTAGTGATGAAAGGGTTAACGGTATTATAAATTAACAAAAGGAATGCAAGCATGACCACAACCCTCCGCTCGATTTAACTTTTCTCACGTGTCTTTTATCTCTTCCGAATTACACTAGACGTAAAAACTACACATATCCATAAAAAAAAAACTAACGTACCTTCGCATCACTCTTGGACGACCATCGTATGAATTCAATCTGGCGAATTAACCTTTATTTTCACCATTACAGTCACAAACCCTGGAAAAATGAACAATTGGAGGAAGTAGCCCATTCCTACCAGTTTCTGTCCTGCAGTAAATATGCGTTAGGGTCTAATAATCATTCGGAACACTGCGCAGAATCTGTTCTCTTTTGGTGGTGCTCTACAGTTTCGTATTTAGCATAGGGTTAAAATTTTAAAGAAAAAGAGTTTTCCCGGGTTTCCTCACTAGTTTTACTGGTGTTTTAAAAGAGACTTTGTATATCTTAGGTATTGTTCAAAGAACCTTTAATTCCCTTTATTTTGATGTATGATTGATGGGTGTAATATGGGTTAGAGAGTATACAGCTTGACCTTACTGCAGATGTGCACCTTTCAAAAAAGTGCTAGCTCTACTTGCTCATTTTCACTTCTCGAACTTCAGAGGTAAATTATAAAAAAAAGAGCTGATAACTTTTTTTACATTTTATGTATTTGGTAATTCAGTCATTGCACTTTTAGAAGCTGGTATTATCTAGTTTGGCAAAATTCATTTTCCATATTTTAATAGCTGCCAAGAATAGTGTACTTTAGACAAATTTTGGTTGATTTTTGGAGCACAAGGGAGCAGCCATTTTAGTTCGCAGTGTCCTAAGCTCATTTTAAATTTTCAAAAGTACAATATCCAAAGAAATTTCATCCACATTACATGAAAGTAGTATATAGGTATGCCAATATTCTCTCCACTGTGCATGTTTAAAATGCAAACAACTTCACCTTACATACATCACTCTCTCAAAAGTACATAATAACTGGTGAGCGCCACCTTTAGTACTAGGCTCTAATATTTGAGCTTGATGACATCATCAACTGTTATTTGTACTATCATAAACTATATATTTATGTTCTGGAAATTTATACCAAAATCATTAAATGATGCAATCTGAAATAAAAATGGTAAACAATTTATCTTGTAAAATTAATTTCATGACGTCATATAGCCCGTGGTAGAAATGGGCTACTTCCTCCAATGGTTCAGCCAGTACATGCTACACAAGCTCCTAAAGCAAGTGCAGCAACAGCAGCCATTGATATAATTTAATATAAAAAAAATTATTAAATATTACTCATTTATGAAAGTTCCACATACAGCTGGACATGCTGAAAGTGGAATACACAACTATGATTAGAAGCAAATCTGTCATGGTCACGACCTTTGACAATTCTGCACTCATTCTCTTTTTCAAGCCACTGCTCTAAGAGAGCATATTAATTTTGCCGTTTTCACTTGTTGGGTATTTTACATCTCGGCACAATCACCCAGTGTTAAAAGCTGTCTGGCATATAGTACTGAACCATCAAATGTCTCTTTGCTCATTGCAATTTTCATGGTCGCTCTCAAATTATAAAATTAAGTTTTTTTCTGGCCGCTCATCAGGTATGTCAGTTTACTGAAACACAATAGCACTTTTTAAAAACATTTTACGTCTTGAAGAATCAAATAGCAAAATAAACTTGTTCATTTGAAATACTTGTATGTAGTTAGCTTTAATAACTTTGAGACTGTACTGCTAACGTGTGCTGCAGATTGTAGAATGGCCTTCTTTGAATGTTTCAGCAGTTAATTTCAAATGGCTTAATCTTTATGTGTCCTAATGACTGTATTTTGCAGGTGAACTTGATGCTGATGAAGCACCAGACTATATGAAAGACAGGACTGTCAGGCCAAATACAGACACAATGAGGTAATACTAACATGAACTGTGCAAAATGAGTCACTATTCCCATGAAATTGTTTGACTATGTAAAAGGAAACTTCTTTGGCTGAATCTAATGAACCATTGAGGGGGAAGGGCTCCTAGGGCATATTGTAATTATTATGGTCATGTCCATCTGCCTGCCCATCCAAAAACATTTTGATATCTGATTGAAATCAACTACAAATGGCACTAACTGAAACCTGTTGATTTGGGGTCACAAGGTTAATTGCTGCATTGAACCAAGGAAGCTAATGTCTGGACTATTTTATTTCTAAACCATTATCTAACAACCTTAAAAAAAAAAAATTGTTTCAGCTTGGGGCAAAGAGATGAAGCTACTGGATAATGGGAGGGGCCTTAAATTAGTCACAAATTGTTAGGTATATGTGTTGAGTATACTAATGATAAGATTCAAGATTCAAATAATTCTGATGCAGTCATACTGATCTTTTTGTGAAAAGTCTTATTTAATTAAAAAGTAATTTTAGAGTTTGTACTAATAGACAAGATTTTTATTTCAGATCAGACAGCAGAAAAATTCAAGAAATGGAGGAAGAAATTTGCAGTTTGCAAAAGAATTTGCAACAAGAAAGATTCAAGTGGACCTGAAAAACCACATACTGAGATGGAACAGCTGAAGTTAGAGCTGGACAATTTTCTTAGTGATAATGAACATGATATTTTGAAATTCTTGGCCATGAAAGTATTTACAAAAGAGGATTTAATGGACAGATCACTGTCTGGAAAAAGTCGGCCAGGTCTGGAGAAACACCAAGACAGCCCCTTGATCAAGCAAAACTAAACATGCTTGAACAGTTGTTCAAGTACAAGTGACACAGTACCACAAGGAAAATGTTTGTAGAAAAACTACATAATTTCAAAAATTGATGAGAAAGGAGTCGAAAACGTGAATATAAACTTCAGTTTATATGTTCTTTAATATTATAGAAATTTATCTGAGAATTAAGACTTTTCAAACTAATACATGTTGCATTTTTGACTATTTTACAATTCCCATCCCCAATGTTATATTATAATTGAGAAGAAAATGTTATTATTCATTCCAATTTATATCACTAGTTTTTCTTGTACACTATCAACAATTTTTTTTTAAAAAAAACTCAGTGGTCTCCATTTCAGCAGAACTGTTTCTGAAGGGTTTGCTAGTCTATAAATCCTTACATGGTTTCAGTGTTCTAAGGCAGCATATCCAGTAAGATTCCTTTTCTTTCCTGGTTTAGGAACTCCAGTTGGAATTGTAAGCAATTGCAATAGCCAGGAAAGAAAAGGAACATTGAAACCAAGCAGACTAGAAAAAGACAGCCATGCACAAATAAAATTAACTTTTGCAGGCGACATAATAACTTTTAAATAATTCTCTAAATTTGCTTAATAATCTACAATTGCTAATATAACAATGAAATATCCAGGACATAATTAGCACTTATATAAATGTACACAGAATAACAGATGTCATTAAGGTTCATTGATTTCTAGGTAAATACAAATACCTTCTAGTATCTGCAACAAGTTGAAACATAATAAAATTAAAGGATTTTTTTAAATTCTTGTAAAAACAGTCATGTAAAGTTTTGAAAACACTACGGTTGTTTTGTTTTCTTTGTTTGTCTTGTCTATGTTTTGTATATCTCTCTGAAAAAGACTCACTAAGAGTTGAAAGCTCTCAGGCTAGTTAGATACTAATTCTGCACTGTTTTATTTCTGATTTTTTTGTCCAGATTTTTTTATAGACATTTTGTCCTCAGATCTAAGACAGACCGGTCTGAACTGCACACAGACACCTGAACCTTTGCAAAAAATAGGATAAGATGGGCATTTAGAATACAGAATGGTCTCAAAACAAATATGATGTGCCCATTAATCCAAAAAAATCATGCTCATGTGAAACAGCCTATGAAAAATGATTTTTCTAACACAACTAAGCATTAGGATGTATTCAGAAATAGTCCCCAAAATGTGTTTCCTACTTGCATTTCAGTCGAAAACAACAAAAACCTTGGGGGGGGGAGAAGTGTCAATCAATCCCTGATACACTTGATTCCTTACTGGATCAAGTGCACATAAAAGAACTGTTATTTATCATACTTTTGGATTTTATTGTAGAAGGCCTCTGGAAGATTCAGGTACGGTGATCAAATGAGCTTCTTCTGTAAATATTAATAATATTATTATGCCATATACCATAATAATAATAATAATAATAATAATAATAATAATAATAATAATAATAATAATAATTATTATTATTATTATTATTATTTTTATAGTACAGGTATATTGCATTTTGCATGTGGGAATGATAATGTATCGGTGTAGTGGTACATGAGGTAATAATTCCAAATTTGCCCTACTTGCCAGACAGAAAAAATACAGATTAAGTTGTCTGACACTTTAATTGGGGAGGGGTAATGTTCTGTCTAAGAGATAGGTTTCTGCTGAAAATTAGGAGTGTACACCACATAAGTAATTATGCAGATGAAAACAAATTTCCAGCCACAGCTGTAGTTGTTGTTTGCCACAAGATATCCATTGTGGCATTCCAAAACAGCAGGTGCTAAAGTTATAGCTTTACACAAACATTAAGATTTCAATAAAAAAAATGATCTCAATTTTCTCAAGAAATAGTTTTCAAAAACTTCAGGAGAAAAAACTTATGGCAATCAACTAAATTAATCAGTTTTAATGACATCATAAAAGAGAAAATATTTTCAACATTTTTTTTTAAAAAAATGATCTCATATAATGCAAAATTAAAGCAGCACTGAAAACAGATTTAAATCATTTCAATAAAATTTAAATTTTTTCCACTGTCTGTTGATGTTTTTATTAATATATCACATGATATGTTCAAGACTTTTATGTCAAGAATATATTATGTCGCTTTTTCTCATTCATTTACCCAGAAATGTCAAATATGAAGTTTTCTTAAAAAAAAATTTAATCTCAAAATTTTGTCAGTAATATAAAAACAAATTTCTTTCCAGCTGCAGAGGGATCTTTCTGAAGCTGAATATTAATTTCAATGCATTTATGGAAAATAAAAATGGAAAAAGAATGCTGCTGAAGAAAAACTAGACCTAATTGAAACTTGTAATCCTCATATGTGATGTCATTGAAATAAGTAATAGGAATAAAGCATCAGATGAGTAATCTCCCCTTAAAATCACTGTATGATAATAAATTTGTGTTAGCTTCTTGATGTCCTCTTTGTTTTTATCACGTTACTTCTGAACTTTAGTGTCAATTTAATGTCTCAAGTCTATCTGGCATAGAAATTTACATTTTGTTTACAAGACTTAAACATGATTTGACAATAAGTTGATTTATTAACTTCTAAATGGTTTTTACATCCCTAATCATGCTCACATTCAATTCTTGACCACTCCTGTGGTCTAATGGTTAGAGCATTTGCCTCTGATATGGCAAGTCATGGGTTAAATCACAAGCTGAGTCATAAAAACATAAAGACTTACAAAAATGGTACTAATAACTGCCTCACTAGGCACTCGCATCAAGAGGCTAGTGTTAGGATAATGGGACTTGGTGGGACATCATGCTACATGTCTGTGGCATGATGCACCTGTGCTTGACATCACTATAAACTGCCACGATGCAGATATCATAGTGATATGACTGAAAAATTGTTAAAGCTACATTAAAATTCCAAATCACACACACACACACACACACACACAATTCAATTCTTGCAACTAATCTGTATAAGATTGTTTTATTTTAGTTTTACTGGAACCAGTTTCTTTTTCACCCCAACCCCTCCAAAGTTAAATGGTGAATATATATATATATATATATATATATATATATATATATATATATATATATATATATATATATATATATATATATATATCCATCCATTCTGCTATGCCATCCTGCCTTGCTAATTAGGGCCAATGAATTCATTATCTTGTCTCCTCTACTTTCATCAGCAGTTTCAACTTCTAATGTCGACACCATGTACTGTAAGTATCATAGATATTTAATTATCTATATGCATACATGCAGTTTGCATCAACTCCAGGCCCAACCTCAGCTTGTAACTGCATAAACTGCTGTAAAGACTGTATGTGTGCTTGGACTATACAAGCAATTTTCCTCAAATCTAATTTTCGTAGTAGCACATTTGATATCTGACTCCTAATTCAGGGATCACTGATTTGATGCTTGTCCTTGAGGCAAGACTGTGTTGTCTGTTTCAGAGTGTCACTGGAAATGGTAATTGGCTACCATTTCCTTGGTACAATACAGTCAACCAGGTGTCAAGAGTGCTGTTACATTGACCATAAAAAGAACACTTAATGTGATTTCAAATCAACATAACCTGTAGAAGAACTAAAAAAAATCAGAAACAGTTAACTACTGTAGTAATAATTGTTGTTTTTTTTAAACTATTTCCAATTGTTCTAGTCTTTTACCCAATCAAATTTATCAGAATCCACAGCTCAAGAAATCGACTGCTTCTAGAATATACAAACATAATCCTAAGAACAAATCTCCCCATGAACATAAATCAAGTCTGGGTGACAGCTACAATGGTGCCTCCTTGGGCAAGGCACTTGACTCTGAACTGCTTCAGCACTAAATAACCTGCCTGTGTTTTGATGTAAAACAAACTATACCTTTCTCAGGTTGTGTTTTGGCCTATGTAGTGAAGAAAAAAAACAGGTACATGCATGTGTGTTTATGTAATTTAAGTAATGGACTATTTAACTTCAGAAATGCCAATGATCTTGGTTAGAAACAACATAAAGTTGCTGAAGTTAGCAACCATAGTGTTTGTATGTAATTCTCTAGGAAATATAAATTTTATACTTGAACTCTGAGAACCTCTTACATACTAACAAATAAACTTATAGACAAATAATTATTGAGAAATGAAAGGTTTTGCTGATCATGGGGAGTACAGATTTCTGTATCAGAATCACCATGAAAGTTTCTCAGTTACCATCATGATGTCCTTGGTGAACTCTGCTAGTAGTAATGGTTTTCAATGGAAAATTTTAAATCTGAATTTGATTTATTGTCAGTAACAATTTAATATGTAGCTAAAAGTTTGTTTCTTTGCTAAAACGTTTGGGACATGCACACTAAATTGATTTGGTGTCATGGTATTCTAGATTTACTTTAAAATGTGGATTCTAATCAATTTGATTAAGTAACAGACTAAAAATTGGAAATGGTTAAATTATATCAATTGTCCCTACAACACCTTTACAAAATATTTTAATCACTTTAGCTTCAAAGTACAAAAAGGCAATTTTTTCTGCATGTTTTAAGAGATAACAAATATATTACCATGGGATATGTTGTTCTGTAATGATTTTGCAGCCATGATCTTCTGACAATTAGAAGGTATTTTGCATTAAATGCCGGTATATTACTCTGTGATATGTTGTCCTCTGATAATTTTCCAGGCAAGATCTTCCAACACAGCATGTAGTATGCATTTTGTATTAAATATTTTACTATGCTGCATGTTCAATTATAATTTTCCAGCCAAGATCTCCTACACTTCATGTACATTGCATTTTCCAACAGGCACCCAAAATGGTTTGATGCAAACTAGTGTGTATGGTTAAGGTGTATATGATGCTAGCTCAAGCTGATGGTGAAGTCATGGTATCAAATTAGCGTCTGCTAAAAACCCTAGTTGTAAAAGACCATGTTTGCAGTGGTTTACAATTATTTCACACAATTCTAACAAACCGATATGAAAAGTTATTATTTGTCAACTGATAGTCCTGTATGATCTGCTTACCGTACTGATGAACTCCACCTTACATTACCTTTATTTACATTCTGAAATAGAATTTAATGGCCAGAGGGTTCCTTTTTTCTGAAAAAAATATATCGATTCTTTGCAAATAAATACTTGGAACTGAATCATACCAAGAGCAACTAAGTTTGAATTTCTATTTCTCCCTTGCATGACAGTGTCATTAAATCAACATTATCTAAATCACACTTTCTTATTATTTTTCAATCAGGCAAGGCATGAAGTCAAGTCTTGCATCAGATGCATTATCCCTTTTATCAAGGCAGGGCAGACTGCTTAACCGTTCCAGGGGAACTACATCTGTCAACACTATGGACCGACTTTTCGGTCTGGGGCAGTGTTCTTCTTTAACATTATAGTACCCGACTAAATATCTTTAGGGGTACCTCTAATAACTTCCATCTGGTAATGTAGATGTTATATTTGGATGATCTCATGAGTTTAGCTTGTATACAACTAGAAATAATTAACAAAGTAGGAACTTTTAACGTGTTTTCCGAATGCTGAAATTTGTATCCAAAATGGCGGCGTTTGAGGGAATTTTAGAGGAGAGTTTTCGGAGGATTTAAATTTCAACCTGGTAAATTTGGATAAAAAACAGAGAAGACGTATAGAGAGAAAATGGAATGCACTTGTAGGTGACAGTGATGACGATGAAGATGACTTTGAAGGTTTTGAACCAGAGGAATTGTACGTTTCACGTGGGGTTTTTTTTGGACGAAGCCCGAAAAATAAAGAGATTTGTTTCAGTTTTCTGACAGAGTTGGGCACACCCGAGAGTTAGATGGCTCAAGGAAAGCTTCGGATTATTTTCAAATATTCTATTCAGATGAAGTTTTTGGAAAAATTGTCTGTTTAACGAACTTAAATGAGACGATCAAACGTGGCAGACATGATAATAGGTGTGTGGACAGATCTCACCTTGGAGATCATTTTGGTTCATTTTATAGAATTTTATATATTATGGACACAATGAAAGAAAGACTTGTGTTGCTACTGTGATTATTCACTAGTACATCTAGGGTCAATTGAACATGTTCTGAGAACTTTCTAAGTTTTCTAAGAGGTAATAAAATAATTGCATTTTACCTGTTGTGTTACCTGTTTGTACCTGCATTTTAACAGTTGTAATAGATATGCATATTTTTATTGAATTAGTGGTAAAATTTGATTTTTAACCTTGATTTTGACACCTAATCCAGAAAGATATCTTTAACATTGGCAAAGTTATGTTGTTTCAAAGTCCACAAGTCATTTTGCTTTACAACTCCAAAGTTACTTAGTGTTGAGGACTCTATGCCTACAAAGTTACTTAGTGATGAAAGGGTTATATGTACTGGACAGGTTCATTTTATTTAGCTGACATGACCCTGAAGTCTAGCCAATGTACAAGCTTTTATGTACTTAGCTGATAGGGATCTTGATGTTTGGCAGCCAGAAATGAGCAAAATGACCAAATAACTGCCCAGGATAGGAGTGAGGGAAAAAAAATTGAACTTAAAAACTTAAAAATACAAAGGAAACTATAACAAAAAATTGCAATGCCACCATGTCATATATATATATATATATATATATATATATATATATATATATATAATAGATTATCAGGGGAGATGTGGAAATTACACTGAATACTGTAGGCATTATAATGCATCAATATTAAATGCAACATAATGTTACATGCATGCTAACAAGAACAATATATTAAAACAAAAAATTGATACACACATATATATATATATATATATATATATATATATATATATATATATATATATATATATATATATATATATAGTTCCTTATCACTAATTATGAAAATTAATTAAAATACATATTTTAAAATAGACAGTATATATGGCCACAGCCACATAATGTGAATACATGGCAACAGGGCACACAATGTGAATACATGGCAGCAGGGCACACAATGTGAATACATGGCAACAGGGCACACAATCTGAATTGGTCATGGGTTGGAAATGCCTGTTTTAAATCATTAAAATAAGTAGTGGGATATATTTTAAATCATTAGAATAAGTAACAGAATATATTTTAAATCATTAAAATAAGTAATGGGATATATTATCATAAGATTTCCTCAAGAACTGCACATTTTTTAATAACAAATTACTCTGATGTATTCATACACATTGATCAATTATCTTGCCTTAAGCAAATGAAAATTTTAACTCATTAGTGACATTTTGGTACAGTACAGTTGAAACCCCATGGCAATGTTACTGCTATTGGGAAAAAAATCAAAACTCAACACTGTTTCTGAGTTGAAAGCAGACTATCAGGTGTTTTTAATCTGCATTGTTTATTTGTTAGTTTTTGTTTCAATTATTTTTCCATTATTTGATATTGTAATGTAACATTGTATGTTGGATTTGAACCATGTCCAAAATCAAGTTCATTTTCTACTTGACCCAAAACATTGATTTTTTTTCTGTATACAATACATAACTGAAATAGACTCTATGTATGGATTTAATATTAGGATCATTATTAGTAGGAAAAAACATTGTTTTTGGATATGGGTATAGGAATTCACCTATAAATATATCTGGCGAACCTAATATACTTTGCATCCTATACTGTAATGTCTTTAAAAGAACTTCTAATAATAACCAAGATTTTATTTTGTAAACATTAAGAATTTTCTGGAAGGATATTTTCAATTTGTTAATAGTGTTAGTATATTTTAATAGAAAATGCTAACTGTGACCTGAGGTCAAGCAGAGAACATATAATATTGTCACCGGAAACATTATTCATTCATGCTTTAAGACCTCAGCTGAATCAACTGTTGTGCCGAGAAATTCATTTAGACTGTAATTTATTAATGATTTATATAATTCAATAATTTATATTTTATAATTCAAGTGATTCTTCTCTGGAAATAAAGACCATAACATCATCGTCAGAATATGCAGCAGTTTGACCAAGAGATATGCTAATCTCAATAGACAAATGAACATATATCACAATTAGAACTGACCATTTCATTGGGAAGAACATAATATTTTATGTATAATGGGGGCCTTACAGGCAATACAGCAGTAATAAATGCATCTTTCCATTATGGGTATTGATGCTTTATCAAAACCAATCAACTTTGTAAACATTTAGTGTGTGCTTATTGCAGTCTTTCAAACAATCAGTTTAATAGCTAAGCATAGTTCCATTAATAGCATTTTAACAAATTTATGAATAATAATAATAATAAAGAACATATTCAACTCAGTGCACTGAAAATGTTACAGGTGGTGCTCCTATTTCAACAGACGTTTGATGCTACTTGTTGAGATGATGACTGCAGTATGCACAAAGAATTAAATGCTCTACCCTTGCTGTTTTGCTTGACAAAGTGAAACTCCGACAACCTGGAGTTATTTCTGTTTTTCTGCTTGGCTTGTTGATACTGCTTCCAACATCACACCCATCAAAACTGAAACACACCTGAACAATTTGCAATTTGTTTCAATTCTGTTCAGTTGTAGTTTTTTGTGTGAATGAGTTGTAAAAGATTGTTTTTTTAAGTTTCAATAAATAACTAATGTCTGATTGGTATGCTTTCTATCAAATTTGATTCAAATTTCAGTTCCTGTTTTTGAGAAAAAGCCAATCACATAATTTTTTTATTTTTCTAGAAAGTGGTTGAATTTGATCTGAATTATTTGTTAATTATGAAAGAAGCCTTTTAGCTAAGATGCTTTCTGCAAAAATTTGATTTAAATTTCATCTAGCAGTTTTCAATTTAAAATCAATTGAATTTTTTGTGATCATTTTGATAAAATCAATGAACTTTTATCTTTTTGATAATGAAATCATCCAATAATCAATTCACATTATTGTAAAATTTTAAAAGCCATTCAGTTCAATATGGTTGAATTCATTTTTTAACAAAAAGTCATTGCAACATTTGTTTTTTAATTTTTATTTTTTCATTTTAGTTGAGAATACCCATATGTAATGACAAAACTGCAACCTCTGTACAATTTGGAAAGGCCTCTAAGCCAGAATGCCATCATAACCAGTCAAATTCATCTCAACATTTTATGAGATGCTGTTCTTAGGTTTTTATATTTTCAGTTACTGCTCTGGTGGTCTAATTGGTTTGAGCATCTGCCTTAGCCTCGAATCACAGCCAAGTCTTAATAAAAGACTTTTAAAAATTATTCACAAAGCTGCCTGACTTGACTCTCAGCATTAAGAGGTTAGTTTTAGGACTGGTTGGCCTGGTGTCAGGATAATGTGACTGGGTGGGACATGATGCTACATGACTGTAGCCTGATGCCAGTGTCAGATATCACTATAAACTACACTACAGATATCATAGTGATATGACTAAAATTGTTAAATCAATGTTAAATATTCAAAATTACACCAACACAATATATTCAGCAACAGTAGCCATATTTGTCAGGAGATAATCACCATTTGTACAACTTGAGATGCATTCATATATTAGAATATTTTCTGTCCAACATTGTCAGATTCTATTTAGCATGCATTAGTAGGCCATCATAATTAACTGGTGATTAATGGCCAATGGGTCTCAATGACCTTGAACTTCATCAAAGTATTCAGGTTTAAACTAACTTAATGTCCAGATGGTACTTTTTTCTTATTGGAATTGCAATGGCCATGATCTCTGACCTCTGCACCTTGGTTATGATGCCAAGGAGACATTTTAGGTAGCACTGTTTGCTACTATGATCACATTGTTGGGATTTGTTCAAATTTAGGGGGAATAATCAGTTTTGGGTTGGATAATGTCCCCTGAGCCTGCACTGTAAAGGTGCAACACTACCATATACAAAGCTTGGTCAAGGAACTTACTTAGGAAACAATGTCCTTTAGTCATAAAAGACTTGACCTTTGACATTTTACTCCAAAATCAAAAGACCTCTTCCATACATTTTAGTGCAAGCCCTCCATAAACTCTGATTAAGGTACAAAGTCAAGAAGTACAGTTGTTATACAAATACAATGTATTTCAGTCAGTTACACTGGCCATTGACATTTCAATCCCAAAATATAGTCTTCCCTAACATAAGTACAAGCCATCCACAAAGCATGGTAACACTGGATTGTTAAGAACTAGAATTGTATTGCAGACCCCCCACATTTTTAATCAGTGGCCTTGACCTATAGCTTCATAATTACATGTATTAGACTTCTTCCCTGCCCCAAGCACAAATCACCCACATTGTCTGGCAATTGCAGGCAGTGGTGAAGTCAAAGCATTGTGTGTAATTATCTGATTTCAGTAACTGTGACCTTGTACTTGAACCTTTAAACCTTAAAATCTTTAAGCTTTTTCCTTATCTTAAGAACAAACCACTTACATATCCTAAATGGTGAGCAGCTCTGGTTATTGTGCAGAAACTATATGCTTCTTTGAATTACAGTGAACTTTACTTTGTACATCCAAATCAACAGGGGTCTTCTAATATGGGTCTTTCATGAAACGCAGTGACATAATAGTTTCAAGAAGGACCATAGGATCCTTATTGTGACGGCAACACTTTTGTGTGGTACACTTTCCTTACTGCATCATGTATTATACCTATACAACTCTTTGCAGGCCCAGGTGGCCTTGTGGTCTATAGTGCTTGCCTTTACTGTCCACTGCCATCTCACTTCTGTCCACATGGGTTCCAGTCTCAGGCATGGATGAAGTGGATATGTAAAAAGCTGAATACTTTATGTGGGTTGGTGCTTTTTACTGGAATTTTCTTGTGTTTTTCTCCCACCAATTATATTGTCCACTATGTATAGCCAATCTTGCACTGAGAAATGGCTTTATACCCAAATCAACAACAAACAATTATATTGGCCCCACATATAGCCAATGTTGCACTGGGAAATAGCATTATACCCAAATCAACAACAAACAATTATATTGGCCCCACATATAGCCAATGTTGCACTGGGAAATGGCTTTATACCCAAATCAACAACAAACAATTATATTGGCCCCACCTATAGCCAATGTTGCACTGGGAAATGGCTTTATACCCAAATCAACAACAAACAATTATATTGGCCCCACATATAGCCAATGTTGCACTGGGAAATGGCTTTATACCCAAATCAACAACAAACAATTATATTGGCCCCACATATAGCCAATGTTGCACTGCGAAATAGCTTTATACCCAAATCAACTGATGCTGATATAATTTTCATTAAAAACAGTTTCAAGAGATTACATGAGTACCAAAATCAAACAAGTACAACTGCTTTGGTGTATAATCGGATTTCTCATTCATATCAGAAGGGAAAATAAATTCAAGTTACATATACAGGATGTTGATACAACACACCTTCAGCATGAATCAGATCCAAAAATGTCAGCAGAGTGCACCAATCAAACTTTGATACTACAATAAGGTCAATCAGGATTTGACACCAACATAAGATCAATTAGAATTTTACACCAAAATAAGGTCAATCAGATTGTGACACCAAAATAAGGTCAATCAGAATGTGACACCAAAAAAAGGTCAATCAGAATGTGACACGAAAAAAAGGTCAATCAGAATAAAGAATACTGGATTGATACAACAGCAAAACTTATGTTCTTTGCAAGGAGACAATTTTTTAAAAAATCTTCCATAAGATATAATATTTAGGTTTGATGAATTGAGCTAATTCTATGCTTAATTCAAGAACCTACCAAATATATACATTACAACTGTAAAACCTGTATATACCTACAAATCACAATTTCTTCTCTTTAATATTTATATTGGTGAGATATATTCACGGTCAGGAAGATCCAAGTGTGATCTTAGAAATGTCTGATTTTTTGGGCACATAGTAATCATGTCAATCCTAAATGAGCTTCAATCAGTCCTAAACAGTTCAGAATAGTTTAAAACAGCTACATGTATTTTCCAATTCAGAATACTCTGAATAATGCATGACTCCATGAATATCAATAAATCAAACTTTACCTGTATCAATTCAGTATATGTCTGAGACTCTGTACATTATTAAACTGCATAAAATTAACATGATTCTTCCAGGTTTTCAGACCAGGGTTAGGTTCTAACCCTGACAATAAAAGTATACTTAACCAATACATCAATACAACACCAAAAAAAAAAACAAATACATTAATACAACACCCAAAAACTGATACATTTATACAACACCTAAAAAATTAATACATTTATACAACATGCAAAAACTAATACATTTTATACAACACGCAAAAATACATTTATACAACACCAAAAATCTAATACATTTATACAACACTCAAAAACTATTAATTTATACAACACCCAAAAACTAATATATTAATACAGCACCTTAAACACAATTCATTAATACAACACCCAAAAACTAATATATCAATACAACACCTTAAACACAATTCATTAATACAACACCCAAAAACTAATATATCAATACAACATCTTAAACACAATTCATTAATACAACACCCAAACTAAATTATTAATACAAAACCTCAAAACCATAATGCTGGTGAAGAATATAAAGCTGAATAATGTAAATGCACTAAGCAGTGAATTAAATCATACAAAGAAAATAAACTGGTTAAATAATTCTAAATTATGCAATAACTTGAATTCATATTGACATGATTATAAGATCAAGGCAACCACACATATTTGCATGCAAGATAGCTGAAAGAACCTATGGCCACTCAATACTGTATAATTCAAAATGATATTAAGTTATGCATTCAATGTCAAACATTAAGTTATGCGTTCAATGTGTTACATTAAGTGATGCATTCAATGTGTTACATTAAGTGGTGCCTTCTGGACAAACTACTAATTGTATTGAAAAATGGGAACCAGCCTAGAAATGGGTGAACTTTAAATAAAAGTATATATGGGTTTGGGTGGCCAGGATTGGTGAATAATGTAAGTTATGTTGTAGAAAAAAGAATCTTTTGAGATCTTATCCTAGTTGAAAGTGAATAAAAATAGAGACATTGTTTTATTGATGGAATTTCAGTTCTTTAATAGTCTTGAGTTTGGAACACTCATTACTAAACTTAGCACCTGACTCTTTGGTGAGTAATTGAAAGCACATGTTTCAAACATATACAGCTCCAGAAAATGTCGCGGCTTATATCATTTCCTTTGCACAAAAGATAACATCCAGGTTTCATCTATACGGATAAATATAAGTTTGGTCATGAGCACTCTAAAATTTTAAGTTATTGAATTTTTAAAATCATGGTGTGTGCATATGTTTACTGTGGGAACTGAACTAGTACCTGATTCCTAAAATGGGGCAAATAAATAGCTTTGACACAACTCTTCACAAATGCTGTCTTGTAACATGCATCATGTTATGAATGCAAACACATCTTTATTGGCACATATACACATATCTGCGGATCACAACCCATTTTCTGCAAACATACCTGGTCTTCAATATGAACTTAATTCTGATTCAAACATGAATATAGTGAAATAATGTCTCTGATCACTTTTCTCAACACAGAACAAAACACAATTAAAACACCAAATTTGTGAATCCTTCTTCTGCAACATTTTCTCATGCCACAGAAATCATCATATCTGACTTAACAATTTACGACTATAACATACCTGGTCAATTATACAGGTAAGCGAATTGTGAAAAAAGCATAATGATCTTTGAAATCTCTTAAGTCTGCAGTCTTGCACAGTGAATCCCAATCACAGGGGACACTGCATCCCCCACCCTCAAAATTTGGGAGAAACAATATTTTAAAGTTACTAATCAGTATAATACTGCACTAACAGTGCTACAAAAATGAGGTATCTAGTTTGATTTCATAGTTTTGCGTCCATAACGTTTGTGGTATGCACTGCATTATCATATTTTCCTTACATACTTACATTATTACAACGAATGTTTCATCATGTACTTAATGTGTGATAGCATTAACATTATTGAATATTTGATTAATGAATTACACTGTGGACATTTCCAGTCTGGATCTTGTCCTTTATTCAAAATCAGTATACAATCAATATCTACCACTATTCAAATTCAGTATACACTCAATATCTACCACTATTTAAATTCTGTATACACTCAATATCAACCACTATTTAAATTCAATATACACTCAATATCTACCACTATTTAAATTCAGTATACACTCAAAATCTACCACTATTTAAATTCTGAAAACACTCAATATCAGCCACTATTTAAATTCAGTATACTCTCAATATCAACCACTATTTAAATTCAGTATACACTCAATATCAACCACTATTTAAATTCAGTATACACTCAATATCTACCACTATTTAAATTCAGAAAACACTCAATATCAGCCACTATTTAAATTCAGTATACTCTCAATATCAACCACTATTTAAATTCAGTATACACTCAATATCAACCACTATTTAAATTCAGTATACACTCAATATCTACCACTATTTAAATTCAGTATACACTCAAAATCTACCACTATTTAAATTCAGAAAACACTCAATATCAGCCACTATTTAAATTCAGTATACTCTCAATATCAACCACTATTTAAATTCAGTATACACTCAATATCAACCACTATTTAAATTAAGTATACACTCAATATTTACCACTATTTAAATTCAGAAAACACTCAATATCAGCCACTATTTAAATTCAGTATACTCTCAATATCAACCACTATTTAAATTCAGAAAACACTCAATATATATCACTATTCAAATTCAGAATGCACTCAATATCTATCACTATTAAAATTAAGTATATACTCAATAACTACCACTATTCAAATTCAGTATACACTCAATATCTACCATTATGGAACAGCATCAATAAATACAAGAAATTTCTCAAGTATTCTTAGTTCCAAATTAACAAATCATTAACTAAACAATAGCCTGTATATTTGCATGAAGTTTGTCTCTTTTATCTTTATTTGAACTCCAAATAAATTATATCTTCCTGTCCATATGGAATGGCCTTAACCTAAAAAAATACATTAATATACACTGCCACCAAACACTGTACATTACAACTCAGCCAGCTACCACAAATCTTGAATATTTCATTACCAGATACATGTAATAAACTAGATACATGTACTAAACTAGATATTCATTTCTGTCTTAGCTTTGTAGCATTTTGTGACTGGATCAATTTCTATAAGAGTGATGGACTTGCATCTACTAAGGTGTAAGTCTTGATGCTTTCTAATGCATCAGTGCATGGGGACAAGCTTTGTGAGCCTGTACTCTATGTGCAACATGAAGTCTAGATGCTTTTATTCCACACAGATCAACCATATGAAACCTATAGCCCACAGTCCAGATCTGGCCTGCAACCTGGTTTTATCTGTTTATTTATATATGGACTGCAGCCTGATTTTTTCTGTTTATTTATATCATATGGCATGGCTTTGAAATGTGATTATCCAGCACATCCATGATAATATGTAGATAATACTCTGAATATAATAATAATAATAATAATAATAATAATAATAATAATAATAATAATAATAATAATAATAATAATAATAATAATGTAAACAATTCGCTGAATAGCACTGGCTCTATCAGTCATGGTGTTGCAGTAGGTTCTGTACTGATTTGAAGTTTAAGCCTGAATTTATCTATCAATGTCAGTGTCGTGGTCTGGTCAAAGTTGGTCAAAGTTGCGATCTGGATGACAAATTCATCCTTCTTTCTGATAAAGTTCACCCCGTCTCACAGCCAGTTATTTTTATTTTCCCATCCTTTTCAAGAATTACTGCTTGCTTGGAGATGTTAGCTCTTGTTTGTGTTAAAAACTCATTTTAGTACTTTATCAAGGACATTTGTTCTTTTTCAAGATGGTTACCACAATAGCCATATAAAGTTAGCATGTCAATATGACATTCTGTTCAGGAGTAGCAGAGTGGTGTTGAGGCAGCCATAGTGGATTTTGAAGTGGTACCATATTCATCTAGAAACAACAAGATCATGAAATGAATTCCTGTGGAAAGCTTCATTGAAATCCTCCATGTAGTTTTGGAGGAATCGTAATAACAAACTTGTGCAAATGGAGGGACAATGGATGACAGACCATCTGAAATGTTTCTATGGTCTATGACCGTAAGTGCTAAAATTTATTTTCAAAGATACAGGTATAATAAGGTTAACATATCTTGATCACAATCTGACTCATCAAAGATCTCAATTATGGAAAAATTGTTTATCAAATTCTAAACAATTAAGACATAATGTGATATCTCCATACATCAACCATATGCAATATTATCTAATTAATATGCACACAATGCTAAGCTCTATCGTGACTGCAATGCTGACCAATATGTCTAAACATGTACACTATTTACAATAAGTGATCCTGTTTAATAAAAACAAATAGAAACTTTAGTCCTTATCTATGCACTATGCTTTCTCAACATCTGACAGCTATTATGTGAATTACAAAAACCATCCACAACTGGTCATTGTTTCACTTGCTGTACCTTATTTACCTGTTGTCATGACATGAATCAGTTTGACATGTATTCCTGGAGTATATCTGTCTATTTGTAACATGTCTTTGTTGAGTATTGAAGTTTATGACATGTCTTTGTTGTGTGTATCTTTCAGTTTCTGATATATCTTTGTTGTGTATTTTTCAGTCTGATCATGTCTTTGTTGAGTGTACCTTTCAGTTTGCTATGTCTTTTTTGTGTATCTGTCATTTAAATTTCTGATATGTCCTTGTTGTGTGTACCTTTCAGTTTGCTATGTCTGTTTTGTGTATCTGTCATTTAAGTTTTTATGTCCTTGTTGTGCATACCTTTCAGTTTGCTATGTCTTTTTTGTGTATCTGTCATTTAAATGTCTGATATGTCCTTGTTGTGCATACCTATGTCTTTTTTGTGTATGTCATTTTCTGTGTAGAACTGTAGCTCCTCACTATTACTTATATGTACATGATGACAACTGTTTATAATGGCCATATTAGATATCAAAATTGACAATATTTTCTATGAGGAAAAACCAGTTATCATAACAAGGTGTGTTATTGTAGTTTTACAGAAACCTATATTATTCTGTTTCATCTTTAACTCTTATGCAAAGACTAATGGCATGCAAATTACATTATTCCTGTAATTTATATAATATTATCTTGAAAGACTAAACCATGTTAATTATGGTAGCTGATGAATTTAAATTAACACTTCTGTAATTATCCAATTACAAAATTTTGTAGCTATATAAAATTGACAACAGTGAATAACAGTGCAACTGTCATGAAAACCATGAGGTAAATCAAGACTAGCATGGATTTTTACCTTTCCTAGTAAGCAGACATTTAAAACATTCCTTGTTGTTCAATTTAAAATTCTGCTAAAATGATGAATTTGAATGACCTCTTAGCGTAGTTTCGTAATTTTAATAGTAAAAACTACAGTCAATGTAGACTACAGTCCTTGTCACTTCTTAATTTGCACCACAGGGATATAGGGGCCCTGTTCTGATATAGGGATATAGGGACTCTGGTCTGATATAGGGGATATAGGGATATAGGGGCACTGGTCTGATATAGGGATAAAGGGGCTCTGGTCTGATATAGGGGATATAGGGGCCCTGGTCTGATATAGGGGATATAGTGATATAGGGGCCCTGGTCTGATGTATGGGATATAGGGATATAGGGGCTCTGGTCTGATATAGGGATATAGAAGCCCTGGTCTGATGCAGGGGATATAGGGGCCCTGGTCTGATGCAGGGGATATAGGGATATAGGGGCCCTGGATGGTCAAGTTGTCAAAGGCCTTTAAAGATCACTGTCATCTTACTTGTCAGCATGGGTTTGAGTCTCAGGCTTGGATATGTGTGAAAACTAGATATCCATGTGTCAGTGGTTCTTCCCAAGATCTGTCAGGTTTCTTCCTCCACCAGATCTACAGGCTACCATGAATAGCCTATCCAGTGATTAAAAATGGTGTTAGAAAAGTTGGCACCCTTTTGTATAACTTAAGTGATGTTAGTTGCAAATGGGGATACATTTTTAACATTTTATGTTCATGTCTATAAAAGTGTTGTGATATTATATTTATCATATCCAAGCCAATTATCAGAGTATGTATCTTGATACAACTCAGCTAGACTGCAATTCTACAATTGGAAATGAGGACCATGTTAACCTTTTTCAATTGCAATCCTACACTCTGAAATGAGGACACTGTAACCTGGTTATACTGCAATCCTACAATTGGAAATGAGGACCATGTTAACCTTTTTCAATTGCAATCCTACACTCTGAAATGAGGACACTGTAACCTGGTTATACTGCAATCCTACAATTGGAAATGAGGACCATGTTAACCTTTTTCAATTGCAATCCTACACTCTGAAATGAGGACACTGTAACCTGGTTATACTGCAATCCTACAACTGGAAATGTTCACCTGATTATATACAATGTTAACCTGATTATATGGAAATAGTGCCAGTCACTTATTTCAATACTTACATAAGCCACCCACAAGTCTTTTGTTACATCTATTCCTCTCATCATAGCACGGCAAACTTCTCCAAGTTCATCAAATCCACGAGTCTCTGTGCACTTGTTGGTTACCCCAATAAAGTTTGGGTAATATCCATAGGCCATTCTCGACCCATTGACTCTGTAACCACACAAAAAAGAGCAATACAGTTCATCTGCTATACAAGCCAACTGTAAATCCCAATATCCTGAATTAAAAGCAGTACTTTTTTGAGGTTCCTAATTACCTGCCCAAAACAACATTATTGTGAATATAAACCTTCACTATACAAGCAGTAACATGTACAATGGGGGGGGGATCTGACAATTATTCTTGAGATAACAGCTTAAAACTGGCTTGAAGGCAGTATTTGACATTCAAGTGAAGACTTTTGATCTGTTAATTCACTATTGATTCTGGACAATCAGTTTTAATTTTCACCTATTAAAGCACATGAGAACTCTTTTCAAGATCAAGAAATTTAGGTAACAATAAAAATGACTTTAATGATGGGACTTCTATATATGATTATAATGTCAATTACTAGAATCTATGATTGCAGTATCCAATGATTGTATTATCTATGATGAGTATATATATCATTGTAATTATCACTAATAACTATGACTGCAGTATTTTCTTACTGAAATATTTATGCTTTATACATGGGAAAAAATTTAAATACAAGTCATCCAAGAACATGAAACCACTTAACTGTTATGACAAGCTTATATAAATATAAGTATCTAATTCCATGTTAATAAGCATCCAATTCCATGATTAATAATAAGTAACAATTCCATCATAATAAGTATCCAATTCCATAATGATAAGTATCCAAGTCCATGATAATAAATATTGAAATCCATGATAATAATAAGTGTCCAATTCCATCATAATAAGTATCCAAGTCAATGATAATAAGTATCCAATTCCATGATAAGAAGTCTCCAATTCAATTATAAATAATAGGTATCCAAATCCATGATAATAAATATTGAAATCCATGATAATAATAAGTGTCCAATTCCATCATAATAAGTATCCAAGTCAATGATAATAAGTATCCAATTCCATGATAATAAGTCTCCAATTCAATTATAAATAATAAGTATCCAAATCCATGATAATAATTATCAAATTTAATGACAACGATAGTAAGTATCCAATTATATAATAGTTATCCATTTTCATGATAATGATAATAAGTATTCAATTCCATGATAATAATAAGTATCCCATTCCATGATAATAATAAGTATTCAATTCCATGATGATAGTAAGTATCCCATTCCATGATAATAAGTATTATATTCCATGATAATAACAAGTATGCAATTACCAAACTATAATCCAATTATATGGCAATAAGTAATCAATTACATGGCAATAATGAATATCCAATTCCATGAAAATAAGAAGTATCCAACTTGATGATAATAAGTATCAGATTCCATTATAAGTATACATTTCCATAATAAGTATCTAATTCCATAATAATAATAATAATAATAACTAGTATCTAAATCCACTATAAGTATACTATTCAATAATAATAATAATAATAATAATAATAATAATAATAATAATAATAATAATAATAAGGTTAATAAAAATAATAATAATGTTAGTGTTAATAATATTAATAATGTTAATAATAATAATAATAAAAATAATAATAATAATAATCACTCAGTTCCATAATAATAAGTATCGAATTCCATCATAATAATAAAAAGTATCCAAATCCATGATAATAAGTATACAATTCCATGACAACAGATACACAATTCCAAGATATTAATAGGTATAAAATTCCATCATAATAATAAGTAAAAACTCCAATATAATAAGGATACAATTTCATGATAATAAGTATCAATTTGATGATAATAAGTATCAATTTCATGATAATAAGTATAAACATCTGATTCCATGATATTATGTAAAAGCATACATTTCCATATCACATATACGCATCCAATTCCATATCACATACAAGCATCCAATTCCATGATATTTAGTATAAGCATCCAATTCCATGATATTACATGTAAGCATCCAACTCCATGATAATAAAGTATAAGCATCCAACTCCATGATAATAAAGTATAAGCATCCAACTCCATGATATTAAAGTATAAGCATCCAATTCCATGATATTACATGTAAGCATCCAATTCCATGATATTAAGTCTCAATTCTCTTTTGGCATGGTAACATGATAATAATCCATGATAATAAGTACACAATTCCATGATACAAAGTATAAGCATCCAATTCCATGATAATAACAACTGTCCAATTCCATTGTAATAATAACTGTCCAATTCCATGACAGAAAGTATAAGCATCCAATTCCATGATAATAACTGTCCAATTCCATTGTAATAATAACTATCCAATTCCATGGGAATAATAAGTATCCAATTCCATAATAATAACTATCCAATTCCATGATAATAATAACTGTCCAATTCCATGGTAATAATAACTGTCCAATTCCATGGTAATAATAACTGTCCAATTCCATGGCAATAATAAGTATCTAATTCTATGATAATAATAACTGCCCAATTCAAATTTTAATAATAATTGTCAAATTAAATGATAATAAAAATAACTATCCACTTCCATGGTAATACTAACTGTCCAATTCCATGGCAAAAAACTCTCCAATTCCAATAACAACTGTCGAATTCCATGGTAATAATAAGTATCCAATTATTTGGTAATAATAACCGTCCAATTCAATAGTTATAATAACTCTGATTACATGGTAATAATGAGTATCCAATTCCATGATAATAACTGTCCAATTCCATGGTAAGAATAACTGTCCAAGTCCATGGTAATAATAACTGTCCAATTATATGGTAAAAATAACTGCCTAATTCCAATTTTTATAATAACTGTCCCATTATATGATAATTGTCCAATACCATGGTAATAATAATTGTCCAATTCCATGATAAAAAATAACTAAATTCCATAACTGTCCAATTCAATAGTAGTAATAATAACTGTCCAATTCCATGATAATAACTGTGCAATTCTATAATATTAACTGTCCAATCCCATGGAAATAATAACCATCCAATTCCATGATAATAATAAACTGTCCAATTCCACGGTAATAATAAGTATCCAATTCTATGATAATAATAACTGTCCAGAATTCCACGGTAATAATAACTGTCAAATTCCATGAAAATAATAAGCATTGAATTAATGGTAATAATAACTGTCCAGTTCCATAATAGCTGTCCAATTCCATGATAATAACTGTCCACTTCCATGATAAAAATAGCTGTCCAATTCCATGATAAAAATAATTGTCCACTTCCACAGAAATAATAGTGTCCAATTCCATGGTAAAAATAAGTATCCAATTCTATGGTAATAATAACTATATAATTCCATGGTAATTATAACTGTCCAATTCAATGATAAAAATAGCTGTCCACTTCCATGCTAATAACAAACTGTCAAATTCCATGGTAATAATAAGTATATAATTCCATGATAATAATAACTGTCCAATTCCATGATAATAATAACTGTCCAATCGATTGGCAATAATAACTGTTCAATTCCATGGTAATAATAACTGTCCAATCCCATGGTAATAATAACTCTCCAATTCCATAGTAATAATAACTCTCCAATTCCATGGTAATAATAACTCTCCAATTCCATGGTAATAATGACTGTCCAATTCCATGGTAATAATAACTGTCCAATTCCATGGAAAAAATAACTGTCCAATTTCATGGAAATAATAACCATCCAATTCCATGGCAATAATAAACTGTCCAATTCTATGGTAATAACTGTCCAATTTAATGGTAATAACTGTCCAATTCCATGATAATAACTGTCCAATTCCATAATAATAATAGCCATCCAATTCCATGGCAATACTAACTGTGTAATAACTGTCCAATTCCATAATAATAATAGCCATCCAATTCCATGGCAATACTAACTGTATTAACTCTACAATTCCATGGTAATAATAACTGTCCAATTCTATGATAATAATAAGTATCCAATTCCTTGGTAATAATAGTTGTCCAATTCCATGGTAATAAGTATCCAATTCCTTGATAATAATAAATGTCCAATTACATAATAATAACAGTCCTATTCCATGTTAATAATAACTGTCTATGTCCATGGTAATAACTATTCAATTCCATGATAATAATAACTATCCAATTCCATGGTAATAATAAATATCCAACTGCATGAGAAGTATCCAATTCCATGATAATAATAACTGTCCAATTCCATTGTAATAAGGACTGTTCAATTCCATGTTTATAATCAATGTCCAATTCCTTGGTAATAATAACTGTCCAATTCAATGGTAATAATAAGTATCCAATTCTATGATAAGTATCCAACTCCATGATAATTATAACTGTCCAATTCCATATTAATAAATATCCAATTCCAAGGTAATAATAAGTATCCAATTCCATGATAATAATAACTGTCTGATTCCATGATAATAATAAGTATCCAATTCAATGGTAATAATAAGTATCCAGTTCAATGGTAATAACTGTCTGATTCCATGGTAATAAGAACTGTTCAATTCCAAGGTAATAATAAGTATCCAATTCAATGGTAATAATAACTGTCCAATTCCATGGTAATAATAAGTATCCAATTCAATGATAATAACTGTCCAATTCCATGGTAATAAGAACTGTCCATTTCAGTGGTAATAAGTATTCAATTCACTGGTAATAATAACTGTCCGATTCCATGGTAATAAGAACTGTCCAATTCCATGGTATAAGTATCCAATTCTATGGTAATAATAACTGTCCAATTCCACGATAATAAGAAATGTCCAATTCCATGGTAATAACTGTCCAATTAAATGGTAATAATAACTGTCCAATTCCTTGTAATAAGAACTGTCCAATTCCATGGTAATAATAACTGTCCAATTCAATGGTAATAATAACTGTCCAATTCCATGGTAATAATAACTGTCAAATTCCATGGTAATAATAACTGTCCAATTCAATGGTAATAATAACTGTCCAATTCCATGGTAATAATAACTATCAAATTCCATGGTAATAAGTATCCAATTCCATGATGATAATATTAATAGGTATCAAGTTCCTTGATAATAATAATCTGAACATTTAATTAATGAACAAATTATTTCACTTCTTTACTGGAGGTAAAACGTATATCTACATCTACAGTTTGACAAACAAGTGGTGGGTCAAATGAACACTTTGGGTTATATAAAATGTACAATTTTAAATCTCTACAACTAAATTTTAATGAAAGTTTAATGAAAGATAGTAAACAATGCTTTTGAAATAACACAAGTAAAATTAATGGTAGACCTGTGCATCTTCTGACCATTATCATAATACAGTATTTAACAACCATAATACCAATGCTGACCATAATATATACCACCATAATACATGTACCAATGATGACCATAATATATATATATATATATATATATATATATATATATATATATATATATATATATATATATATATATATATATATATATATATATATATATACCAATAATGGCCATAACATATACCAATAATGACCATAATACCAATGATGACCATAATATATACCAATGATGACTATAATATATAAGAATAATGACCATACTATATACTAATGATGATTATAATGTATACTACTGATGACCAATAATTATTCCTGAAGTATGTATATGATTTGATATTTACAGTAACGCTGGCTACATCAATTATTGCACAGAGAGAGAAAAGAGAGAAGTGAAAATAACACTGATACAGCAATAAACAGCAAATATACATGTATGTTCTTACACATTATATTCAGCCTGAAATATGACAGTTACAACAAAATTGAAATCGAAAATGAAATTGAATATATGCATTTCATTCCTGAAAGCAAATTAAAAATTAAAATTAAACTATCTTACAAAAACAAAATTTACATTGCAATATGCCGTTTCCATACTCCAAAGTCACTTCAAAGTTTATGAAATCTCTATGAGTACTGTCTTTTTTCTAAGTACATATATTTTGCTATCTATCCAAATTATAATCACCAAACAAATGCTACAAGTGATTTCTAAACTCCATAAAAATTGACATCTCAAATATATATATTCTGCCATTTTGCTTTTTTCAATATGAACCAGACAATGTCTACCTACCAGTATTCATATCATTTATGTGAGTGAAATATTCAGACCAATGACCTTGCATCTCATTGACTTTTTTCTCCCCATCTACACACTCCCACAGTAAATGCACATGACAGGTTATAAAAGATTTCCAGACATCCAGCAAGACTGATGACTTTCAAACAGTTATACTGATTACATGATTACCCTTTAATGTTGGCAAGCAGCTCATTCATTTACATGCCAACATTCATTGTCCTAAAGGGAAGAGGACAGTCAAATGGCATACCTTTTTAATTTACCATGTATAGTCTGTAAACTTTGTCCTGTCACTGCATCACAATGGTATCTACACTAATGAGTACATCAATGTAGGAATGGTTCATTATATGTAAGGGGAAGTAGGTATGAATAATTTACAAGTTAGGGATCACAACCATCTCACCTAGAAGAGTTTGAGTCCAGACTGCTGGGTAAGTGAGAAAGCCTGCCAGTAGCTTCTCGTGGGTCAGTGGTTCTTCCAGGGTACTTCCCCAACCATTAATACTGGCCACCATGTATAGTCTATCTTGTGCTGAAAAATAGCTTAAACCTTACAATTGTCACAGAATAAAGCTAAAAATAACTTGGTTTTGCATTTAATCTATTTGATACTTATTTACTGGTAGATTCGAAATTACATGCATGTGGAGAGTCATTAAAAGCATGGATTAGTGGATATTTGACTATGACTATTAATCACTCCTATGGTCTTAAGCTTGATACACTGTAAACTAACACACAAGTCATTTGGATGACTTGGATTTGGTCAGTGGTAGGGGAACTTTCTACCATGGTCTCAGGCCATAGGGGTAAGTGTTGAAATTTCGTCTTATTAGATTTGTGAAACTTATTTCTCGGTTTTGTGTCCTGTTGGGTGATGTTTCGTTGTTCTTATTACCATTTTATTAACAAATAGTTTTGTTTTATTGTAGTTTTTATTTTCCTTTTGGATACGAGTAATCCCATCGGATGCTATAGTAGCCGTTGAGTACTATAGTAACCTGTTCGATACTATTGAAGGTAGTTGGATACCACTGTAGACAGTTCGATATTAATATAGACCCCGGAAGTCTATTATGATTGTGGGAGTCTATTGTGATTTCGGGAGTCTGTCATGAATTATGGGAGCCATTGGAGTCTGTAGGATCCAATTGTTGTAGCTCATAGGATAGCGGACATTAAGAAAGCTTAATGAACATTATCAGATATCATGGTACATTAATGGACTAACGAAGTCTCAGTGGAACTGTCGAAGCCTAGCAGGAGATTCAGTGTTGAATGAGAATCAACCACAGATTTGGGTTTATGTCATATAAACTGTATCGGTTTAGGAAGTGGATTCCAGTTGAGGAGTGTATGTTTGTGTTCATTTGCGTTGAACGCAGGAAGTGGTCAAAGTGTCAGAAATAACATTTGAGTATTGCTCATTTTCATTCAAGAGATTTTGTGAATCTCGATTAAATACTTTACGAGATTATGTGGATCTTGTATTTAATTTCTTTTCATTTTTTTTCTCATAGCATGTGATAACATTTGTTAGGTTAAATCATATTTTTGTTTTAGGTTAAATCATATTTTTGTTTTTGATTTCATGAATGCATGTAGAATATTGTATTAGTCAAATGATAGTAGTGTACTTGTTATTGTCTTTGAATTTGTTTTATATCCATATCTATATACATATATATCTTAGTAACGAATTTTATCAATTCAATCATTCATTGCTTTGTGTTGTTGTTATTCATTAGTCCAAACAGAGAAATCCCACTCGGTTTCAATTCTGTTACCAAAAAAGCATTTTTAACATCTGTTTAATAACTGTGCTGTTGAGTACATTATATGAATCCATTTGCTTTCAAGCCTTGTGGGAAATCAGCAAAAAAATTCCCAATGTACCATCATTTTTATATTTGTCCCTTCAGGATTCACCTAGTATTAGGTTACATTTGAACAAAAGTCCCTTGAAGGGATTATCTCTCTACTGGGCAAAAAGCATTTACAAGAAATCAATTGATTTTTTTCATTTAACTGCCTAGTGTTGAAACCATCTGCAATATTTTTAAGCAACAATGAGACATTCTGATTAGTTGCTGTGATGGAAATAATGGCTTTTAGATTGGCACCATTTTCATCATGGACAAAGTAGACATAATTATATGTATTTTGATCAAAACCACATGTCATGATGATCACGACCAGTGGGAATGGTGACAACAACATTTCAAGTCATGATGATCATGGTTCAGTGGGAGTGGTGACAACAAGATTTCATGTCATGATGATCACAACCAGTGGTAATGGTGACAACAACATTTCATGTCATGCTCATGGTTCAGTAGAAGTGTTGACAAGATTTAATGTCATGATGATCATGGTTCAGTGGGAGTGTTGACAACAAGATTTCATGTCATGATCATGGTTCAGTGGGAGTGGTGACAACAAGCTTTCATGTCATGATGATCATGGTTCAGTGGGAGTGGTGACAAGATTTAATGTCATGATGAGTGTGGTTCAGTAGGAGTGTTGACAACAAGATTTCATGTCATGATGATCACAACCAGTGGTAATGGTGACAACATTTCATGTCATGATCATGGTTCAGTGGGAGTGTTGACAAGATTTTATGTCATGGTGATCATGGTTAAGTGGTAATGGTGACAACATTTCATGTCATGATCATGGTTCAGTGGGAGTGGTGACAAGATTTAATGTCATGATGATCGTGGTTCAGTGGGAGTGTTGACAACAAGATTTCATATCATGATGATCATGGTTCAGTGGGAGTAGTGACTACAACATTACCTGTCATGATGATTATGGTTCAGTGGGAGTAGTGACTACAACATTACTGTCATGATGATCATGGTTCATTGGGAGTTGTGACAATAACAAGATTTCATATCATGATGATTATGGTTCAGTGGGAGTTGTGACAACAATATTTCATGCAATGATTATGGTTCAGTGGGTGTGGTGACAACAAGATTTCATGTCAAGATGATCATGGTTTAGTGGGGGTGGTGACAATGGCAAAATGTCATGACATCCATCCTAACAGCCATATTGGGAGTTCACCTTCCACCATTTTCATTTAGGACCAAATAGATATCTTAAAGTTGTAAAACCTCAGATGAAGTCTTCTTTTAAAACTTAAAAAACATTAACTATATTGTTAAAGTTTACAATATACAAGCATTGTAAAGAAAAAGAATTTCTATGGAGCTGGTCAATTGGTGTTTATTCTGATTACAGGAAAAGATTAATTTGTCAAAATGTGCTTCTGGAGACAATAATCATAGTATTTACCAAGTTTTAACTAAATCAGCTGTCACCCTGATGTCAGCTAAGCACCATTTCATTTAGGCCAAAACTGACAGCAATAGATGAAGAATTGTGGAAACACAAAGTCAAGATTATCCAATCATGTCTGTGGAGTAGCAATACAAGATTTTCAAGATGGCAACTGTAGTGGGGATAATGAACCACATATCAAGATGGCCAATGTGGTGGGAATAATGAACCACATATCAAGATGGCCACTGTCATAGGGATAATGAACCACATATCTAGATGGCCGCTGTAGTGGGGATTATGAAACACATATCAAGATGGCCACTGTAGCGGGGATAATGAACCACATATCAAGATGGCCAATGTGGTGGGAATAATGAATCACATATCAAGATGGCCACTGTGATAGGGATAATGAACCACATATCAAGATGGCCGCTGTAGTGGGGATAATGAAACACATCAAGATGGCCACTGAAGTGGGGATAATGAAATACATATCAAGATGGCCACTGTGATGGGAATAATGAACCACATATCAAGATGGCCACTGTTGTGGAGATGATCCACATATCAAGATGGCCACTGTAGTGGGGATAATAAACCACATATCAAGATGGCCACTGTAGTAAGGATAATGAAACACATATCAAGATGGCCACTGTGATGGGGATAATAAACCACATATCAAGATGGCCACTGTAGTGGGGATAATAAACCACATATCAAGATGGCCACTGTAGTGGGGATAATAAACTACATATCAAGATGGTCGCTGAAGTGGAGATAATAAACCACAAAACAAGATGGCCACTGTAGTGGGGATAATAAACCACATATCAAGATGGCCACTGTAGTGGGGAAAACAAACCACATGTCAAGATGGCCACTGTGATGGGGATAATAAACCACATATCAAGATGGCCACTGTAGTGGGGATAATAAACCACATATCAAGATGGCCACTGCGATGGGGATAATGAAACACATATCAAGATGGCCACTGTGATGGGGTTAATGAACCACATATCAAGATGGCCACTGTAGTGGGGATAATAAACCACATGTCAAGATGGCCACTGTGATGGGGATAATAAACCACATATCAAGATGGCCACTGTTGTGGAGATGATGAACCATATATCAAGATGGCCACTGTAGTGGGGATAATGAAACATATCAAGATGGCCACTGTTTTGGGGATATTGAACCACATATCAACATAATTTTCATTTACAGAAAGCTATGAAGTTTTTTACTGAAAACCCCATGTTGATATGACCATCAATTCAGTAAAAAAAACCCATGTTGAAATGACCATCCATTCAGGAGTAGCAATAAGATTTTCAAGCTTGTATGTACAAAGAGCACCATCTGCACATAGATCCCACTAGTCCAATGGAATGAATTAATGTGGAAATTTTCCAGGCAATTTTCCTTCAGTTTAGGAAATGTAGCAATATTCCTGGGAACTGACAGTCAGGCAAAGGACAAGGAATGATAGATGAATCATAATCCTTCTAAAAAATGGGGTGTTAGTTGTTTTCACAATGTGATGTATAAAAGATTGATAAAGAGATCTGTCTCTAATGAGGCAAATAATTATTTAAAAAACAATGGCTGATATGATACATTTTTCTGCATTTTGTCATATAGTGTTAGAAGCTGTATTTGTGTGTCACTTTGACACGGACTGAACCAGCAGCTGATTTCTATGTCTGAGTTATTTTCTGCAATAGCTGCAGAACATCTTTCCTTCAAAGCAACTGAATTTAAGCCATGGATTATAGCTTACCCAATGTGGCTGAAAAAATTCCCTGCCTCATAGCTTTGGTAGATTTTACATATTTTCAAAGCCACAGTCTGGCATATGTCTCCTGGGGGAATACTGGACTCAACCACAGCCTTACATTTTATTCCTCCACTTTTTCGTTTGAATTTTCCTTCTTACTTTCCTCAGAAAAATGATTTTATCAAACTCATTTGCTCCACACAATAAAATTCACCTTGCTTGATAACTTGAAGTGACCATGACATTCATTTTTTTGTTTAAATAGAAATAGTCTCCTTTATTTAACCATTTTCACTTGAGAAGCAATGCTGTTGTTGTTATTGTTGAAGGGTTAAATGCCATTTCTCAGCACAAGATAGGCTATACATGGCAGCCAGTATAAATGGTGGAGGTTAAACCCAGAAAACCCAGAAAGAACCACCGACCATGGGAAGCTACTGGCAAGCTTTCACACATATCTACTTTGGCCAAATCCAGACTCGAATCCATGTAGAGGCAATACTGTACATGAAAGCTTATCCTCAGTATAATCAATTAAAATTATAAAAAATAATTACTATATTCCAGCAGTTTATAAATGAAAATGACATTACCCTTTTTTCATGAATTTAACTGCACTGGATTGACTTAAAATCTGATCACTCATGATTATCTATATTGATTAAAAACAAACATAGTGTGATAATAGTGTGCAAAGCAGTCCAAATATTCAAATAGATCTGATTGGCTGATAATTCTATTGCTTAGTCTAATATGTAGTCCAGGGGTACCTAGAACACATGCACATAGACAGTTATCAGTGAATTAATATGGCAGGTGTCAGAATGGTCTATCATGATGTCAATGAATGAATGATGCTCAGATGTTCTTGAATGATTAGGTACAGACCATATGGCATGAATGGACCAACAAAGATAAAGTTATTAAAGCATAATTTAAAACATGAAAAAGCACTCCTCTAGGACTAGTACCCAGGAATATTTTACTTTTCAAACTTTGAAAATCAATCATCTGTGATATTGGACATAATAGTCCCAATCTAGGTCAGCTATGGAACTAAATCCAACTGAAATCTCTAAAGTGGTAACAAGTTCTGCCTATTAGATACAAATTATCTCAAAATCAACATATAAATACAATTAAACCTATTCTAATGGTCACCTAAGATGAGCTGTCACACCTGGTCCCAACAGCCATTTTAATCCCCCCTGGCTACGGTAAATAAATGTCACCAGTCACCTGTCTTCTACAGACAGTGGCCAGGTATTTCTTAACCTAGCAGTGGTTTCACCCAGCTTTCAGGAATCAGTACACAATTAATAAAATCCAGTTCAGTACCCATGAATGTAGTCCCAGTCTATTTTTAGATCACTTTTTCCTGTCAAAGTTTGGTGGTGATATTAGAGTCAGATTTTGGCATTCTTGGTAAGGATTTAAAGGCAATTGTTTATTCTTTAAAATGTGAGCTTATGGTGTGGTTGTCTGTGTGTATTTCATCGACAGTGCACATTGAGTAATAAGGTCATGGTGACAATCAGAAGTGAAATCTGTGTTCTGTTGCCTGGTGTTTTGTTTACAATTCAGCCTCTCAAAAAATGCAGGTCAACCCTTGACAAGAACTAAAGGGTAATGTCATCTTTGAAGATATTTTAGATTAACATATGATTTGTATTGATTGTCACACAGTGGAAAGTTCAGTACTGAGAAACAAATGTAGAGACAATATAGTCAAAAAAATTGTGTTCTATGGCCTGTCAGTAAAAAACTTGAAACTGATGTAAAATTTTTATTATTAATGACATACACATGAAATTTTAATAGGTTATGTATATTAACTTTAAAGATATAAAAATGAAATTAAAAATAAAAAATCATTTTAATTTTAAAAAATTTAATGGAATTTAAAAAACTTTTAAAAAATAAAAATTTTCCATCAAGTATACACATATATAATATTTATTTGGAATGATATGAAAATATATCAGCATGTATATACTCCTACACCATATACAAGCTCAAATGATGGATATTTGTCAAATTTGATCAGAGAAAATATCTTTATTAGTCAAAATGAGACCCTCATTTAAAATACATAAAGACAAAATTCTACTTTGCCTTGTACCTTTAGGTCATTGAAACTATTTATTTGGGGTCCAAACACTTAATTTATGTGTTTATGATGGGGTGACTTCCTGAGTAACACATATCAGCTTGTATAGCTATCAGTAATTGTTTATAAACATAGTTATAGGGTATTTAGTGAGAGGACAGAGATGAAGACTTTATACTAAAACCTGTTCAAGTTCTCTACAAAATCATATTAAGCTGTCAGAGAATGAAATAAAGGTCAGAGGGGGGTAAAATATACTTTACCCAGGTATATTTACCATTGCATGTAAGAAAACAGCAAAATGATGTAAGCTGAACACAGAATGCATTCTAATTTTTTATTCAGTTTCTTTAAGATGTTGATTGATGTAGTGTGGCATTGTGGCCCAGATGATACATGTAGTATGAAAATTTTCATGATCCATTTTGCTTTATGCATTATTAATGATTAATAATATTTGTTATCTGACACTTTAAAGATTACATAAGTAATATTCAAACAGATTATTTGAATTTAACTTTCTACAACTGATCCTAATATGGTTACATAGCTGACATGAACAAATATGCATATATTTTGGAATGTTTGGAATCAAAAGTTGACATTGTTAGGCTGACATAGTACCTATAGTGAGTCTGTAAGGCTCAGTTTTGACTGTGTGCACTTAAAATATCCCAAGATGTTATTTTCATCATGAATATGCCTCTGTATGGTAACACATTTCAATTTAGTACTTTGACAGAGGGCGGTATTGCAGCATCAGCTGATATCTGATTCCATTGAATCATTGAACTTAATAACTTGGTAGCCAAGACTCTTAAAAATAGACTAAAAATGTTCAAACAGATTAATTGAATCATGTTTGCACATGTGATGTTACCAATTACATTGCATATGTCCCACACATGCAAATATCCATCCTTGTTTACAAGTTTTCGGGATGAAAATTTCACATGTAGTTGATGATATAGGATCTATTGGTACCTATAGTTGATCTGTGTGGCCACATTTTGCTATATTCACTCGCAATATCTAAAATTGTTTTTACTTCATGAATAGGATTGCATATAGTAATAAATTTTAATTTGGTACATTGTAACTTGACTTTTCAGTATACTGGTATTTATCAATGTTTGCACCAATGATCAAACCTCACCGCTCCAACATTGCCTTAAACTTTATGATACATACTCTACCTGATTAGTTATTTAACCTGTAAATGGCTAAATATGCTTGTAGAAACTTCATCTATTTTTAGAATGCATTTGTCACTTTAATACATGCCCATTGCTTCACATCTTTGAGTGTCACTCTATCAAGTTTATCTTTTTTAACCATATTTGCAACCTGCATGTTATTTTGAAATCACCATATCTAACACATATAAACTTCATTTGCCTACATCTTTCTGGGTTTTTTTTTAGAATTAAGTGAAACATGTTATATCTTTTCAGGTCTAGCCTGGTATCTGTAACAAAGTATTAGAGTTGGATCAGTTTGGAAGCTCTCCAGTAGTTAGGTGGTGATAGCAAGGTCTCATAAGGACATGTGCAGTGTGCTGCTATAAGTGACCAAGATGAGTTCATATCAGTACACTAATATATACAGCATCTCAAAGACATGGCTTAGAACTTCATGAGAGAGATTCACATCATTTTTTAGTAAGGTGGAACTTCCCTGAAACTGTATTTTCATATTGCTTTGTTGACTTTTGTAGTTATTGGCAGGTCAACCCTTGACAAGAACTAAACCATAAAGTCCTCTTTGAAGGTATTTTAGATTAACATATGATTTGTATTGATTGTCACACAGTGGAAAGTTCAGTACTGAGAAACAAATGTAGAGACAATATAGTCAAATTAATTGTGTTCTATGGCCTTCAGTGGTCATTGGAGCATATCAGCAGTCATGCTCCAAGAATGCATATAAAAAACTTGTTTGATGAACAAAGTATGGCATACATAAAGGTATAATAAGTAAGTTGATGATTAACCTTTCATATTTGATTGTGCTTCATAATCCAGGGAAACTCAAAGTTCTCAACAAGTCAGCTTTGAAAACAGGAAGCTTTCAACCTTACATGAATTAAACTGCATTAGTGATATCCTTTATGGTTTAGTAATCCAAGCCCTTTGACCCTTCACACCCCATTTTTCATATTTGGACATTTATGTTGGGGTGTAGGGTCAGAGAAATTGCCCGTCAAAAAGATTTAGCCACTTGATATTAACAATAAACTGCTTGCCAATATTGTTGTACAAAAATTAGAAAATATTAAATGATGGTCACCTACCGTTTCTAAAAGAATGAAAGATCACATAATTCTTAACATAATAATTCCCAGAACAATGACCAGAAACCTGTTACTGTTAATGCAACTTGGAGAAACTCCACTGATCAAGAATAGAGCAGTATTAAGTGTTTATGTTGTCTCACAGACTACCTTGTTAACATGTACTCTATCTTCATGAATCTTTAGTTGTGGAAAATTCCAACTTTTTCATAGGCAACCAGTTGTGATCCTAGACTACAACATAAATGTCCAATTTAAAATAATCCAATGAAAAGGGTCGGATAGAAACTAGGATTAATGGCTTAAGGCCACTAACAATAGCCATGTAAGCATCTATTTATTCTGCAACTGAACTCGGGTCATTTCATCAATCTGTAAAAGTGTGTACAAATGTTTTCACACCCAACAAAAAGTCACCACCATAGCAAAGCTGTCAATTAACAATTTTATTTAGGAGAAAATTCTACTGGTAGTGAGTGAGTGAGTGAGTGAGTGAGTGAGTGAGTGAGTGAGTGAGTGAGAGAGAGAGAGAGAAAGAGAGAGAGAGAGAGAGAGAGAGAGAGAGAGAGAGAGAGAGAGAGAGAGAGAGAGAGAGAGAGAGAGAGAGAGAGAGAGAGGGGGGGTATAGAGCTCAAGTTTTCTTGATTTTTGCTAAGTAGCTAAACTAAATCAATGTATCCTGGTAGCATAGTACTAATGCCTATAATAGTGCATAATAATAATAATAATAATAATAATAATAATAATAATAATAATAATAATAATAATAATAATAATAATAATAATAATAACAAAAACAATAATAATAATAACAATAATAATAATAATAATAATAATAATAATAATAATAACAATAATAATAATAATAATAATAATAATAATAATAATAATAATAATAATAATAATAATAATAAAAATAATAGTATTATTCAGTACATACATAATACATAAATTTATCATGAACCAAGTTGGAGCTGTGCCTGACTTAAGAGGTCACATGTGTACAGAAGCCACTTTTGCCTTTTACTATGGGTGGCTGATGCAGACTGGTTTGACTATGTGTAAATTTTGATATTATTCAAATTCATCCAGCAGCTTCATAATAATCAAAGTCATCCAACAGCTTCATAATAAAAATTTATCAAATCTGACAAAAAATGTAGTTGCTGAGTGCCGACAAGGTCATCTAATCAAATTCAAGGTCACATCATTAACATGAGTGTATCTTGCTCATAGTCATATTGAACAATGCCAAGATCAACTCTTACAAATACACAAATCCTTCTCATAATTCAAATAAACTCATTAATTTGTATACATTTCACTCATAACAACAAGAGTCCCTTTAAAGGACTGGTGCTCAAATGACTGAAAAGTATTTCCAGGAATTTAAGATAAGACCATTTATTTCTTTCCTTCAAACATGGAGTGTTCAAACCATTTTTGGTATTTCAGTGATACTAAGAATTTCACATTATTTGCTCACTGGACACAATGGATGTCAACTTCACAACATTTCTTGTTGGACACAATGGATGTCAACTTCACAGCATTTCTTGTTGGACACAATGGATGTCAATTTCACAGCATTTCTTGTTGGACACAATGGATGTCAACTTCACAGCATTTCTTGTTGGATGTCAGCTTCACACCATTTTAATTGGGATCAGCAAGTGGTTGTAAGAAGTCTTCTTGTTGAAATCTGATGGTGATATGATTTTCTATTTTGCAGCATCTTTGCAAGCCAAGGCTCCAATATGTTAAATCCATCTACACCATGGCTAGCAACATTTATTTCATGACTTGCCTCCCTTAGTATGTAATGCCAACTAACCAATAATGTGTAACATCGGTGCATTTAACACTGGCCAAAAAATGGTGGTGGCAATTAACTTCCAAAGGATACTTTTAAAGTTTAAGGTCAAAAGCATGACTACATACTCTAGAGAAGCCATTACATGTATATTTGAGTGAAAGGTATTTATACAAACTGGGCATTGGTCCCCTTATCTTATCATGTAGGAAGAGTGTTCAAATTTGAACAACCTAATTCACAGACCTGAAGTTCAGAAATATCTGCTTGATCTGCCAAGATGTAGATAGGATTAACATAACTGAACCTTGAAAAGCTAAGATGATTTTGGAGGAGCCAAAATGAGATTTTCAACATTGTGTACAAGAAAATGTTGGACATGTCACTGTATTCTAGGCTTCAGGTCCGATGGCCTGAGGCCACCTTATTTTCAGAAGGACCACAACTTTCCAAAAGCTGGGTGGTATGTCAAGCCCTTTATTTTAAATTGTGCATATTAAAAATATATCTATCCCATCTAATAGGATTGTATAAATCTTTATAAACACAACAAAACTTGAAAGGGAAACAAAGTTAAAACAAAACAAAGACCTTGCCTATGCCATATAAATTAAATTATCATTGTCATTTGGACGCTTAGCATAAAATGTTGTTTGGGCATTTACACAAGAGCATCAAGCATTTATGCAACTGACTTTTTGTTATGGTGTTTGGCGTGTATGAAAATTTTTATTTCTTGATAATGTCTCACCACCACCCCAAACAAATAACAAAAGATGAAAAACTTTAAGTATAATGTGAGTATGATAAAACCAAAAGAGAACAAATATTCTAAAATACCTGGAAGCAGAAATTTCTGTGGTTAAACCACAACAAGAAGAAAGCTCGAAAATATGTTATATTGCAAATTTATATCAAAATTGGCACACCATCTAGAAAATTCATAACTTTTTAAACACTAGATAAATAATTATAATAGGACTGATCACCAGCTTGTGAGGAATAAACTTTTGGGCTATAGCTTTTCAACGCCACCCTACATTGCTAGAAATATGAGTTAACGCTTCACCATCTTGACAAGAGGTTATTAAGTAGAGTCTCAATTTTAATTTGCTACTTAGTTTTTAGGAACCAATAGCTGTGAAATTGAAATCAATACACACTAGGTAAGATTTTGCATTTTGTATTCCCGACTGTGCTTATAATTTGGAGAAAAAGCGATGTAAAGACTCGGCTGTACTTTTTCCATAGTATACTCTGGAACAGGATGGAATACCATGGAAAAACATGGAAACCCTGGAATATTGGAAAAATAAAATATTTGCTGCATTTAGCATGGAAACTCTGAATATTGTGCATGGAAAACACTGGATAATTTGGACAGAAATTTTCACTATGGAAAACCCAGGAAAAGTGTGGACAGTTTGGACTTTTTAAAAATATATTTCAGCATAGAAAACCTGTTTACTAGTTTTCTGTTTTCTGTTTTAAAGCTGAATTTTACTTATCTCCTGACCTGAATCTGTCAGTTTCCTCGGTATAGACCTCTTATTTTTTAAATCATCTCAAAAACTTCTTTTCAAGCTATGTCTGGTCCCATTCCACAATCATCCTTTTAAAAAGTATTTACTTTGTATATTATTAGACAGATATCATTGATGTAATGAGCTTTCTGATTGGTCAAAAGAAATTTAAGTAATGTCAACATACAGATCATTGGTGACTGGAATTTTTGACATTATTACCAGATACCCATGTCTATCAAAGATACTCATATCTTTGCGAAGTTTTCTTGGTCCACAAGTAGAATTATTATTTTTATGACTTTATTTAAAGAGGGTAACTCAATTAGCTAAGAACTAATCTACCTTGAGGCCCTCATTCAAAGGAATTTATTTATTTTTTCTGCATCTGTGAAGCCATTGTATATACTGGGTTTGGAAAGAGGAAATAGAGTGGGCATTTCTAATCTCAATTGGAATATTATTCCAGAGCAAAGTTCCAGAGTATTGAAAACTTTTTTAAATAATTCCTTATTTGGTTTGGGAATTTTGTAATGTTTGGTAGATCACAGGTGGGGAGTATTTCCAGGTAGCCTATACTTGAAAATATTCAGGAGCATTATTATTGGCTATCCTGTACATTAATTTGGCTTTTCTTAAACAGATTCGGTCTTTAATAGGTAGTATGTTTAACTTACCAGCTAAATTTTCCTTGCTTTCTTTCTGGATTGATATTAACTAAAAAGCTCTTTTTTGGAGATGTGCCAGCTTTGCTAAGTTTTTATCATTTTAATTACCCCATACTGTATTACAGTAGTCTAAATAGGGTTGTATGTAACTGTTATAAAATAGTTTTCTGTGCTTTCTAGGAGAAAGTGTCTTATCCTACTGAGAAGCCATAAACTTGAATTGACTTTTTTACTGATATGTTTGATGTGTTCAGTCCATGATAGGTTATTATCTACCAAAACACCAAGTAGACTATCATGACATACCATTTGCAACCTTTTATCCTTTTCATGTCAGACATAGTTCATTGCTATCAAGTTTTGTTCTTTTTTTCGTGTTGAGATAAGTAATATTTTAGTTTTACAAGTATTAACCACCATGCCATTGCATGTGCACCAGTAATCTAGTATGTTTAGGGCATTCTGTAAAGAAATTTAGAGTTCTTGTTTTGTGTTTTGCATGTCTGACAATGTTGTCCTCTGCAGAGAGATCTGTAGATGATACTGAGTCCTTTAGTACAAGTGGTAGGTCATTAATAAATAAAATAAACAGTAATGGACCCAGAATTGAGCCTTGTGGTACTCCACATCTAATTGTTTCAGGTTCAGACAGAACATTATTATATAAAAATGTTGTGTTCACTCTCTTAAGTATGAAGTAAACCATCTAACTGTGCTTTCATCACATTGGTAGATTTTCAGTTTCTTCAAAAGGATTTCATGATCTACCATGTCAAAAGCTTTCCTGAAATCTACAAATACAGAACCTATTATTCTACCTTGATCAAGTGCTTGAAGCCATTTATCGGTTAGGGAGATCAAGGCAGTCTCACATGAGTGTTTCGGTTAAATATGATATGAATGAATCATGGACATGCTTTTCAATCAATTTTGACAAGTTTGGTAGTATTGAGATTGAGTTATCAGCATCATCCTTAGGGCCAGATTTGTGAATAGGAGTTACTTTTGTAGTTTTCCATATTTTGGGAACAGATGAGGATGCAATACTCAAACTGATTATGAATGTTAAGCTATCTACAATAGCAGAGGCAGAAGATTTAATGAGTTGTGGACCAATCTGCAGCTTTCTTAGTATCAAGTTCACTAAGATATTTCTTAACAAAGTTTTTTGAGACTGGTGAGATGGAGAAACATACCTCCTTAGAGATTTTGCTGCTGCAGAACTTTTTCAATTCAATAAAGTTGTTTTCAATCACTGGTTCTTTTAACTTTGTGGTAATGTTGGTGAAAAAAATCATTGAAAACATTTCATTGTCATCAGTGACTATGGTGTCATTTAGCAGAAGTGAGTGGATTTTATTTATCTGATCTTTGTGTGTTCCTCCAGTGAGTTCATTGAAGACTTTCCAAATGCAGTTTTTGTCGCTCTTTTTGTTTTCAAGCAATGATTGATAATAAATTTGTTTAGCTTTTTTATCATATTTGTTATTTTGTTTCTCCATACTTTATTTTGTGCATGGTTTCCCATAGCCTTAAATTGGTCTCCTGTTTTCAGAGCATCAAGGATTTCAGTTGTAAGCCAATTAGGTTGGATATCATTCTTTACTTGATGTACTTTCAGTGGTGCATGCTTATAGACTACATCCATAAATAAGTCAGTCCACACCCTCAGAGCTTCATCTATGTCATCCAAAAGGTCTTTGAGAAATTGTTCTTCATTAAAATTTTTGAATGATCTGTAAGTGATAGTTTTGTGTGTATTTTTCTTATTTCTCTTGCATTTAACCTTCCTTGTCAAAAAAAGTAGGATAGTGGTCACAAAGACCAACGTTTAGTATGTTATCACAAGTTACATTGCCTGGTAGGTTGGTGTAAATGTGATCAATAATAGTGCTTGATGTTTCTGTTACCCTAGTGGGGTCATTTACCATCTGTACTAGGCCTAATGATTCAATTAATTCTGTCCAGTTCTTCCTTTTTTGAGTATTGAGAAGGTCCTTATTTATATCACCAAGTACATGTATATATGTTTCTTTATCCTGTGTAAGAACATTTTCAATTTGTTTCAAAAAGTTATCATTCCAAATTGCTTTGGAGGAAGGTGGCCTATAAATGTAACCAACTAGAAACGATTTTGCATTATTTTGATAAATTTCCACCCAAATACTCTAAATTTCTTCAATATCAAAATATTCTAATTGTGTTAAAATCCCAAGGAAAATAAGAGTAATTATATTATGATAAATGTTTGTTACGGATAATGGAACAAGGACTATTTCAAGTGACTACAACAGCATAACAGTTTGTAGATTCAAAAGTCATGTACACAGAAACATTACCCTAGTTAAAGAAGTCCTGGTTGATTAACATCCATTGTTTATCCAAAACTTTTTGAAAACTTAAGTAAAATACATGTTCTATAAAATAGTCAAAACTTTGGTGAAATCTCAATGTCAAAATTTATTTGCCAAAATAAATTTTAGTCATTCATTCCTTTTAATCTCAAGGTAAGCTGATATTTAATCAAAGACTCATAAGCCAACACAACCACATTGATCCCATTTACTACTTATAAAATCCAGTATATGCCAATAACTCTTCAGCTTGCAATAACAAAGCAATCAATTAACTGCTTGTCATATATACATGCAAGCCTGAATGACCTTAGGACATTATGACATTACTTAGGTGGCCACACATTGTTGCAACTGGAACAGTTCCAGTCTTCACTAGACTAGTTCTGGCTGGTTTCTGTTAAATAACTATCTAAAACAGTATTTTAGAATCAAATGTATGTTTAAGCAATGTGAGCACTTCTCCCTGTTCAGATTTCACTGTTTTTTCTCTCCAAAAGATTCACTTCTCCCTAAAATTCAAGTCTAGTTTTACCCCTAGTTATAGTAACAATCTGTTCCTGATTCATAGAATACAATAATTATGAATTTATTGGTACTTAATGCTTACCGCTTTCAACAGAAGTATAGTATAAGGAGCACAATAATTTACAGTCTTCCAACATCTTGAATTAAATTTCAACATTTAATTAGCACGACTTTTCAGGTAATTACCCCAGGTTCTGGGCTATCAGACGTTTTGAGCACTGAATGTAATTTGAATGGCAAATATTCTAGCTTATCATCTAATAGTAAACAATATTAGCAGACGGAACATAGTTCCTATCTGGGTCTCAGTCAAATGAAAATTATTTCATAGGGAACTCTTGTTTTTATGAAACTGTCATGGTCTTCTAGCCAAGTATTAGTTTCTTTGGGACCAGTATTCTCGTATTTGTCATGGAATATTTCAGGGCCAGGGTTTTCCTTGCTAGAATTGTCCTATAATTTCCATGCTAGAATTGTCCAGGGTTTTCCATGCTTTTTTTTCCTATAGTCTCCAGCATACCATGGACAAAGCCAGCCTAGAATATTAATCCAAATACTCCATGATTTTAGATGCTAGAACTATCCAGCTTTTTCCATGTCTTTTTATTCCATGTTTTTCTGGCCTACCCTGGACAAAGCCAGTCAGAAATATTAGTCCAAATACTCCAGCATTTTCCATGCTAGAATTATCCAGCATTTTCCATGCTTTCCATGTCTTTTTGTTCCATGCTTTTCCAGCCTACCCTGGAATATTAGTCCAAATACTCCATCGTTTACCATGCTAGAATTTTCCAGCATTTTTCATGCTTTTTCAGCCTATCCTGGAATATTAGTCTAAATACTCTAGCACTTTCCATGGTTTTGCATGGAATACAATGGAAAGTTAAAAACCAGGTCATAATGCACAATCAGAGACAAGTTTTATTCCAAATTATCTTATGCAGCAAAAACAATGAATACATGTTTAAATATAGTTTTATAGTTACTTGTAAAATTTATTAATACTTTTACATTTTTTTGGTTTAAAATATTACCAAAATAAAAAGTTTCCATTTTTTAATTTTTGCAACTTTCACTTTGTTGAGAAAATTATTCATCTGCAAAGGGTGAAAATTTTGATGACCAGTTATTTTATAGTTTAAATATTTAGACAGCTCCTATCATAATATCTTTGGTTTAATAATGGAGGAAAAAATATTAAATATGTAATAGTAATACCATGAAATATTCAATGAAGTTAATATTACACTTGAAAATGCCTTTTTAAACATACCTCAAGCATAGCTACTCATATACTGTCCAATGTCAACATATGGGAGTTGGACATGGGGAAGGGTTTGGAAATAGGCAGTACCTACCTGGCAGACAAATACTGTCAGAAATTTATTGGGGCTATTGCCAATATTCATAGGTTTGAAGAGGACCATATTATTTCCTCCAGTCAGTTTTTGTCAGTTATTAGTGATGGATCCACTGATACATCTTCCAAAGAGGAAGAAATTCTATACATTCTTTCGAGTGCAAGGTAAATGTTGTCAACTTTTATTTGATATTATTGAATTTAAACTAATAATACTGTAAAATCTTAACCAAAACAACTTGAGAGCCATTCTAATTTATTTAAATTTTAAATTTAATAATTTAGTATTTCTTCATATGTTTCAAGTCATTTGGTATAAAACTTTACCCAAGGTAGATCATAGCGGCTTTTATGTCAGAGAGATATTGGAATTAATGGATGAAAAAGACTGTTGCAATGAGAACAGATGGTGCTTCTTTTTGATGTTGCTGCTGATGATGCTGATGATGATCATGATGATGATGATAATAAATAATTTGTCAGCATTACAAAACAAAGCATATAAATTGTTGATGATTCAATGTAAACTGAAAAAAAATAATACCTTAATGAGTGTTATATTTTACTATATAGAGTAAACATTTTATTTCATTAATTATAACTGCAAATGAGAAAGACCTTCTATTCATCAGTAAGATCTTAAGTTTTCAAAAGCAGTTAATTGTGGGCTTCTACTTAAAAGTTGATGTCGAACCCTGTATTCCTGTCCTAGAAAAATGCTCAGTCAAGCATTTGGACTTCTTTTGGAATGAGTAATCTTAAAATGTCCCACAAGTTGATTGTAGATTTTTCATCATTTTCTTGCCAGTATCCATGTATTAAATATGTATCAGGTTCCGACTAAAGTAGAACTACGATCAGATGATAGATAAATGACACATGGATGAATAAATTAGTTTTACAGATCTGCAACAGTATTTCAGTTATCTGATCGATAACAGGTACTTGCGTTTATGTCAGAAAGATATTAGACACAAATAACAAAAAAGAAGCATTTTTATTAGGATCAAAGAATGTATATCTATAAAGTAGATTACTTGTGTACATTTATTATAGTCAGAAAAATTTAATTCAAACTTAGTCTCAAAATTAAAATACTGAATACTTAAAGTTTGATTCATGTAAAATGTATAATTACTTTAAAATTACATATAATTTAGCTTGATGTTGCTGCTTAGTTTATACCAACATTTCACAAATGTAGTTACATGTACTATAGATATTTGTTCTAACATTGATGTTGGAGTGCTGGCTTTACATGCAGTGTACTTCAGTCATTCAAGGTCAGTCGAATGATTTTCTCATCATAATGCACCAAGTATTAATAATGAAAAAATTAAAATCATTCAAGGATGTTACAGTAACAGTGATTCTTTTTCTCCAGGACTCAACACAATCCTCTCATCTTAAGATCCTTAAAAAATTTTGGTGCACAAGGTTGAGAGGTTTTCTTCAACAAGCACCAATTATGCAAGAACCATTTCATCTCCTGAAGGACAAGTAGCAATTGGATGCCTGTTTCAACTATTAGCACACTTCATTAGACAAACCCATTTGACAGTCTTCTATCTGATTTGCATAGTCTCAAGCAAGTAGTAATCTTGCTCTATTACCAGTCTAATCCAAGTTATAATATTTGAAGGTTTGAATATTATGAATATCTGTTTAAACTGTTTTATCTGGGTCATGCAAATATTTAATATTTTACCTGAGTAATGCAAATATTTAATATTTTACCTGAGTAATGCAAATATTTAATATTTTATCTGGGTCATGCAATTATTCAATATTCAATATTTTATCTTGGCAATGCAATTATTCAAAGTAAATGATAGATGGTAGAGGTGTACTGTAAAATGCATCCTGCCTCATAGACATACAACATACACTGACATTAACATCTTCCTTCATTGGCCTACAAGTATACACTGATATTAACATCCTGCTTCATAGGCCTACATATACACTGATATTAGCATCCTGTCTCATAGGCCTACAAACATACACTGACATTAACATCTTCCTTCATTGGCCTACAAGTATACACTGATATTAACATCCTGCTTCATAGGCCTACATATACACTGATATTAGCATCCTGTCTCATAGGCCTACAAACATACACTGACATTAACATCTTCCTTCATTGGCCTACAAGTATACACTGATATTAACATCCTGCTTCATAGGCCTACATATACACTGACATTAACATCTTCCTTCATTGGCCTACAAGTATACACTGATATTAACATCCTGCTTCATAGGCCTACATATACACTGATATTAGCATCCTGTCTCATAGGCCTACAAACATTCACTGACATTAACATCTTCCTTCATTGGCCTACAAGTATACACTAATATTAACATCCTGCTTCATAGGCCTACATATACAATGATATTAGCATCCTGTCTCATAGGCCTACAAACATACACTGACATTAACATCTTCCTTCATTGGCCTACAAGTATACACTGATATTAACATCCTGCTTCATAGGCCTACATATACACTGACATTAACATCTTCCTTCATTGGCCTACAAGTATACACTGATATTAACATCCTGCTTCATAGGCCTACATATACACTGACATTAGCATCCTGTCTCATATGCCTACAAACATACACTGACATTAACATTTTACTTCATAGGCCTACAAACATAGACTGACATTAACACCCTGCTTTATTGGCCTACATATACACTGACATAACACCCTGCTTAATTGGCCTACATATACACTGATATTAACATCCTGCTTCATAGGCTTACATATACACTGACATTAACACCCTGCTTCATTGGCCTACATATACACTGACATTAACACCCTGCTTCATTGGCCTACATATACACTGATATTAACATCCTGCTTCATAGGCTTACATATACACTGACATTAACACCCTGCTTCATTGGCCTACATATACACTGATACACTGACATTAACACCCTGCTTCATTGGCCTACATATACACTGACATTAACACCCTGCTTCATTGGCCTACATATACACTGATATTAACATCCTGCTTCATAGGCCTACATATACACTGACATTAACACCCTGCTTCATTGGGCTACATATACACTGATATTAACACCCTGCTTCATTGGCCTACATATACACTGATATTAACATCCTGCTTCATAGGCCTACATATACACTGACATTAACACCCTGCTTCATAGGCCTACAAGCATACACTGACATTAACACCCTGCTTCATAGGCCTACAAGCAAACACTGACATTAACACCCTGCTTCATTGGCCTACATATACACTGACATTAACACCCTGCTTCATTGGCCTACATATACAATGACATTACCACCCTGCTTCATTGGCCTACATATACACTGACATTACCACCCTGCTTCATTGGCTTACATATCCAATGACATTAACACCCTGCTTCATAGGCCTACATATACACTGATATTAACATCCTGCTTCATTGGCCCAAATATACACTGACATTAACACCCTGCTTCATAAACCTACATACACTGACATTAACATCTTGTTTCATAGGCCTACAAATGTACATAAACATCAACATTCTGCTTCACAGGCCTAAAATATAAAATGAATAAACACTTATATAAACACCCAGCTTCAATGCCCTACAAATCTAAAATGAGATTAGCATCATGCCTTATGGGCCTAGAAATATCTAACTACATTAAGATCTTTCCCCATAGATCAACAAATCCATAATGACAATACCATTCTGCCATATGGCTCTACAAATCTAAGATGACAATACCATTCTGCCCCAAGGCTCTACAAATCTACAATGAAATTACCATCCTGTCCCATGGCTCTAGAAATCTACAACGACACTACCATCTTGCCCTAAGGCTCTACAAATCTACAATGAAATTACCATCTTGCCCCATGGCTCTACAAATCTACAATGACAGTACCATCTTTCCCCATGGCTCTACAAATCTACAATTAAATTACCATCCTGCCCCATGGCTCTACAAATCTACAATGACACTAACATCCTGCCCCATGGCTCTATAAATCTACAATGACATTACCATCCTGCCTGACATGGGTCTACAAAGCTACAATGACATTACCATTCTGCCTAGAATGAGTCTACAAATCTACAATGACATTACCATCCTGCCTGACATGGGCCTACAAATTGTTTATATTCTGATCCTTAATGCTGCAGCATCATTCAAGGCCTTTTCAAGAAATTTAAAATTATGGAGGGAAGCACCCCTATGATCAATTTAAAAAGTGGGAAAATTTTCTAAATAAAGATAAAGACATAATAATTGTTTCTGATAAAATTTTAGAGCATTCAAATTGATTTTTCAGTGTTAAATTTGCAAAATTAGTGTGAATCCACAATCACGCATTGTAAAACAGCCGCTGTTATAGAAACAAACCTCATATCTGTGCATGTCCAGGTCTGTGAAGGAAAGTTGCCTGGTTTTTGTTTTTCCATGTCACATGTCACATTCAATCCATACACCAAGGTCACATTGGGAAATGATTTATCTGCAAAAAAAATAAAACAGCTTGAAATGTCTTCATAAAGCTTGAATGCATTCATCCCCTTCCTTTAAATGTATAAGCTAAAATCCCATAATAGACATTGCACTAAATTGAATTAAAGTTTGTTGTATGTACAATCCTATGTATGGATGGAAAAGGGTCACACATGATAGACCTTTTTAAATTCATAGCAAGACAGTAAAGCTAACTCACAAATGTATAAAAAGAATGGGGCACACTATTTTATCATTACATTGATGAATGCTGCTATAGATTCAAGTCAGGGAACAGAACAATCATTTCATTAAAATGAAAGGTAATGGTCTACATTTACTTACCACAAATAAACTACAACATCTTTGATTGATAGTCATGCTTCTTTAATTGACATTCATGCAAAACTGTATAACCCCTAATTTTGGGTCATGAGCCAGAATCCATTTTATATCTCTATTCTAATGACTCACAAAATGCGTATTAAGTAACTAACAAAATGAGTATTCTAGTGATTGACAAAATGTGTATTCTAGTGACTGACAAAATTTGGATTTTAGTATCTGTGTATTCTAGTGACAGACTAAATGTATATTCTGGTGACTGACAAAATGTGTATTCTAGTGATTGAGAAAATGAGTATTCTAGTGACTGAGTACTGGACCTGCCAAGTATATGCTAATGGTAGGTCCTAAATTAGCACAACAAGCAGATTAATTAAATATTAAAAATGACAGTGATGCTGACTCACAATCAGTTTTAGCTGTGATATTGTGATATAGTGCAAAACAAATGACTGAATTAAAAAATCTATAGATATTTATTTCCACCAAGCTCACCATTTTGAAAACCCATGTAATATACAAATTGCCAACAAGATTTGCCTGCAATTTTCATCATAATAAATAACCTGTTCCAACAGGTGTGTTTCTTGTTTGGGATAAACTTAGAAGGATTATGCATATATCACAGTAAGATGAAGAGTTCCAAGCTTAGAGATTTTTTTCACATCAATTAGTTAGAGATGAGTAACTTTTTCACATCAATGAGAGATGATTAATTTTTTTCACATAGATTTTTTTGATCCCTAATAGTTAATGATGCTAAAGCATCTATTGCATTCAACTATCATTCTATCAATTTCAGCATCTTCTCTACATTTAAAGTCAAGGTCAGTCCAAACAATACTCATTGCCTGTTAAAACAGCACAAGATTTACTTAGACTCATCCAACAAGCACTGACCATCAAACCTATGCCAATGAAGTGGTATTTTTTATGCCAAGCAATACTTTGAGTAAATAATTTCACAGCCAATATATATCAGACATGACTAAAGTAATGACACAGAAAAATCTTTATCAACAAAGGGTATAGCAGTGTGTGATGATGTCATCAATAGTAGTAGACTAGCAATATATAGCAGTGTGTGATGATATCATCAATAGTAATATATAGCAGTGTGTGATGATATCATCAATAGTAGTAGACTAGCAATATATAGCAGTGTATGATGATATCATCAATAGTAGTAATAAATAGCAGTGTGTGATGATATCAATAGTAGTAGTATATAGCAGTGTGTGATGATATCAATAGTAGTAGTATATAGCAGTGTGTGGTGATATCATCAACAGTAGCAGTATATAGCGGTGTGTGATATCAATAGTAGTTGTATATAGCAGTGTGTGATGATATCAATAGTTGCAGTATATAGCAGTGTGTGGTGATATATCAATAGTAGTAGTATATAGCAGTGTGTGATGATATCAATAGTAGTATATAGCAGTGTATGATGATATCAATAGTAGTAGTATATAGCAGTGTGTGGTGATATCATCAATAGTAGTATATAGCAGTGTGTGGTGATATCAATAGTAGTAGTATATAGCAGTGTGATGATATCAATAGTAGTAGTATATAGCAGTGTGTGGTGATATCATCAATAGTAGTATATAGCAGTGTGTGGTGATATCAATAGTAGTAGTATATAGCAGTGTGATGATATCAATAGTAGTAGTATATAGCAGTGTGTGGTGATATCATCAATAGTAGTATATAGCAGTGTGTGGTGATATCAATAGTAGTAGTATATAGCAGTGTGTGGTGATATAATCAATAGTAGTATATAGCAGTATGTGGTGATATCAATAGTTGCAGTATATAGCAGTTTGTGGTGATATATCAATAGTAGCATATAGCAGTGTGTGGTGATATCAATAGTAGTATATAGCAGTGTGTGGTGATATCAATAGTAGTAGTATATAGCAGTGTGTGATGATAACCATAGTAGTAGTATATAGCAGTGTGTGATATCAATAGTAGTAGTATATAGCAGTGTGTGGTGATATCAATAGTAGTAGTATATAGCAGTGTGTGGTGATATCATCAATAGTAGTAGTATATAGCAGTGTGTGATGATATCAATAGTAGTAGTATATAGCAGTGTGTGATGATATCAATAGTAGTAGTATATAGCAGTGTGTGGTGATAACAATAGTAGTAGTATATAGCAGTGTGTGATGATATCAATAGTAGTAGTTTATAGCAGAGTATGATGATATCATCAATAGTAGTAGTTTTACCTAAAAATTTTACATGTATTCAACAAACACATCTTATGGAAAAACTGAATCCTGTCAGAATACAAGGTAAAAGACTAGTATCTGTATGCATTGCAAGATGAGATCAGTATGCATTGCAAGATAAGATCAGTAACGCATGCAGAGCATCAATGATTGCATATAAATAGTTGTCAGCCATATTACTGGAAAGGTAGCTTTCAAACTGGTTTGATTAAATGGCATTAAGCTGATCACTGAATACCATGTACATTTAGAAATGTTGGTAAATTATGCAACCTTAAGTGGAAATAGAAGCCAGTTTTGTATTCCAAATATACCTAGAAATTCAATATTTATAAGAAAATGCATGTCATATGCTTGTAAAATATAACAGAACATTGTCAGCTATTAGACTGTAAGCATACATTCCTTATTAACCATATTTGTATATTCCAATCAATTTCATTACCCCACCCCCTTTACCAATCAACTATCAAGTTGTGTATACTGGAGTCAGCTTGCTGATACAGTTGTTACACTTTTTTTCAGGGTTGACTCTTTTAGCAAACAGAGATATCCAGGTAATTATTAGGTTTCTTTCCTAATAACACACTTCAAGGTTTATGTATGATCCTTACTGAACAGAATCAAAAAACATTTTGGTTTCAAAACTGTTTATTTTTAAAATCAAAAGCTGTTTCTATGTTGAGACTCTCCAAAACATCTGAATGAGATATGACTATGTACTAAATAACCGAATATGTCATTACATTAGTAACCATAACTTCTGAAATTCAAACAAATTTGCATTAAACTTGTTTTCATTTTCAAATTAAAAATGTCAACTGTACTCTGCTTAACTGCATCTGTATGTGAAAAGTTTGATTTAAAGGGGTGTTCTAAATTTCATATAAAAGCCTTTAAAATGATATCGTTATTATACAAAATGTCTGGTTTAAATGAAAATGCTATAAGGATTTTAAACCTGCTTTCTTCACTCTTCATGATCGGAATCCATATCAGTATCAACCTTGTATCAGGAACTAGAGTAAAATGCAAAATAGCTTCCTTTAGACATTCTCTGGACCAATGAGGAAGAAGAAAAATAAACACAAATAATCAATCACTCATGTAAACAGTGTTTTATTAGCAATGTTTAACTCTGGAGACTTAAGAGTAGAAATTATAGATATTCCTGAGAATCTGCATCTACAGGGATGACGAAGTAAACACGACCCCATTACAGCCAAATTTATGCATCTAGATTATTTTCCTGAACCCTGCTTTTATGTCTATCTGTTGCCCAAACATCTACATTCAATGTAATGTGCCAATGGACTGTATCTTAAATACAGAATGCACAGAACATGGGGAAACCAGTCTACATAGCCAATCTGATTATCTGAGCATTTGGATCAACTGCACTGCAAGAACCCAAAAATTCCAAACCGAAACTGCATCTCAAATGACTCAGGTCTCAGTCTGTATTTAAACACAGTGCAAGTGAAAAAAAATTTAATCCAAGCTTCACCTACATTTCGCTAACAAGTGACATATTAGTCTCTTATAGATAAAAATATTAATCCAAGCTTCACCCACATTTCACTAACAAGAGACATATTAGTCACTTAAAGATGTTATGAGCCATAATAATTTGAGTACAAGTTCATGGACACAGTCATTCTATGACAAATAATTTGAGTACAAGTTTAGGGACACAGTCATTCCATGACAAATAATTTGAGTACATGTTCAAGGACACAGTCATTCTAAGACAAATAATTTGAGTACAAGTTCAGGGACACAGTCATTCTAAGACAAATAATTTGAGTACAAGTTCAGGGACACAGTCATTCTAAGGCAAACAATTTGAGTACATGTTCAGGGACACAGTCATTCTAAGACAAATAATTTATAGCAAAGTGTAGTGTCAAGTCCAAAAGGCTTAAAGGAAAATGCTGCCTGGAGTGAAGGCATAATGAATAGTACAATTCAAGTTCAACAAAATTACTACTCAAATTTGACACTTTCACCAGATTTATCAATTTCATGGAGTCATATTAATAATACCAACAAAAATGACATCAAGTTTTATGTAAAATATTTTTTAAAAAAATAAAATAAAATCCCTTGGCAACAACAATTTGAACTTAGATGAATACTATCCAGAATAAACTCTGTGTGTAAGTGTGCATGTTTTTATGTGTTTGTATGTGTGTGTATGTGTATGTATATAAACTGCAAAACTGAGGACATGAGTGAGCTCATATGACAATATACTTCTGATAACCTTTCTAAAGAAATACTTTTTCAACATCCAACAATAAATTATTTTCTATACTTTCATTTAAAACAGTAATATTTTAATCATAACATTCAACTATGCATATTCAAATGAAATCAAAGAAATTTATTTATTGTTGGACACAAAAAATATGTTGATATCATAAAGATGTTTCAACAACAAATATCTGGAGCAGGAAAGATTTCCAGGACATACAATATCAGGCCACAATTTTCCATTTCTAGAACTTAAACCATGGCAGTTACGTTCAGTAGAAATAGTGATAGTAAAATTTAATGATGGCCACTGTAGTCTGCAAACCGAATGCCAGAATGGAACCATGAGAACCAATTAGAAATCATAAGAAGTTTTTTTAGTAAAAACCCAAATTTGTAAGTTATTTTAGTAAAAACCCAAATTTGTAAGTTATTTTAGAAAAAACCCAAATTTATAAAACAAATATTTGCATGATAGCCTGATGGCAATACTGGACATCAGATGAACATGCCATCTCTATGCATCAAAAGAAGTCTTCTGGTGCAAACCCCATGACTATATTACTTTTCAGTAAGGACTAATAACAAGATTTCATAATGATAATGTTGTTATTGGACAGTGGATGAACTCGTGTTTAAATGATTTTCCATTCTGGATGAGAATTGATAACATAACCTTTGAGATGGATTCTGTGGTGGCCATACTGGATATCAGACTGGCTCCATTTTGATTTAGGGCCAACATACTGGATATCAGACTGGTTCCATTTTGATTTAGGGCCAACATACTGGATATCAGACTGGTTCCATTTTGATTTAGGGCCAACATACTGGATATTAGACTGGTTCCATTTTCATTTAGGGCCAACATACTGGATATCAGACTGGCTCCATTTTCATGTAGGACCAACTACAGGTAGACACATGAATTCTTGTGAAATGCTCATATCAATTTCTTACTGTATTTTAATATTTTTTCCATAATCTACCAAGCAAATGTTCTGGAGTATATCAGTATCAATGTTCAAGCTGACCCATCATTCCCTAAACTGCTGGACCAATCTATCTGCCACCAGAGAGAAAATTATTACCAACTCTTTTCTCACCAAATATGACAGGCCCTATTCTCCCCAATTAATGACCAGCCCTTTCTTGTCCAGCTTAAGTCACCATTGAGATAAATAACCTGTACTTTGGGCCTTAAAATCCACCTGCCAGGGTCTCAGGATAAGCTCAAATTTGACTTGGCAAGCTCAAATTTCCATAGTATATGCTCAGGAAAAAATCCCGAGAGAGGGAAAATGGGTTCATGTTCTGTTTGTAATGCTTTATGTTGTATATGGTGTGATGATCTCACCATATTACATTTAACAGCACCTGTATTTAGTGTGTGTGATTTAGATTTTAAATGTAGGTTCAACAAATTTTCAGTTATACCACTATGATGTCTGCAGTGTGACAGTTTATAGTGATGTCTAGCAATGGGCATCAAGTTGCAGACATGTTGCATGATCTCACACCCAGTCTCATAATTATCCTGCCACCAGGTTGACCAGTCCTAACACGGACATCTTAATGATGAGCACCTTAGAACGAGGCAGCTGTTAGTGCCATTTTTTAAGTCTTTGGTATGACTTCGCCTGGGATCAAACCCGCAACCTTTTGCGTCTAAGGTAGATGCTCTAACCAATAGGCCACCATTTGTATTTAGTGTTTATATGTATCTTGACAGTTGTGCCTGGAAATAAAAGACACAGATCTCAAATGATAAAAACACCATGAGGATTTCACTGAATGTAGGATTGCTTTACAGAAAATGTAGCCTAAAAAAGCATTATTCATGACCTATTAGTTACACAATAAATACAATGAGACTAATAGTTTATACTTACTGCTTGGAAAACAATTAAAAGTATAAAAGTGTGTTCTCAATCTAAAAAGTCAGCCTCTCAAATATTTTGATGCATAATGCCAATTTCAAGGTGGCTAGATGAAAACAGTTAATCAGCTGGATGAAGGAAGCTTTCACAGATCCTTTCAATTGTGATTATAGATAAATTGTTACAAACAGTCTAGCTTTCATTATTATTGATTTAGTTGATGAGATGAACCTGTTATTTTATCTAGGCAATACAGGAAACTTAAGTTGCTAGCTCTGATGCAGGAAACTGTTAATTTTATAAAATTGATAATTGAATTGTTTCAAATTCTCTACTTATATGCATCAATCTAAACATACTATTTTTGTGTATATCTTTACTAAAATTTATTTATCAATACATGTATATTGTTCTAAGGTGCCAGAAATAAAAGAAAACAAAAGTTAAAAGATGTCTGTGTGATTTGGATTTTTAATGTATATTTAACAATTTTTAAAACGTTAAAATAAATATGTCATTACTTTCTTTAAAATATATTTTATTTTAAATTAATTCTTAACTCATGTTGGGATATTATCTTTAAGGCAAATTCAAATTTCCAAGGGCTAAAATATTCCAAAAGCAGGTTAAATTTTTGGTCAGCTGGGCAAGCAGACTTATATAAAATTTATAAATCCGTTTGGCAAATTTAATCTCCTTGTTTTTGTCACTTCTAGCACTGTTACAGATATTCACTGCTTTGTTGTTGTTGTTGTTGGGCTTAACGCCATTTTTCAGCACACGATAGGCTATTCATGGCAGCCAGTATTATTGGTGGAGGAAGAAACTGGGAAATCACCGGAAAGAACCACCAACCCACGAGAAGCAACTGGCAAGCTTTCTCACGTATCCACTTTCACTGAATCCTAGATTCCAACACATGCAGACAGAGGTAAGATGGCAGTGATCTGTAACGGACATCGATTTAGACCACTCAGCCACTCGGGGCCCCTCACTGCTTTGTAACTTATATTTAAACATTTTTTTAAGTTATGTATTAAATGTTGTGTGCATAGTGTATATAAAATGTAAAGCCTGAAATTTTTGTTATGTCCTATTCCTTTTTTTATATACAATAATATTTCATGGCAAAATGTAATAGTGATGTAAACTTGTCAGCTATAGATATACACAGACGGTAATTATTGTTTCATCCTTTTAATAATTGGTTTGAAATAATGATATCAAAATTGTGAAGTATACAGAACTATACCTGTTAAAATTAGACCAATGAAATGTCTATGTAGAAGTAACTGTCAACTTTATTAGAGTATACACTTTGAAAATTTTGTTTGAGGTCATTTCATCAAGGATTTTAGTTAAATAAAGTCTCATCAAAATATCAAATGTTTACTAAGCAAAGATAAATTTAATGATGATATACTCAGTAAACACTTAATCAAGATATCATATAACTGTAACAAGGATAACTGGGATGCAATAAAACAGACAAAAATCAACTCTCAGTGTGGGACCTACTAAATCCAATAAAAATCAACAGGTATAGACACCACAGATGGATCTCATTGGTAAGCTGTTTAAATATGGTTAAGTGGGGTCACTAGATCTCAAAGACAGAATGACTGTATACATGCATTATAATAATAATAATGTTTCTTACATAATGAATTATGTAAGAAATCTAAAAGATAATGTTAATATTGGTCTTCTAATTGGATTTATTTATTTTACCAGTGAATGGGATTGAAAAACATAGATTCAAGAAAAGTTAATTATATTCAATTAAATAAATGAAAGAAATATTATTATTATTATTATTATTATTATTATTATTATTATTATTATTATTCAAAAGACAAATCTAAATATGCAGCTGACTTACTCCTACCCCCAATAATATGTATTGTAAGGGTTTTAACTAAGGAACAATGGATGTCCCCACCCAATAACAATACAGATGAAGAGAAGATAACTTTTGTATGGAATTGATGTTCCCATGTTCTATCTTTGACTCAAAACTTGGAAACTCAAGACCACTGCCATATAGCCATATACCTTATTGTGCAAGAAAATATATTTATATGTGCAGCTAATATTTAACCCCTGGGTCCATCCTTACTCCCTCACCCTGCTGGGTAGTGGTGCTGCTGTGGTACATCAATTGGCAGACCACATGACTAACTATTGGTGGGGCAAAGATCTGATAAAGGTAAGCCATCTTAGTGTGTCCCTTAATTGGTGACTTAGCTACCATTTGAAGTTACAACTACCTATAAGACATGCAACCTGCCAATAATATTCCCAGAAACTTCATCCCTAAATCTGGGTACTATGAAAATCCTTAAGCCCATGGACTTACTGGGGAACCCCAGGTGGATAAGTCATGTAATGCTCTACCTGAAGATAACTGACAACTCATCTCTGTTTACACTGATGTCATGGCCCAACCAACATGGGTATGAGATTAAGTTGACAATGCTCTACCTGAAGATAACTGACAACTCATCTCTGTTTACACTGATGTCATGGCCCAACCAACATGGGTATGAGATTAAGTTGACAATAGTAGTTGTTGATACTTGCTAGGGTTTTACCCTACCCCACCACGGGATCTTCATCAAATATATTGGCCAACATGTGTACTCTGTCATATACTGAAAAACTAAAAAACTGCATTAAACCAAAGCAAACAATAAATTACTGAGCATTGATGGACACATTTATACATGCATTTGACAATGAACCCAGGGACTTCCCCCATCATCCATGGACTTAATCCCAAATTATAAAATGGAAGCTACTGATATCCCTAAGCCTACCAGGAGATTATATATATATATATATATATATATATATATATATATATATATATATATATATATATATATATATATATATATATATATGCAGTGGAGTAAAGCAGAGTTGTGTCCTTGCACCAACCCTTTTTGCCATCTTCTTCCAGTATGCCTTCAAGGACTGCAGCAAGGGAGTGTATATTCACACCTGGGCAAATGACAAACTGTTCAAAATTAAATGTCTCCGTGCAAAGACCAAAGTCACAGATATGTTCTCATCTATGAATTGCTCTTCGTTGACAATGCAGCTTTGACATCACATATAGAAGGACTTCAGCAGCTGGTATGTCGCCTTTCCCATACCTGTAAAGAGTTCGGACTGACCATCAGTTTGAAGACGAATGTCATGGCACAGGATGTAGACTCCCCTCCAACCATCACCATTGATGGGTACAACCTTGAAGTTGTTGAGAACTTTACAAACCATGTGTCCACCATCCCCAGCTCGCTCTCCATTGATGCTGAGGTAAACAGCAGGATTGCTAAAGCAGCAGCAGTTATGGCAAGACTAAACCAGAGGGTCTGGAACAATCTCAACCTCACTGAGAAGACCAAACTGCGTGTCTACCAGGCATGTGTGCTCAGCGCACTCCTCTACAGTAGCAAGGCATGGACCACCTACAGAAGCCACGAAAGGAAACTCAATAGCTTCCATCTGAGATGTCTGCAGCGCATTCTGCGCATCCAGTGGCAGGACAAAGTAACCAACATGGAGGTTCTGGAATAGGCCAGCATGAATAGCATGTTCACCATCCTCAGCAAGAGGCACCTTCAATGGCTTGGCCATGTCAGGAGAATGGATACAGACCACATTCCAAAGGACCTGTTATACGGCTAGCTAGCAGAAGGCACACAACCGACTGTACAGCCACGTCTTTGATACAAAAACGTCTGCAAGAAGGACATGAAAACGGTCAATATCAGCATCAACAACTGTGAGAGCTGTGCTAACAACTGCTATGAGTGGCGACTTGCTGTCAGACAAGGTGTTCAGAAACCAGAGGAAGGGATAAAAGCAAACCTCACTACAAAGAGAGCCAAGAGGAAGGCGAAACAACAACAGCCTCAACAAGAATCAATCTTCACCTGCAGCAAGTGCAACAAAGATTGTCACGCAAGGGTCAGACTCTTCAGCGACCGTGCAGATAAGACACCAAAACTACACCATCATCTCTCATAGACAGAGGAGGGATGCCGACACATACATACATAAAAATATGTATTCACACACACACACACATGTATTCAGACACACAGCATGAAAAGGCAACGTCAGATCCCTGCGAGACCTGTTGGATGGATAAATCGACAGACAGATATTCAAGTTCCAATTCTTGTAATGGCTACCTCAAGAAGGAGGCCATTTGCCTGCCAAGGATACATGCTGATTATTTGATGGAGCTTGATAATGAAGACAGTATCATTCCATGATGCTTATATCCTGCTGAATGAGAATTCTTTGTATGCCAAGTTTAAATTACTTTGAGCTATTTTAAAATCAGATTTTATAGCATGGTTTGCTCTTCGTTGCCTTTAATGCTGACATGACTGGGTAACAGACAGTTTATTATATATATTGTGACAAGTCTGTAAAATACATTGTGATGAATGCAGTATGTTGACCAATATGCAAAACATTAATTTTAAAAAAAAGGAAATGAACCGGTCAGTCTCAGGATAGATGGGAACTACCATTCAGGCTATTGTTTAGACAACTGGAAAACAATGCAAGCAAGAATCAGACTTCCATATAAGTAGTCAGAAACAACAGTATAGCAATTTCATCTACACCTGTTTATAATGATGATTACAGTAATACTCTATACTTGTTTATATATTGTTGTTGTTGTGGAGCTTAATACCATTATTCAACACACGATAGGCTAAACATGGCGACCAGTATCAATGGTGGAGGAAGAAACCAGGAAATCCGATGAAAGAACCACCAACCCACGAGAAGCTACTGGCAAGCTTTCTCACATATCCACATTGGAGGAATCTTAGACTCAATCCATGCAGACATGGGGAGATGGCAGTGATCTGTAACTGAGAGCGATCTAGACCACTGGGCCACTTGGGGCACCACTTGTTTATATGATTACAGTAACAATGTACTTGTTTATACAATGATTACAGCAGTAATCTATACACTTGTTTATAAGATGATTACATTAGTACTCTATACTTGTTTATACAATGATTACAGTAGTACTCTATTTTCATTATACAATGATTACAATAGTATTCTATATACTTGTTTAAAATACAATGATTATAGTAGTACTCTATATACTTGTTTATAAAATGATTACAGTATTACTCTATATACTTATTTATAAAATGATTACATTAGTACTCTATACTTGTTTAACAATAATTACAGTAGTACTCTATGTACATGTTTATACAATGATTACAGTAGTATTCTATATATTTGTTTATAAGATGATTACAGTAGTACTCTACTTGTTTAAACAATGATTACATTAGTACTCTATGTACTTGTTTAAAAAATGATTACAGCAGTAATCTATACACTTGTTTATAAAATGATTACAGTAGTACTCTATACTTGTTTATACAATGATTACAGAAGTATTCTATAAAATTGTTTATAAGATGATTACAGTAGTACTCTACTTGTTTAAACAATGATTACATTAGTACTCTATATATGTGATGTGTAGAATTTTGAAAACTCTTAGAAAATTTGGTTAAAGGAAGTGTATCAAAGTCAACTTAATTAAAGTAGAAAGGGCTAGAGATAGATGATTATTTTCATTTCATCTCTGAAGGTCAAAAGGGAATTCATTGCCTGGAGTCAGATGCTATGGTACAAGAGAATGACATAAGACCCTTTCCCAAAATCAACCAGGAAAAGGGCAGGAGATGGCTATAGATAATTGTTCAAATTAATGTTAATTACAGCATGATTAGTTGTCTAGTTGTCTTGTCAATCCAAAAATTCTATGAACAGGTTTAGGAAACAGTCTATTCCAATTGGTTAATATGGATTTATGGGCGTTACTCTGTAAGAAATTAAAGGTTTTACTTTAGGAAAATTCTTTAGTCTTTAATCTTTCGCGAGGAAAGTTAAATGATTCCGGGAAGAGCGTGTAAGACGTTATCTCATGATTTGACAGTAAAGCAGGAGGTTTGTCTCAGCAAGTAGGCAAAGTCTACATTCTGAATTCGTAAAAAGTATGTTTTCATTATAGAGTAAGGGGCCAGTTAGTTGTCTCAGGAGACGGACTATATGTGAGGTTCGTGGAAACGAATAAAGAAACGGCAAAAGGAAACAGCTTTCCTGGATTCACATGAGAAATCCCTGAACAATCACAGGACCAGAACAAGTTCTACGCAGAAATCTAAGTCCAGAGACAATTGTTAAGTCAGAGTTCGACGGACAAGAGTCCAAGATGAAAAAGCTAGACAAAGATCGACGGAGCTGGGACGAACGGAAGTCTTGATGTCCGCATAAAATAGGTGATGAAGTCTCTCATTATTGCACTCAAAGGTCACATCTCATTGGCAATGAAGATAGCAATTTAACGTTGAAAGTAATTTTACATTTAAAGAAATTTGTATTGTCTTTTTATTTGAGTACATGTTAGTACCATTTTCCTTCTTTTGTAACCAAGTCATTGATTTCTTTTCATTTTAAATTCTGTTGATAGACTGATCAAATTTTATATTTGTTCATTGAAAGGAGGCTTGTTTTGTTATTTCTTCAATATACTTGTTCAGTGATCTGCATTCTTCTTTCTTTCTATCCACACTGGGTAAATTACACTGCAGAGGTCATTCCCTAGCAACAAACCATAGTGAAAGAGGTTGGTGTGGTTTGCATGCCGTCAATTTGTCACAATATACTTGTTTATAAAATGATTACAGAAGTACTCTATACTTGTTTATACAATGATTACAGTAGTATTCTATATACTTGTTTATAAGATGATTACAGTAGTACTCTACTTGTTTCAACAATGATTACATTAGTACTCTACTTGTTTCAACAATGATTACATTAGTACTCTACTTGTTTCAACAATGATTACATTAGTACTCTATATACTTGTTTATAAAATGAGTACAGTAGTACTCTATGTACTTGTTCATAAGATGATTACATCAGTAATCTATACTTGTTTATACAATGAGTACAGTAGTATTCTATATACTTGTTTATAAAATGATTACAGTAGTACTCTATGCACTTGTACTCTATACTTGTTAATACAATGATTACAGTAGTACTCTATACTTGTTTATAAAATGATTACATTAGTACTCTATACATTTGTTTATATGACTACAGTAGTACTCTATATTTTTGTTACACATAATTAGAGTAGTCTCTATATTTGTTTTTAAGACAAGTATATTATTTCTTGTTGACAAGTACAGCTGTAGGGTCTAGACTTGCTTAAAAGAGTAATCCAACTTCAAACTAAAAAGATATCATCTGGTATTACATTATGCTCTTAACAGCATAGACCCAGTTGTGACAGTATGCAGATGGCTCCTACCAGTACAGATCATAAACAGGGGTACTTTACTAATAAATGAACATACAAACTTGAGTTCTACATGTCAACAAAAACTATACATGTAGCTGGGCCTGTGGCTATATCTAACAAATTCTGCACCCTGCATAGGCAGGCCTGAGGCTATGAAAAGACTAGTGCTTGTCCACTGAAATCAGGCAGCCAAGTGGTCTTCCAAGTTTCAAACATAACAAGCTAATGCAAAATAAGTATAAATACCAAATGGGAAATCTTGAAGCAAGTACTACAACTGTTTCCACCAGATGCTGAACACATGCTTGGTTATCATATCTTTTGCCCAGTACACTTATGTTACCATCTCACAGACACTGACTGTACCAGCCCTCCTCCATATATGCCACTGATTTACACCCCACTACACCATGAAATACCAAGGTTTTACAGGTGCAGTCAGGTTAAAGCTACATTGTGCTGTGGGGCCTCAAGACATTTTTTTGGTTTATAGCTCCATCCAATTCTGCATTCTGTGTGTTCTTTATGGTCTTTAGACTACTAATTAAGACAATTCACAAATAGTCAACATGGGTAAATTCCATAGGTGCCTGGAACTCAAGTGTGATCTCACTTAGGTTGTATAGCCAGTGCCTGATTATATCACAGTTAATGTCAAAATATATTCTACATGTAAATTATAGGTTACTGCATTTGTATGGGAAAATATGAACAAGTTTTTATGATAGTTATACTGCATGACCTTGGGAGTGCAGTATATCCATCCGACAAAACAATTTCATATTTTGCCATACAAATGCAATAACCTTTTTTATATACTCATTTTCTTATTTTACCTAAGGCTTAAATATATAAACAAAAATAAACTACAAGAAACAAAGTAAATGTTGTTGTTGTGGGGCTTAAGGCCATTTTTCAGCAAATGATAGGCTATACATGGCGGCCAGTATTAATGGTGGAGGAAGAAACCAGGAAAGAACCACCGACCCTCGAGAAGCTATTGGCAAGCTTTCTCACATATCCACATTCCATGAATCTTAGACTCGAACCCACCCACGAACCCACCCACGAAGAGAGAGAGCAGTGAGATGGCAGTGATCAGTAACGGACAGCCCTTTAGACCACTCGGCCACTAGGGGGCCCCCAAAGTATATGAATGTATGCCATATTCCAAACTAAATACACTAGCATGGCTGAATCATTGCATAACAACATTATTAATGGGCACATAACTATGCCCAGTCAGATTTAAGTTGGTCATATGCTAGATGTAACTTTCAAAACAAAATGGCATTTGCTCTACTTAAAATTTGGAGTAATATTGTTAATGAATGCGCACTGCAGCAACTTTTCCATTTGCTCTGGAATGAATATGTTTTGGTATTTTTAGCGCTTCGACACAATTTCGTGATTATGGTCTGGATTTATCTACATAAACTAACTTACATCAGATTCCAGCAGCATCTGCCAATTTAATCACTCTGAAGTATGTTGACATCAGCATGCATGTTTCTGTTTTCTGTCATTGAATGATTCAGATCATAATGTGGGAAGATTATGAAGCCTTTGCATTGCAATTATCAGAAAAAAAATGCTGTGGCACATAATGTTTATTTCATTTTTAATGCAGTAAGGAGGATGTAACTGCGCTTGGAATATCATCAAAATTACAGTACAATTTCGAAATATGTAATCAACCTTGAGAACACAAAACATGGCTCATGTAATTCAGATATGCAGAACTACGAAAGTACATTTTAAGGAAATTCAGGATGTAAAATTGCAAGTATATATATTTTTGCCATTTTTATTACTAGCTACCCATATGAAATTTTTAGGCAGATTCCACCTGGAGTTTAGGTGGATTCAGGGTGGATTCCACCTAAAAACACCAAATTTCAGACAGACTTTAGGTGGACATGGAATACAGCTAAGGTGACAGACTAAATCCGTCTAATAGTTAAGTGTATTAATTCTTATATTCCTCCTAAAGGATAACTGTTAGGCAGAAAAGTTCTCCTTGTCCAGTTAATTTTCCTACTTTAAGGTGGATTTTGGACTTAGACTGATTTTGGCAGAAATATTAGGCATAACTTTGAACTTTATCAAAAGAACTACATTAGCATAGAATCTTTGGACTTAGAAAATTTAGTTCATGGTAGATTTAGGACTTGATCTGATGTTTACTCTAAAAAAAAGTTTTTTCACTTCCTATTAAAATATGTTCTACAACAATTATACCCTAGTGAGAAGGTGACTGAAGTTTTAGTAAAATCAGAGTGAAGATTTTTTGACATTCACTCAAATGTCTTTTTTTCACTAAAATTATTATATTTTAGATTTTATGAAAATTTCTGAAAATATCAGTGAAATTTTGCTATTGAAATTTCACTGACTGCCAACATTTCCAAAAATATCAAAAAGAATTTGTGATTGAAATATCACTGACACTTTGCCTAAACTTCTGAAAATAGTGATATTTTATGATTGTAATATCACTGACATTTCAATAAAAAAAAATCACTAAGATATAATAAAATGTATTTTTTGTTTCTTAAACAATTTGAATGATTTTCAGCAACATTTATATTTCTGTTTTTGATAATTGGAATTTTATTGTTCATTTTAGGAATAACTTCTTTCCAAATATTTCCTTTTATTTGTTTTAAAAATTTTTGTTTATTTTAATTTTCAGTTGAATTAAACTAAATCTGATTTTTCTCAATATGGACCCTTTCTTAAATATTGTCTCTGAATTTTAATGCTCTATCCGGTTGCTTTCCAAAATTCCAAAACGAGCTTTCTATTAAGTATTTGTTTCGTATATTATGTAACAGATGATTGCTATAAAGAGCTTTTTGATTGGTTCAAAGTTTGTACTTGCCCAATGAATCGTCATGTAATGTAAACTGATGGGAATGAGCGTGACTGAAGAAAGGAGAGTTAGTAGTCTCAGAAAGTAATCTGACTATACATTGGAAGTTAATGGGGAACGAATAAACAGCAAAGTTTCCTCAGCCAATTCTTCAGCAAAATTCTTTCAACAAAATTCCTCAGAGAATTCCAAAGACGAATTCTAGTTCTAGATTCAAGATACTATCGTCAAATCATTCAAGTTTCAACTGGCAAGGGTCCAAGTCAAAGATGATTAGACAAAGGTTGGAAGTGCAGGAAGGAACAGAAGATTTGATGTCTGGATAAAGACTGATGATGAGGTTATTCAGTGTTGAACTCAAAGTCACGACTTGCAGGCTATGATGAAACTATATGAATTCTGTCACTGACAATTAATAGTAAAGTGAAATTTGTCTCTGCTTTAATGAAGTACATGTTCATACATTTTCTTTTTTTTTGTAGTAAAAGAAATTTGGAATTCTATTGTTAAACTGATTAAATTTTACATTTGTTCATTGAAAGGGGGCTCATTGTTTTATTTCTTCAATATATTTGATCAGAGATCTTTATTATTCTTTCTATCCATCCACAATGGATAAATTACATCGCTGGAGGTCATTCCCCAGCAACGAACTGTAGAGAAGGGGTTGTTTTAACATTTGAATCCCGACCTTGTCACACAGGGAACAACTGAATGAGTCCGACAATGTAGGAAAAACTGAATGAGTCCGACAATGTAAAGTTAATGGAGAAAAAAACAAACATTAAAAACAAACAAGCTTTTGAAACATAAGGAACACCACAATTAATATATTTGTTGTGAAATCAATGTTTTTTATGCATATAATTTTGGTATAACCCATGCATGGAATAGATTAGCAATCAATGCAATTCCCATGTAATATAGGATCCAGAGCATGTGCATGTTTGCAGGTGTCTAGCTGGCATGGTCCAAGGTCCAGGATCTGCAGTTTTCAACACAAGACTTGTTAAAAGTCTGTCACACCACCCACTTAAAAAAAAAAAACTGGAAATTAAAAGTATTCCTCTGCATCAGTCTCATAATTATTTCTTAAAATGCCAAGAAACATACTTATGCAAACTTAATGTACATAAAGCAGTGTTACTCAAGTCTAGGAACATTTCAGCATGACAGTCAGGCTGGATAAACAGAAAATTGTGTCGGCTAGTACTATTTTGCTTCTAACTGTGAATACCCTTTCGCAGGCATCAAAGTCCCAAGTCATAAAGTCTGTGTTTAAAGGGATTTCACATAATTACTTGGAAAAGACAATTCCAAAGTCATCCACTTGAAGCTACAGTCAACAAGACTCAAAATGTCTGGTGTATTGGCGGGCTACAAAAAATGTGTTCAATCCTAAAGCTTAATTGGTACTATTCTGTAAGGTTGAATTAACCACTAACTATAACACTAAAATGCAAACCAATCTGCAACATTTGGTTTCCATCCAATAAATATAACAGATCATTAATACAAGCCAAGAGTTTTATTTGACTTAGGCTTCTCATCTATCAGCAAATACAAAAAGCTCCAGGAACCCAAAAATTAAGGAAATGTACCCCCAGCAAATAAAGAACAAGACAAACAAGAATGCAAAATATGATGAAAACCATGTTAGCACATTTAAAGAACACTAAAAAAATGGAAAACAAATTGGCCATGGGTTTTGAAACAGGCTGAACACAATATTTTCATGTATGCCATATCTGTGTGATCAAAAGACATAAAAAAGTGGTGTTAAACCTGTTTGAAAGTTCCAATTTAGCCAATAGGTCCAGCATCCCATGCCCATGGTACAATTAGTTTTGTTGTTGACCCTATTCAGGTGCATTCAAAAATCAAAAAAGGGTTTGGTGTGAGTAAGACAGCAACTGCCAAATACTAGTGATCCTAATTTTGCCATCTCAGATGCCCCAGCCATTAAAGCCATGATTAAAATGAAGCATAAAGATCATATGCCATACCTATTCAATACGGCCCAATGTATTTCAAAAGCAGAAAATACATTTTCTTAATTTGAACTTTTCATACTGCGAAGAACAAAGTTTTCAATTGAGGTGAAAATTATATCAATTCCCAAGGATACTACTGGGCTGACTTCATTGCATTTATTGCACTCTCCCTTCCAATCAAACATGAAATTAAAAATGCAAATTTCATCAGCATTTCAAGTGATGGATCAACAGATGGTGCCTTTCTGAAATAAAATAACCTATATGTTAAGTGTCACCATCTGAGAAAATAACATACAAGATTAGCTGGAATTGAGATCAATAAAGATAGGAAAACTGAAAAGTTACAGAAGAACTACTTCATTCATTTATTAATTCTGCCATTCATGTCACTTTTGTACTGAATTTAATAATCCTCACAGCATCTCCAAAAACTTGGGATTTGTTTATATGCTTGCTGGACTATCGGTCAACTTCAATGTGACAAGTCCTGGACCTACCAACCATAAAGGCTTTTTTCAAGCCTTGCCTCTATAGGATCCAAAGAATGATGATGAAGACGACTCATAGCCATGATAGCTCAGTGCGGGTATTCATCTTTAACCCCTATTAAGTTAGGTGTCAACATTCAACTCTATGTACCTGCTTCAGAGTCAAACATTCAACTTTACAAACCTACTTGTAAGTTAACAATTAAATTCAATGAAGCACTAACAACAATAATAAAGATTTGATTTAGAGAAGGTAGAGTACCTCAGTAGCAGAACAAATCTACCTTGCAGTCTTCTAGCTGTTATGTACAATATATATATATATATATATATATATATATATATATATATATATATATATATATATATATATATATATATATATATACACACACACAATATGTACAACACAATGTGATACAAATTTGGCTGGACACAAATAACCGAGTGATTCTAAAACTTAAAATATAAAGTTTCAAACATAACACACAGGCGCCTAAGAATTTAGAAATATACATAAAATATGAAATATCATGTACTGAAAAAGTCTACTTTGAAAATGATGCAAAAAGTTTGGAAAAGCAGGAAATATTTATATTACTAGAGCTGATCAATTGTCTCAAAAATATCATCCATTTGAGTCATCAATTATGAAAAGAAGAAATGCTAGGAGCCTGTCTAATGTCACATATACCACTCATATTATTGGTGTTAGCAATGGCACCAACATTGATTGAAATCCAATTTGAACATCATGGTAATTATGGGATATGGTTTTCAGAGCATAAAACACTGCAGACAATTCAAAATAGTTTCATTCTTGACAATCCCATGCCAAAAGACATATTTGGGCAGTAAACCTCAGACAAGGATTCAGTAACCAGAAACTGATAGGTCTCTCAAATTTCTCTCTCTCTGATTATCTTCTCATGTTTAGTTTTAGGCGTTGCATTTGAAATTAACCAATTCAACTTGCTTGCAGTTGTTTTTGACAGATATGAGTCATATTCTTTATCAGACCCAAACCTTGCATTCACTAACGCTCCAGTGAAAGAGTTTCCATAAAAGCACATAGACTGTTTCTTGATTCTTAATATTGGCCTAATCTTTTTTAAGTTCCCACTAGAAAACTTTAAACGTCAGTGAATATTAAATAAAACACATTGAATACTTTCTATTAGATGGAGTACTAAAGTGATTTTTCATAGCTAGAGAGCCTATCTTCAAGATTTTCTAACATTATTAATGTTGCATCCCGACATACTTACCATATATACTCATTTCTAATCCAACTTCAAACAGCAAGACCTGCTTTGCTATTCTAGAGTAGATCAAGGTCAATGGTTTTTGTTCTACTGAATACATGTCAAGAACTGCATTGAACATACCTGCCCTTGGTTAATGCATCAGCAGATCTTGGTTTGTGTAGTTTGCTGTTCATCTCAAAAGAAAGTGTATAGTACACATTTCCATTCATATTCAAAAAAAAAAACCTCAGTATAAATAAGACCTCTGATTCACTGCTATCTGAACAATATGTACACTTGTTTTACAGTCTTAAGTAGGAGCCCTGAGTGACTGAGTGCTCTAAAACACTCACTGTTCAGGATCACTGCCATCTCACATCTGTCTGTCTGGGTTCAAGTCTCAGGTTCAGCTAATGTTCCATACATGAGAAAGCTTGCCAGTAGCTTCTTGTGGGTCGTTGATCCTTCCCAGGGTTTTCCTCCACCAGTTATATTGGATGCCATGTATAGCCTATCTTATGCTGAAAAATGGCATTAAACACTACAACAAAAACAGTCTTGGTAAACCCTTCAGGTTGACAAAATTCAACAATGGTACAAACTGGATCAAATTACCCCCATACAAAGTTTAAATATATATTAATTAAAGTCTCTACAAACAAGTACACTAAAATATGCAACCTTAAAATCCATAAATGGGAAAGAAATCATTTACTTGAATTAAGTCCAAAATAAATATCCTGTTTTAAATGCTCCCAATGAATGAATTCCTTCAAATTCATTACTTGTAGAAACTTCCTATTTGGTTTTGAAATTATAAAAATGCTTTAAGTAATTTAGTGTTCTTTCTCCATGTGTAATGTATAATGGTACCTTTATCCATAAATTGTATCATCTAAATATCCATTATTTACTTTTCTTTGAATAAGCCATGAAAATTGGGAATAAGAGGGTATTATCAAACTGAATTTTATACCTTTATAGTACGTTGAAGTATCAACAGTCAAAGCTCAAGCCCAATGATGATAAGATGAACCTTTTTTTTGCAACTCTACTTGCACTACTGGTAAATAGTTGGGATATGGGTTTTGCAAGGTAGTTTTTTTTTACTTTTTTGTTACTGGAAACCATCCTTGAAATATCAAGTAGTCTTGATTCAATTCACTAGATGAAGTAGCACTGTGGCAGGTAGGAATTAATTCTTATACTGCCATAGTCCTTATAGGTCCCTTGCCACCTCTAAATTATGTATTCAAAAGGTCAACCAAAGTCTAGGATTTGAAGCAGTCTTACTGGATGTGATTACCTGGGTCACTGATTTAAATCTCTAGTGTCACATCATCACCAAGCAGGAAAGAAGAAACAGAAGTACATGTAATTGCATTACTGAGGTTAGGGACCTCATTTTTAAAATGTGGCCAAAGCATGTAAGGTTAAATTGTGTAACCCAACCATGTGACTCTCTGAATTAATTTATTCTTTGGATTCCATAATATCTTTCAGTAATAAGCTGCTTGTTGCAAGACTGGAACCATTTATGTCATCAAAATTGTTTTGGATGTAGTATCTATGAACATTTGGGGTTTTTATGGACCCTCCCTATGCCAAGGGGTTAATTATTTATGGCCAATCTTGTCAATTTTATGAATTTTTTTAAAAAAACGATAATACCTGTCCTTGAGGTAAATGTAACATTATGTGCCAGGTACTGAGCATTATTAGTACCTGTCTGAGGTAAACTAACTTGACCCAAAGTGTAATTTCAGGATTAAGTTCCATAAAGTAATTCTTAACAAGATTTCTTTGTTTTGTTTGTCAACTTAATTCACTGTTTCTAGTCTGAATGATATGTGTGATTTGATACTTAATTTGGTGGTTTCCATAAAAAAAAAATACTTTTTTTTTAAAAGCAACTTATTTTTATTCAGCTGATACTGTTATACTTACTCCCACCACCCACATTTACACAGCAAATTTAGTGTGATTTCTTTGCCCTTGCATACTGATTCATTTTTGTCTTTTAGCTAACAGAAAAAAGGATCACTCAATTAGTATTTTTGATTATTGAAAAATCAAACACTTTGTTCATTGCAAATTTCTCCACAAAAAAAAAACAAAACCACAAGGTATTTATTCACAACACCCTAGCTATATCTACAACAGTAGAACTGATCAAGAGGTCACAAATGAAAAAAAATAAATTGAAATTTCTATGTTGTTTCAAAAGTAGCCAAGTGATCCATCTATCAGTATGCATTCAATGCATGATCACAGGGCTTACTTCAAAAGCTGCAAATTGCAAACTGACAAAACAGTACATGCATAGCAATAAAAGTCAATTAAATGTTAATTGTATAACTTTATTCAGGGATATAAAAAGGGTACTAAGTTACTCATAAAATATCAAGTAGTCTTGATTCCATTCACTAGATGATTTAAAGGCAATTGTTTATTCTTTAAAATGTGAGGTTATGGTGTGGTTGTCTGTATGTATTCCATCGACAGTGCACATTGAGTAATAAGGTCATGGTGATGATCTGGAAGTGAAATCTGTGTTCCATTGCCTGGTGTTTTGTTTACAATTCAGCCTCTCAAAAAAATGCAGGTCAACCCTTGACAAGAACTAAACTGTAAAGTCATCTTTGAAGGTATTTTAGATTAATATATGAATTGTATTGATTGTCACAGTGGAAAGTTCAGTACTGAGAAACAAATGTAGAGAAAATATAGTAAAATTAATTGTGTTGTATGACCATATGTGTGAGAAATGAAATGCCAAGAACAACATTGAGAAAATCAGGAATTCGTTTGAGTGTAGTTTTATTAATGTCATTTTATAGATAAAGAAAAGTTTCATGGTCAGTGTTCAGAAAACTGGATAATCCTTGTACTTAGAACAATGATGTTTAGAAATGTAAAAGAAAAAACATATTGAGTCATTATGTTGTTTTTCTTAAATACCAAAAAACAATGCCAATAACAACATCAATAACAACAGTATTCTTTACAATGATATCCATAAAAAATGTGACAACATAAGAACAACAAATATGCCAATAAATAGTATAAGTATTTTAGTATTTAGCAATATCATTTTATGATTAAACATCACAAATTGAAATAAAAACATGTTTTGATGGTGATATTTTCTGTTTATTAAATACAATTTACAAACTTTGATAATCTTTGAATGTTAAGAAATGCACAAGAAAAAAAATTACTTTAAAATATGGAAACTGTGTTGCATTTGCAGACAACAGTGGTGGCAATAACAAGACCGCTCTGCCTTTACAATTCTCCTATGAATCAATAACAAACATGATCTGTAATAGCAAAAAGACATTGACATCTTAATGTGGAACATGTATAACCTAGTTCAGAGTGTTTTGTATTCATGGCAACTATGGACCAAAAAAAACTTTAATCTATCCTTTATGAGCCACTGGATATTCTGGCTGTTTGCTGCTTATATAAATATTTCCCTTAATTATTCCTGATATAAGCACAAAGAGTTGCCTACATTCCTTAAGATCTTTCTGTACATTATAGTAGGATTTGTATAAGTGGGTTTGACATGATACTGCCAATCATAACCATTGCAATCTTTATTGCAAATATTTCATTAACACATAGAGTGGTTTTTTAAAAAATGATCTAATTTACATCACTGGATGACAAGGATGATGTCCCAAATCCACAGATTTCAAATGACCAAAAAAAGAACAAACAAGAGAATGACATAAGACCCTTTAAAGGGGGGAGCTTGTTCAAAGGAATGTTAATTACTAATTTTATGAATGACAATTAAAAGCTTCTACTGAACAGATTTAGGAAACAGCCTATTCCAATTGGTTAATAGTAACTTTGTAAGGAATTAAGAAGTTTACTTTGGAAAAATTATTTAGCAAGTAAGGGGCTGGATAGTTGTCTCAGATAGGAGACAGACTATATGTGAAGTGCATTGGAAATAAATAAAGAAACGGCAAAAGGTACACAATCTTAGTTTCCTGATTCTAATATGTTATTTCATTTGTTGATTTACTTGCAAGGTATTGATGTTATCATGTATGTATGATTTCATTTTGCAGGGTTTTAGTGAAATGTTAGTCATGACATTTAATTCTTTGATTTTCTAATTATCAATTCATTTGGAAAATTGACAAGGTTGCATGTAATTGAATGTTCCTTGAAAGAATTGACAAGATTGAATGTAATTGAATCTTTAATACATAAGAGTGCTTAGGAATTTTCAAGAATAAAGCCTAATAAATAATGGGTAATGTTTCCTGGTTTTATGGATTAACTCTGTCTAGTATGACATGTATTAAATGTATATCCATATACTAGTTTGTAATATTTATTGATCACTTGAGTGTATATACCTATACTAGTTTGTAATATTTAATTGATCACATAAACTATTTTAGAATAGTTAGATTTGAGGGTCTAAGCCATTAGTAATTTAACACTGCTAGGTAGTTAGCATAAGAAGTCAAGGGGTGTTAAATATGGCACAGGGCACATAAGTCTTAGCCAGTGGAATTTAATGACCACCACTAGGGTGATGGAATTAAGGTCAGAACAGGCAATGACCATCTAATTAGGGAACAAGGGAGTGAATGCAACAGAATTAATGCCTTTAGTTTTCTGAGCTGAATTAAGGTAAAAATATAGATATACATGTACTTGGAAATGTGACCTATTGTCTATTGGGAGACATTTTATTTATTGAAGGAAAACAGCTTTCCTAGAACTCTCCTGAGATTTCCCTGAAAATACCAGAGCAAAGTCTGAGCCGGAATCTAGGTCCAGAGACGATTATTAAATCAGAGTTTGACTGACAAGAGTCCAAGACCAGACAACTAGACAAAGATTGGCAGAGCAGGGATGAAAGGAAGGAAGTGTTGATGTCCACATAAAATAGGTGATGAAGTTGCTCATCATTGCACTCAAAGGTCACATCTCGTAGGCAATGAAGACAGAATTTTGTCACTGACTAGCAATCATATTAGTAAAAGAAATTTGTATTGTTTTTTTTATTTGAGTACATGTTAGTACATTTTTTCCTTCTTTTGTAACCAAGTAATTGATTTCTTTTCATTTTAAATTCTTTTGTTAAACTATTAAATTGTATAACTGTTCATTGACAGGGGGCTCATGTTTATTTCTTCAATATACTTGTTCAGAGATCTGCATTCTTCTTTCTCTCTATCCACACTGGGTAAATTACACCACTGGAGGTCATTCCCTAGCAGCAAACCTTAGTGAAAGAGGTTGGTGTATTTTGAACGCCGCCAATTTATCACATTGGGACACAAAAAGGCCATCTCTTGTATGTAACTGGGGGCATAAAATTTGCATCTTTGCAAATCAAGAGTAAAAAAAACAAAACTGTAAAATAATGATGCCAAAAAATTATGTCAAGTTCATTATTTCTCAAACTGCTCAAAATTTGGATAGCCATATCTGATGTGTTTCACAAACATTATGAATGGCAAAAATGGCATCCTGTTACAAACTGCAACATATTAATGGCAACTATTTCCATAGTAAATGACTGACATGTTCAAGGCTACAGTTTCCATTTTCTTGAATTGTGTGTTAAATATAAGAACAAAGATTTATTCTCTGCATTCTATGTAATTAGGAACAAAACATGCTGGAGGCAAATCAAGGGTAATTAAGACCAATGCTCCAGCCTACTTAAATGTGGCTAATCAAAATCCAACAGTTCCTGGGTCAGAAATGGGTCAAATTGATAAATTAAACTAGACTTACCAGATTTAAGTTTGATTGCAACTTCATGAACCCCATAAGTACCTTAGGGATCACCAGATGATGTTAGTCACCTGGCTTGAGAGCAAAGAAATGGAAGCCTCAACATCTTATTGGGTGGGGAGTATTAAGGGTGAACATGTGATCACCAGGCACTTTTTGGGTTCATGAAATTATAATCAAACTTAGACTTGCTAATATGGCTGTCAAAGACCACAAAAAATTCACCCAGTGCACCATTTAATGGGTAACCAGCTACTTGTTAGAACATGAAAGACGTACAAATCTAGTTACCCCACTATCAAAGTTTCACAAACCTTGATTGTTGTAGGGTCAAAAAAGGGCTTATTTTCCTTTGTCTTAAACATGTATATCTTGCTGGATGCCAGTTTAAAAAATTCTATAATCAACAGTTTGATCATGCAGATGCTTCACATGAATAGGGGCAGTTTAAAGCACCTGAGTTGCTGATGTAAAGTTAGTCTGGTTCCTTGACTAATTTCACTAATGTCAACAAATCAGATCAGTGTACTGCTGAAGATATATAATATTTTGACAGTGTTGTCAACAAATTATTTTTGTGAAGGGGTACTTGTCATTAATTTTGAATGCCAGGGTCTTTCACTAACTGGATACATAGTTACCCATTGACAGCCCTACTTACTAAGTCCAGATTAATGTATCCATTTCACTTCTGCCATATGTAGCTCATCATATTGTATAAGGTTTCAGATATCAGACTGAGGCTTCCATTTATGGAATAGCTTAGAATAAAAAGTAGAAGACTTTTGTGTTGGTAGTAACCAGATAACCCAAAGAACATTGTACAAATGGTTCAAATTTGACATTCCTAGTGTCCAAACCCTAGGGCACATCTATTAAGAATCCTGTTTTTAATGTCATTTCTTCCTAATTGTAATCATGTCAAATCTATTGTATCTTCTATCTCCACTATAGCCAGTTATCCTAAGTATCTCAAAATTAGAGATAGTCTGATATCTCAGAGATAGTATATTCCATATGTCTAGCAGTCAGTTAAATTTAATAATTTAAATAAATTTTTAGTCAATTTAAATTTAATTCATAATTTCAATTGTTCTGTAGCTAATAAATCTTGTAAATGTCTGACATTACTTTGTGGGAAAGATTAGTAAACATTCTCTCTACAAAGAAACATGTTAATTTCTAATCCTGTAGTATGCTCAACAGGATAGCAGTCTAGGTACATGACTTTAAAAAAGTAAATTGATGCTTGGCCCCACCCCTTTCAAAATCTAGATCAGGCCCTTATCATATTAAATGATACATTTGTATTTTAAATGCTTGAAAGACACTGCTAGATTACAAGTCCCTCAGAAATGAAGATCACTTGCTTAAATGTATCAAAAGCTATACACTTTGTCTGTATGAAGACAAGTATGGATGGCAGTAGTAGTACCAGTATTTCTGTTCCATATTTCCTTGGCTACCCATAATTAGCACCTACTGCATGAATAATAGTGTTCTTGCTGACACTAACGAACTGCTGGTCAAATGTATTGTGTAATACCTATGGAATTCTTTAACAATTACCCTATTACCCTATCATAGTACCTCATCCTAAAAGCCCAAAATACAATGTTTAATCACCTAATGGACTCAATATCATTACCATATCTTTAAATTCATTAGCTCAACTGCGAATTCTATGGAACTGGAATGTTTTCTGTACTTTTGATAGATCTACATGTATTATACTATAGCATCAACAAATTCCAAACTTCATTCTATTTTTAATATATATATATATATATATATATATATATATATATATATATATATATATATATATATATATATATATATAGTTTAATACAAACAATACTATCATACAAGTTAGAGAAATTAAATTCATACTCTACTGAGTACCCAGAATTTAATTTCTCTAACCTGTATGATAGTATTGTTTGTATTAAACTATTATTTCTGCCCACTATTATCAAGATTCTACTCCAGGGATAGCACTGTCTGTTCTGTCTGGTATATATATATATATATATATATATATATATATATATATATATATATATATATATATATATATATATATATATATATATATATATATATATATATATATTGAAAATAGAAAATTGAAAATATTAACCCAGGCTTGCTTATAAAAGGCAAAAAAATCTTAAAGATTACTAAAATTAGTTCTAAATTAAAAAAATATATAAAAATGGATCATCAACTAAATGTAATCGACCTAGATGTTCGCAATGTTCTTTTATTAATGAAAATACTTCTTTCAATAGTATGTATATGAAAGAAACTTTTAATATGCATAGTGATACTAACTGTGCAACATCAAATGTCATTTGATCACATGCAAAAAGTGTAGCATACAATATATTGGAAAAACGAGTCAACAATTATCTAAACCTATGAACCTACATAGATCAGATATAAAAATAAACTATATACAGTTGTCCCCCTCTTATACGGCCACCCCTTCTGCACCAGGAAAGTGGCCTTATAAGGCGGGTGGCCTTTCCAGAGGGGGACTAAATCTTTCGTGAGAAGTATATGTACATATTAAGAAAGCTTCGTTTTTCAAAGCATTTAATATCTTTGTTTAAAAGCAACATTAAATATTGAACGGTTCTTGTGCTATAGAAATTGACTTATTTCAACTGAATATGCATTAATAGTTCTTATTCTTGGCGTAAGCATGATATGCAAGCGGGTGTTGTCATGCACATTGCAGAACCATTCAAAAACGTCATTCGAATCTTGGTACATAGGCAATTCTCTTTCCATTTTTCACACTGCTGCTAAATAACTTATTGGTTACGATGTTATTTATTCGAGTCTTTTCAACATAAAATTGTTTTATTCGAGTCTTTTCTACCTAAATTTGTTTGATCAATCCCCTCCCCACCTCACCCGATATCATAGACTATAATAACCAACGTTTTCTGAAATAATCATCATCGTTTATGTGATGACATGTTAATGTTTGGTAACGAGTTATTCAGTTATTCGGATGTTGCTAACTGTATTCGATTTAATTATGCAGACGACACATTTGTTTAGCTGATGAAATGCTTTCTTGGTAAAAAAAAAGCAACAAGTTGTGTTGTCACGTGATTTTTCTGTCTTTGTCTAGTACCCTGTTTCTATTTTTAGCCAATGCTGACTGTGTGATCTTGACGTTACATCCAGTTATAATCAGCAATGTTGTAACTACAAGACTGATAAAACAATTTTTTTCTGCATTTAAACAAGATGTGGCATATTTTTTAACATGATTTGATTTATTAGTGGCAGTGGGGTACCCTATTGTTTTCTTTTTTTCTCTCTCTAATTGGGAAATACGGCAGGGATAGGTATGCTGATTTGATCTGAACAATAGCACATCAGGGCTGTTAGGATTTATAAACTTTACAATTGTTGGGTAATAGCCACTAATTATGTAAGTTAACAAGCTCAACCTCTGGCTGTTAGGATTTACAAACTTTACAATTGTTGGGTAATAGCCACAATTATGTAAGTTAAGGAGCTCAACCTCCGGCAAAGGAAGCCATAAAGGCTATTGAACCATTTTTGGTGAAGACTTTGGTAATGTACCTTAATATTGCCACTTCTCCAAGGTTACTACTATTAATAAGTGTAATCTTAACAATTATCAGTGGATAAACCAGACATCTTAGGATAACAGCAGGAAGGATATATGGATTACCTTTAGGTAGGGATTAAAATTTGAGTCTTTCTTGACTTTAGGGAAAAAAGGTGACTTCTGGTGGGGTGTAAAGGATATAATATTAACCTTAGTGGTACATGAAGAACCCTTTTTTTTGAAGAAGGAAAACTGGACATTGGAAATGGAAATGGGATTACTATTAGAAAAAAAAAATTGTTATAGATACATATTACCAAAAAAAAATGCAGGTAAATTTTATGTTTTTGCAAAAATATGCTGGCTGATGGTGGAGTTAACCAGGTGGCCTTTTGTGAAGGGTAGTTTTGAACACAAATTCATGGGTGCCTTCAGATTCTGGTTGTAAGGAGTGGGTGGCTGATGGTGAGGGGGGGGGCGTTCAAGAGGGGGACTACTGTAGATCATAATTTTAATTCACACGTAAAACACTTTCACAAAAGTTCCCATACTTTACAAGATTTCTCCTTTCAACCTATTGATATAGTTAATTCTAAGATGGAACGTCTTTTAAAGGAAACCTATTGGATTCACCATCTTAATACAGTATATCCAAAAGGTCTTAATTCCAAAACCTTGTATGACATTCCATAATGAAAAAAATTTTTTTTTTTAAATTTATTTTTTTTTTTAATTATGTCCCCTGTTTACTATTAGTTAATACTTCTACATTAAATTTTAGGGAGAAGTGACTTCTCCTTTTGGTCAGAACAGGGAGAAGTGGGAGCTAAATGGAGAAGTGGTAGATAAACCAGGAGCCAGGAGAAGTGAGACCAAAGCAAGAAATGTGAAATATATATATATAAGATATATCATAATGCAGATATCTGCATTATCTTATTTTTATGTGCTCTATTTCTCAGTATGCTTTTAACAGTTTTAAACAATGCAAAAATATGTCATAAGTTTATTATCAACCGATTTTGTTCATGTATACAAATTATTATATTCATACCCATTCTATTCATACTTGTAGTATATGTGTTTGGATTGAGATACAGGCAAATATGACTTAAAGGCACAGCAGAAGCTATACATTGTAATTAATTTTAACTGAAATCAGTAACAAGATTAGAGTTTTTATAATTTCAAGTTGTTAAAAATGCGCAAAAAAACTACCACTTAATTAAATTATTTTATTATTTACAAGTTTTGTGTAAAATTTTAGTCAAAAAAGGTTTCTAGCATTCTTTGAAACAAGCCCTAATTCAGGTACATAGGAATAAATCCACAAGCGACTTAAAAACATACTCTTAGTCCTGATTTCCTTGTTCCCAAAAAAAAACATTACTAACTCGAATTGGCCTAAATGAAATCTCCATTGGCCTAAATTAAATCTTGCATTGACCTAAATTAAATCTTGCATTGACCTAAATGAAATCTTGCATTGACCTAAATGAAATCTGGCATTGGCCTAAATTAAATCTTGCATTGACCTAAATTAAATCTTGCATTGACCTAAATGAAATCTTGCATTGACCTAAATGAAATCTGGCATTGGCCTAAATTAAATCTTGCATTGACCTAAATTAAATCTTGCATTTACCTAAATGAAATCTGAATTGGCTAAATTAAATCTCGCATTGACCTAAATTAAATCTTGCATTGACCTAAATTAAATCTTGCATTGACCTAAATGATCAAGTTGGCCATCCCAGTTAGGATGATGCAAATTAAATGCCCTTATGTGGTAAATTTTATGAGAAAGTTTTCATCGTTTTTTACTCGACTGACATTGTTGGAAGTGTTTGAATATGAACATGGCACTTTTGAACAATTTGAAATAATGGCTTAGACATGTGTAGGAAAGGAGCAATTTTGCAGAGTTTAAATTCATAAACTTGGTAACATATGTGAAATTGTGTTGGCTGTTAGTTCAAGTGACTTTAAATACTTCTGTGGTTGTTCCTACATATTTCCTCTTCCATTACTCAGACATTGCATTGCATTGAGACCCTGGGCCCCTATTGGCTGGCGGTTACAGATCACTGCCATCTCACCTCTGCCTTGTGAGTTTGAGTCCAGACTCATCTAATGTGGTTAAGTGAGAAAGCCTGCCAATCACTTCTTTTGGGTCGATGGTTCTTCCGGGGATTTCCAGGGTTCTTCCTCCACCATTAATAATGGCCACCATGTATAGCCTTTCTTGTGCTGAAAAATGGCATTAAACCCTATAACAACTATAACAACAATAACTAACTATTCATAGACAACACACTGAAGCACTAAAGTAAATAGATAACTAAACTGGACCCTTTTTGCCTCCAAAACCGAAACATCCAAGAACATGTATAGCACCAAGCGAGTGTGTCTGTTTTTTAGAAAGAGGGTATTTCTAAATATAACTATTCACTTGCTTGCTTTGTTACAACACATTCATGAATAGGACTGCATATTTATGCTTGAATTTTGTCTACCTACTTGTATTAACGAAAAATTTGTTAAATATTATTTGCTTCACTACTATATATCTCTTTTGTAATTTCGCGAAAATTAATTAAGGTAGGTCAGGAAACAAACTTGACCTTGCAGCGTTGTTTTGAATTCCACAATAGATTGTCACTTGTTTTTGACCTACATTTTTACATATTTAGGCTAAATCTACTATGACATAATATTTAAACTTTGTTTTCATTATATTATATATTTTCCTGAATCTATTTGCCCAATTATTTACGAATACAGACAGTTTAATGATGTGGTATGTCGCATATGGAGTGATGTCTGCCATTACAAGTTCATTTATGGTTTCAAACTGATTTTATCAAGAAAATACGCAAATATAACCACTAAAATTTCCATTTATAAAAACAAGAAATATATTAGAAAACTCTTCACCGATAACAGTTTTTAATAAGCAAATTACTGTTTATATATTGATCATTTCATCTTGGATTACAACAGTGCTAGAACTTACTGGCTACTGTGAAGGGGCATCTCAAAAGTCATATTCTACAGCCATTTTACATCCGAAAAATCGAGGGTGAAGTCATTTTCGCTTTCCTAACAGACAAAAGCGAAGTTTACAGTTCTCAGGCAACTTTTTTGCCCACTTCGCCTGGTAATGTAACCCCTGGTGCATAGTATTTTTAAAAAAAACAAACAATTTTAACAGGTGATAATAATCACAATAATAATCAGTGCACAGTATTTCTTTAAAACCCAATTTTAACAAGTGAACATGTGTGCCATTTTTACCTTTCCCATGGGTGGCTGCAATGACAGGGTTTGACTATAAGTCATCAACCATTCAAATTTTCTGGATTGCACTGATGTTTCAAAATGACAGTCTGGTAGGATAAGTGTATAAGTGGGACAAACCTCAAATCCAGACCACAACAGTGAGGCTGTAATAGCAGCACATTGCAATTTGAATTTGCACATTATTTAAAATAAACACTTATCACAATATGTTTTGTTGGGAAGGTTGAGTTATCCAATAATTTAGACAATATTAAATACATTATTAAATTCTTTTATTAAAGTTTTGTAGACTAAATTAAATGATTCTAAAAAGAAATTAAAAAATGCATGAAACTATTAGAGTAAGTTTTCTTTCCAGTTAGACAACTAAAATTTTTCTCCTGAGCTATGCCTGTGTAGCTTTCCCTGAGTAATGTCAGGGTAGCTTCCCCTAAAAAAAAAGTCAGGGTAGCTTCCCCTGAGTAAAGTCAGGGTAGCTGCCCAGAGTTGTCTTAAGGCAACTGCCCTAAGCTATATCTGGCTAACTGCCAATCAGCTATGTTTGGCTAACTGTCCTAAGCTCTATCTGACTAACTGCCTTTGAGCTATTTCAAGTTAACTGCATTGATCTATGTCTGGCTAACTGCCCCTGAGCTATGTCTGGCTTTTTAGACTAACTCCAAAATTGTGCTAACTACAAGTTGAGCATGAAAAGCTGATTTGGATTTTTAATGTAGCTTTATCAATGTTTCAGTCAGATGGCCACAATATCTGCAGTGTGACTGTTTATAGTGATGTTTTAGTACTGAGGCACCATGTGGCACACATTTAGCATGTCCCACCCAGTCACATTTTACTGACACCAGGACAACCAGTCCACTAACCTCTTAATGCTGAGCACCAAGTGAGGCAGCTGTTAGTACCATTTGAAAGTGTCTTTGGTATGAGTCTATAATTTGGTAGAGGGTTGTACCCATGACCTCCAGCATCTGAGATGGGTGCTCTACCACTAGACCAAATGAGTCGTCTGAAAAGCTTATGTCATGGTAAGTCAGAAGAAAAAAAATTATTTCAAGTAAAGAAGACTGGCTTTGTTTTGATCAACAACTTGGGGAACTGTTTGTTGCATTAAAAAAATTAAAAATGACATGTGTTGCTTTATCACTTTGAATGTGTCTTTTGTATCAAATAAAGCAAGAGAAGTACAATTTTAAAAAAAAATTCAAAGGCATGCCAATAGCAACATAAGTTCTTGTAATCATTATCATTCTCAAAATTCATTTTATTTGACCAATCAAAAATGGCTTCACATTTTTATATACTTAACATCACTAAAGTATAAAATGCCAGTAATGTACCCTATTCATTTGTAAATGTGACCATGGAGAGCAAAGGAAGTTAGCCAAAGGTGTACTCATTGACTGAAAAGCTGTACATCATAGATAGGGTTCATAATGGTGAAGGGAGATCCAACATTTGCAATGAACTAAACAATTGCAGAGTTGACATTTAGAGATTGGCTTAAGGATAAACAAAAACTTCAAGAGTATTTACATGATGTTGATTTCAGATAATGGTATCAAATGGAAAGGAGCACAGACTATAAATGATAATTAGATGATGCTTTGTAGGCATGGTTCACATGGCAACATGAATAAGTTGTTTCCATCTCTGAAACAACTCTCAAGGCCCAAGCAGAAAAAAAATGGCAAAAAGCATGGAGAATGAATCTTATTTTAGGGCAAACCATGAATGGCTTTGGAGATTCCAGTGCCAAAATAGAAGTAAACAAAATTAATTGTTGTGAGAAATACATTCATCGAATCAGGAAGCCACATGTAATTATCCATACCTTCTCTGAGAGATAATAATCCATGAATAATACATAGAGGGAGCAGAAAAATCAAAGAGTAACAAAACAAATTAACAGATGTTTCAATATGTGAAGTGATATTTGTCACACCTATCACTAACTGCAAGTATTATCCTGTTCTAATTTTTGTTATATTAAATTTGTAGACCCATTAAATTCATGCTGGTAATGGCTAACCCTTGTAAATTTGTTTCTTGTTTTCATTTTTTTTTCTACCGCAATCAAATCTACCCATCGTTTGATCAACGTTGCTTCTTTGAAATGAGTTGATTTTTTTAATAAAATGTCTCCTTAGCTATGTACCAAACTACAGAGCTGTACTGTTTGAGAAGACATCATACACGTGCCATGTTAGCTGAAGACTTGGCTTATCTCTTAAGTTTCTACTTCAATTTTTGACCTCTATGCAGATGATACTACACTGTCCAAGATGGGCAAAACCATAACAAAATGGAACTTGAAAATAACTAACAAGATGCTCTAAACAGACTTAAAGATTGCTGCAAGCATGATCATAAAGACAGATTAAAACAAAATATCCTACTTAAGTTGCAGTGCATCCAGCAACAAACTCCAGGTTCTATTTGACAATGAGAGTCTGAATATGACCTCTCAGGATAAAATTCTTGGTTTATTCATAGGTAACAATCTTACTGGGTCTATTCACATTAAACACATTCCAAAAAGGGTTAATTCTTATCTTTGGTTACTGACAAAAATCAACACATACATCCCTCTTCAGTATAGGGTCATCTGTTACAGACATATCTGGACTATTGTAATGTAATTTTGAGTAATACCTCTAATTCAAACATAACAACACTTTTAAGACTCCAAAAGAGGGCCTGCCATTTAAGTTTAGATCAATGTATAGACAATTTCCTGGATGCAATGAATAATAAAAAAAAGATGTTAACAAATAATGAATGAATATTTCTTAGAAAATCCAGACTTAAGTATAAAGTATCCAGAAGAGCCATTCCTGTCGAAGCAATATCTTTCACCTGGGAGATGCTGATTAATTAATACTCCAAATTCAAGGTCCATAAAAAGTAAAAATTACATTATACCATGACCAAAGAATCAATTGTTTAAAACCAAGATTTCAACATACTGGTCCACTGCTTTGGAACTTTAATGAAAACTAATTACCGCTGATTCACCGATATATACTAGGGAATTTTTTAAAAAAAATTGTCTCGATGTTCTACAATTATTTGATGTTGCTGCAGCAATAACAAACATATATATATATATATATATATATATATATATATATATATATATATATATATATATATATATATATATATATATATATTTACAAGAAAGTAGTTATTTAAATTTTTCACTGGAATTACAGTGTGTTCAGCAACATTTGTACTAACATACATTACAGGGATTTAGAAATCCACTTGCCCCACTCCTGGGACAAACAGCTGGTTCAGACAAGCTCAAATTTACACAGCAATAGTCAAATTTACAAAATTAAAAAAGCAAGAAATTTTATTGAATGTGTGTGTCTGGGTAAAATACAGCAACAATGTGTGAGCTTATCTACTGACAAGGTGTCTGCTCAGTTCCTGATGATGAATGTTAGGTAAGTTTTATACCCTACAACTTTGCCGAAATACTTGTATCAACACCTATTTAGCTCAATAGGAAGTTTATTCTTCTTATGCAAAACTAGTATTTTTCATCTACTGCATGTAATTTCCAAGTTTTTATGCATGTTGCCCTTTTCTTGGAGAGAAGGTATTAGGTAGTATAAGTACAATTTGTTAAATTCATTGAGCTGTGTGTGTTTTGAAATTAAATCCATTCATTTATAGTGATTTAGTACTATAAGGATTTCATTCTAAACATAATTAGGCACAAAAATAGGTTCATATCCTTAGAGTGCTAAGGGTTGGCAATGAGAAACAGGCTGTTATATATATTACCATGAAAATAGTGCTAAGGGTTGGCAATGAGAAACAGGCTGTCAACCAGCCAGAAACACATATTTGTTTTTTAAAACTATTCTTAGGAAAATATAACTCACACCTGTAGCAGTTATATGTTGTTTATGAAATAATAGCAGTTATATGTTGTTTATGAAATAACTACAGGACACTTGGTAAATAATGCTTCAGAAATAATGGGCAAATATAATTGTTCTCAAGTCTTTCTCAAAATTTGTGAACATGTTGCTGGCATCAATATGATATACAATAATTGTTAAATAAATGACTGAAATAAAAGTTCACAAGTCCTTGAGTTATACCTAAACCAGTAGTCTTGATTTAATTATTATAACATTTTGTCTTATTGTTTTACTCATGTTGGGATATTAAATCTGCTGCAAGCTGAATTCTATATTTAAAAAAAAATAAATCCGTTTTCAGATTAATGTGAATACATTCATGACCAGGACAGTCAAGACTTGGTACATCAGGGCATTCAACACTAATGGAATTCATTCGGAACATTCCAAACTTTTGGCCTTGAAATAAATTAAAGTAAACATCTGTTTTACTATAACATCATGACAAAAGTCAGTATTCAAAACCTCCATCTATTATCATCAGTAAGGCCACAAAAAATGCTATAGACTTAAACTTTGTAAATCAAATACAGAGCAAAATCAGCCTGGTTGCATACACAAATAAATTTTGGAAATTTGTATTAATTTTTTAAAAATCTCTTATTTTTTTAATCCTGAGAGAAAAAAGTGCCAAGGTTGTCAATGAAAAGCTTACAGTCGCCCAGCAAGAATTTTTTTTCCTCATGTACAAAAATTCAAGCACACTGTATGGATATACATGACATTTTTAAATCCATTACACATAAGACATTTTAAATAAACTCACTTTTACTTTGTTACTTTGTATCATATCATATTGTAGCAATCAAAAACTTGAAACAACAAATCACTGAAAATTCTTTTGTTCTTTTACAACTTTGTAATTAAAATAACAAGTGCCAGACACAATATTATTTAGCTATAATTTTCACAAATTTACACAAAGCATAAAAGTAAAAATTCGTAATGAAATGTGTTGTGCCTCTCCAATATGAACATATTTCTTGACGATTCCCTGATCAAGAGATGTTCCCCTCCATTATTTATATTTTGCAAAGAGACTGTAGAAACCTGTTTCTTACAATGGCTATCAAGGAATATTGATAGCCCATATGCTCTTGTAGAATTCTAAAATAATAATGACAACGGTCTAGCCTTGCGATGAATTGAATGACGTAAATCCAGTAATATTTAACCAGAGGGGTGGGAGTTGTGTCCCGTGATCAAACGAGCATCTTAGATATATGGTTCGTATCGTTGCTTACTATCTACATGTAACAGAATCCTATATACTGTATTGATTAGTGTACGTTTATTGGTAAATAAGCAATGATACAAACCATGCAGAACGCTTGCATTGTGTACACGCACAATGCAACTAGCTCCAAAATTCTCATCACATTGTCTGTATGAATCATCTCTCTAAGAGCAAAACGCTCGTCCCTTCGTCCCCACGTGACAAACTCGGCCTAGTAATTCACATGCAATGCCCTGGGGATGCGATAATAATGGGGAGGGGGTTCAAATGGGACCATCGGTCTAACGAAGCAAGCAAACTGTATTTTCCGACACCCTTCGATAGGCATTACATAGTTTTATGTATATCAATCAAAATACGGAATAGATGTAAAGATTTAAATCAATGCTTGTCACGAATCTTTTGACCTATTTAAGGGAGTAAGCCCATCGACCTAACGCGACACGATCCTTAAAAACACGCCTGATGGGTACATGTGCTGCAATATAAGCAAACTTACCTTTAAATCGAAATGTTGATGGTTCATCACACAGCACGTGAATCTGGTAAGCAAACATAAGAACTCCACACACCAGTAGGAAATCCGTATAATCCATGATTACCGCTGAGTAGGATGCCTATACACATACACAGATGCAATTGAACCCCAGCTCTTTCCTCGATTTGTTTTGCAAGTTTGACGCTACTTAGGCTCTGATATATTGACCTCTGAACGCACTCAGGCAAAAAGTATGCCGACCAATCAAAACACTTTGCTCCTGCCCACATGCCATTAAAGGATGACGAGGGTTTTCTTTCTCGATAGTGTTGAACAATAATTTAGGAGTAAGAAACAGATACATTATTAATCCTTTGCTGGGCTATTAATCCGAGAGAAACAGATGGTTTCAATCAATAAAAGGCGGGAACTTATTTATTGCAGCCCATATAAGGAAGATTTCAGTGCCTATAAGAACCATCTGAAAGGGTTGAATGTTATAATAGATTTTGATTGACGTAACTGGACATTAATCAGTGGACATTATTACCTCATGATTTCCATTCGGCCATGAAGTCTGGGAGACATCTTGGTTGTATACGGTTGATTATTACAAGATTAAAGAAAAACAAATTCGGACGCTTATTTATAGGAGGGTTTGTACGTGCGTAGAAGATTTTATGTTAATGCTAATTTTACGTGTACATTTAGAAACTGGCTGAATAATTGCTCTCTGTTTAGGATCAACAAAAAAGCGGGACTGGTATTTCGGCACAACACGATTATTTTAATTTTGTAGTACCTTATTCACTGACAGACAATGTTAATGAGCGGATTTTGTCATTGTGGAAATGGCATTGTTAAAGTTACTATTTATTTGTAATTTCTGCATTTATTTATTGGTAAATGGACAAATGGAATATAGTTAACTTTATGATGAAATAAGAAAAAATAATTTGTGCCGATCCCGACCTCGGTTTCATCTAAAACGCTGCCGGCAGGGGAGGGGCTTCGATTTTTTATGTTGGTTTGTCAAAGTGTTGTTTTCTTTTTGTTTATATGTTTGTTGTTATCGTTTTGCAAATTTTATGTTGCCGCCGCCTGCTTTTGTAGTATTTCACAGGCGAAAGAGAATTCATCAAATGACAAATTTCATATACGCCCAGCAAGATATATGATAATTTCTTTGTATCGCTGCTTTTAATCAGTGTATTGCAAAATGATGTAATGAGTTACGCTTATATATTCCAATCCCGGAGACAGTAGGTGATTGATTTATATAACCTTATAACGTCCATTATGCTGAACTGCATTCGTCTTATTCCGAAAATAAAGCTTGAACTCCTACCGATGGCGACCATAGATATTCGATAATTAGAACTCTTTAGATGTAGCGCGGTTTATATTTTTAAAAAATACCATATGTTTTAAGATTTTTGCATTTATTTTCCTTATCTTTTATCATATATATATATATATATATATATATATATATATATATATATATATATATATATATATATATATATATATATATATATACAGTTTTGCGCAATTGTAACATTGTTATGTTAAATATGTTGTATTACCTTTGTACTTCATGATTACATGACTACACTAATTTCATAAATGAATATGCAATCGAATTTTACCTTTTTTAACTGCACCTTCTATTGTCATCATATAACCACTATTGTACTGATATGCCGTACGAATTCTAATACATAGATACACATACTTAACCTAAACTATTATGTACGAGAGGAAAAGTATTTAAAAAAAACAAACTTATACGTACATTGAGGGACCAGTGCCGCATTATCCAATAAGTAGAGTAGACACCGGCCTATGGACCCAACGCCTTTTAGAGCCCCCGCGACAATGGATTAAAATCATATTTAATTGATTTGATCTTGATGTATTAGGAAATAAGTTGCGAGGGGTCCTCTGAGATTTCGACCGCCGAGGGGCCTCCACAGAGTTTAATCTTGCTCAACTCTATGACTTGCTGAAATTACGATTTCTCTAATATATGCTTATTATTTTTAATTAATGACAGTAACATGAACGTTTTAATCATTATCGGAAACGTGCGAAATATTTTAGGCTCAACATTTTTCCCGAAAGTAAGACATTTATTTGGAGACAAACTATCATGGGGAATTATCAACCATAAAAAAGGGTGTACACTTGCACTATTCGCTAGCTGTGTTAGAGGTGAAAATGATAAATGTTGTATAAGGTCACGGTTAATAAACCAAAAATATAAAGTACACGTGATAGTCCTCCCAAATCAACACGATCCCCACCCCAAAAATTCATGCTTGTAACTTAAGTTTAATATTTTTTCTACAAATATCTTCTTCCATTTTTCTTCAATGCTGACTTCTCACGGCAACTAATATATAGATCATCTGACCTTCCGTAATACTATCATTTAGTAATTTGGTAAGATTCAGAAGCACTTAGTAATTTGGTCTAACTCGGAAGCAGTTAGTAATTTTGTAAGATTCGGAAGCAGTTAGCAATTTGGTAAGACTCGGAGGCACTTAGTAATTTAGTAGGACTGACGATTCAATATGTAACTACTATTTATTTAAGATTTATATTTTTCAATCATCTGCAATATGACAATAATTAAGATACAATTGAGGCCACTTTATATTTAATCACATAAACGAAGATTTCATATGTGTGGAAGGCATGCGGACATGTTTACGAAATTCAGTACATATGGCGTGGAATCCGTTTAGTTGTAGCCTGTTTTAGTTATCAGTACCCATTCTTCGTGTACGGGTTACCAAAACGTACATATATCAGTGGAGCAGCTATTACTAATATTAGTACCCTTACCCTACCTCGTGGACATGGTACTAACATCATGAGTCTATGTGTGTCAATGGAGCAGCCGGGTTTGATTCACACCCGGCTCTTTTTTTAGCGTAATATAAAAATTTTGAACATGTTCTTTGAATATAATGAAATAAATTGAGTTGTCCTCTAATTTAATACTGGAGTTATCGCATATCATTGAATAAATAGTGGTACAATCTTGTTTACCTTTCTAATCGGATATTTTCGTTTTGATCGTCCGCCATATTAGTTCAAATAATGCCCACTTCCGTTCTCAGCCTCGTTTGTTTGTGTGACATATAATGACCTTAAGGCCTTATTTGGAAACGTAAACAGATCGCAGTAAAAAAAAAAGTACGGCGCGGTTTGAGTCCGAAATTCTGCACATTAAAAGTAAACACGGTTTACAGGTGACTTTGAAATTCCACCAAGAAGCCATTATTTTCTCAACAAAAACTGTATTCTGGAATTTATGCAAGTATCCATTCTTCATCTTCGCGCGTTGTCATTCAACAACTAATACCATAGTGTAGAATATCCAGATATAGTCTGGCAAGTCTTATGTAGAAAAGGGGTCACGGCGAGAGTCTCGCGTTATCTGTCATGGTGGATACAGTGAGGTTAGCGTAACTATGCCAATTTATGTTATCGTGTGTGGACTTAATAAATTAAAAATAAGCCAAACATTTTTGACAAAATGATTACACTTATGTAGTAGATTTCTAAATTATTTGTGTTTCTGACTTTAGTATTTGTTTTCCCCTCCATTACATGATTTGGGATCAGTTCGTAGCCTCAACCACAACAAACCAAGTTGAGGCTACGACGTCGTAGCTATGGATCAACCGGATGTATTTCACACTCAGAGCTTCTTCAGCATTTTTTTTAAAAAGATTGAATATATTTCATACATATAGTGAATGAAATTAAACAGTAATTTTATTTAATATCAGAGTTTCTGAATTTCATTGTAGAAATGTGTGTCTAATAGAGTTTACCTTCTTCAGCCGTTAGTTTCTTTTGGGTCACTCGCCATGTTAGTTCCTCTGATAAGGAGTCACGGTACTAATTCTGTTCCCATAGTAAACCTATGCAAACACCATGATATTAAACATTCAATAACTTGAAATTTTGGAGTTCTCATGACCAAAATTATATTTATCAGTATAGACGAAACCTGGAAGTCAGCTTCTGTGCAGAGGAAACAGTATGAGCCGCAGCATTTTCTGGAGTTGCATCTGTTTGAAGTATGTGCTTTTAATTCCGCACCAAAGAGTCAGGTTCTAATTTTAGTAATGAGTGTTCCAAATCAAAATTATTAAAGAACTGAAATTCCATCAATAAAACTGTCTCTATTTTTATTCACTTTCAAATAGGAAAAGATCTCAAAAGATTCTTTTTCCTAAAACATAACTTACATTATTTACCAATCCTGGTCACCCAAACCCGTATATACTTTATTTAAAGTTCACCCTTTCTAGGCTGGTTCCCATTTTTTAATATAATTAGTACCGTGTGTCCATAACTACTTCTGTGTTCAGCTCGTGTACCTTATAGTGACAATGTATTCTTATTTTGGAAACGAAAACAGATTATAATAAATATATCCGCATTGAATAACATATCGTAGAATATACAAGGATTTATATAGCACGTCTTTATTGGGATCTCTTGCTATATGTCACGACGGACAACGTACGATTAGTTCAAATATACCAATATAATTTACCTTATACAGGCTTAATAATTTTATCATTAGACAAACTTCCTCAAATGCATAATTCTACATAGGTAGTAGATTTTAACTTAAGTCGTCCTTTTAACAATAGTTTTAGTTGCTCCATGGCAACGTATAAGATGACTTTGTAGTCTGGAACGTCGAAGTTACATCGTATCTAAGTTGACAAGACATGTGGTAAGGAGTTGGGCAAATACCTTATTTATGGCTGTATTGGATGGATTTCCAAAACCCTTTTTGTGTGCGGATGCGCCTGGAATCGTTTTGGAAGCGATTGAAAAAAAAATGATACAAGCAGAAGTGATATGGCATCGCGGGTCATTATATCAGCGATCAGCAAACAAATACATAATGACACTTACCTTCGAGAAATGCAATTAATTTCTAGTTGATCTCAGATGATGGTCGCAAATAATGTCAACAGCATGAATTGTTCTCAGAACTTTTGGTGTGCCTTATTGCTACCATATTATTATTGATCCTATAAATAACAATACTATTTTAACGCTAGGAATGTGTTTGTGCCAAACTTAGATTTAATTTTTATATCTTTTTCGGTTTATTAAAGAGTTATAGATGCTCTCAGAACGTTTATTACACTTGCTACCATGTGATCTCGTTAGAAATATATATGCTCTCATTGTTTTGTTTTTCGGGAGGGGGGATATCTTGCGGGTATGTGTGGGTTTTTCTTTATGTCGCTTTTGCAATTTTGTTTAACGAACTGATAGTTTCATCAACTTTTATATATAACAAAAATATTTAAAATGTATACATTTGTACTTCAGGTTAATTTATTTCAGGTGAATCGTTATTAAAGCTAAAAATAAAATGAAGACGTAAAGGAAGTAAAGAAGAAGTAAAAGAAGGAGAAGGATGAGAAAATTAAAGATACGTTTTCTGACATTTACTTTTGTCACTGACATCGCCAAACCCAAAAGTCTAACATTACTTTTATCAACGACATCGCTAAACCCAAAAGTCTGATATTACTTTTTTTTTACCGACATCGCTAAACCCAAACGTCTGACGTTACTTTTATCACGGACATCGCTAAATTAACCCTTTTGTTATTTTATCACGGACATCGCTAAACCAAAAGTCTGTTATAAAACAGGTGGTTTCAAATAACATACAGAAATGAAAAATACAACAACACTGTGTTCTTCCTGAAAATGTGAATAACATGTGGGCTGTATTCTTTAATACCGCTAAAAATGTTATTTTAGAGTGTCAAGTTCTTGGGTTTTTTGGTCGTTGAATTCACAAAGCGTAGGACACCCACCCCAACACCACCAACACCTAGGTCGCCTGTTGAGACATAGAAGTCTTTTTTTGGACACACAGTACTAACCGTATGGAAAAATGGAAACTAGTCTGGAAATGGGTGAATATAAAATCGAGCATATATGGATTTGGCTGGACAGGATTGGTTAATAATGTAAGTTATATTTTAGGAAAAAGAATCTTTTGAGGTGTTACGTATTGGTTCGTTCAGAGTAACTCTAAGAAAGAGTGATCACAACAAGCTTTGTAATGTTTAACAAAAATAATGTTTTGATTTACGAAGAAGATCCAAAAATTTGTTCTAAAATTGTGAAAACAAATAAGTCCTGTGAATAAACAGTTCTAAATTGATACAGTCTGCATCTCAGTTCTGTTCCAAGATGGCGGATGATGACGTCAGACGAAGGTTGACACTAAATGTCTAGAACCTTTCACTACGAATGACAATTTGTATTGTTCTGTTCCAATTTAGAAATAATTTCAGCAGATGTCTTTGTCCAAAGCCGGTAGTGTCGTTCTCAAGGCAAAGTACATATTCAAAAAGTAGATTAAGTACAGCTACTACAACTAACAATAGGTCCTCATTCGTACGAACGAATAACTCTTTCCAGCACAGAAATGCCTTTTAAGGTATTAGAACTCTATAAGATGGTATGATATGACTATCGACTATGACCGACTATGACTGACTATTTCTTACATGTAACTGAGCATTCAAAACAAGCTAATTACATTTACGTTTTAAGTAAACACGATAACAGAATATCAAACTCATGCAAACATAATCACTATCATAACAGTAATTAATTAAATGATATAAAAATGAAATTCAATTAAAACAAAAATAAAAAAAGAAAAAGTCAAATCGTAACACACATGTAATTTAGCTACAGGGTCGTAACAGAAGGTTTATCCTAGTGGTCAGTGAAAAGAATATTGAGGCATTGTTTTATTGCTGGAATTCCAGTATTTTAACAGACTTGAGTTTGGAACACTCATTACTAAAATTAGAACCTGATTCTTTGGCGCAGAATTGAAAGAACATTTTCAAAGATATGCAACTTCAGAAAATGGCGCGGCTGATATTCTTTCATCTACACAGAAACTGACATTGAGGTTTCACCTATATTGACAAAAAAATATAGATTTGATGATGGGCACTCAGAAATCTTAAGTTTTTGAATTTTTAATATCATTGTGTTTGCATAGATTTACTATGGGATGGGAAATGAATTAGTACCGTGAGTCTTTGAAGAGAGAGAGAGAGAGAGAGAGAGAGAGAGAGAGAGAGAGAGAGAGAGAGAGAGAGAGAGAGAGAGAGAGAGAGAGAGAGAGAGAGAGAGTTTCATGAAATCTAATTTTTTACGTGCTCGGTATAAACTCTGAGCGGTATGTACCAGAAATAGGCGGTAACTGTTATTTGTTTATTCATTAGTTACGCGTTAATTGGTAACATTTTAACTTCTAGCGTCAGGATCGATGCTCTATCAACATGTCTACAACAACTAAAATCTCAGATAATCGCATGTCGTCAACAATCGTTGCAGATAACACCTAATGAACACATAAAATGATTGTGATAAAGCGCTATAATAAATTAAGTTTAAACTGCTATTTTTAAAACAAAAGCATTAGGGTACGTATTCTATGGAAAGAAGTTCAGCTCATTCTTATAAACACAATTATACTTAAACATTCATGAACAAATGTTAACAATGGTCAAGCGTAATGTGTTCTTGATCGGATAAATATCTTTTGTCCTCGGTTCAAATACCTCAATTGTCATTCAGCTTAGGACTCGGCCGGGGATTGAACCCACGACCTCCCGCATTCAAGGCGGATGCTCAAACCACTAAGCCACTGCTGGGGTTAGGTTAGTGTTAGGACAGGTCGCCCTTGTGTTAGGATAATGTGGCTTGGAAGGACATAATGCTACACGTCTGCGGCATGATGCCTCAGTGCTAGACATTAATATAAATTGTCTCACTGCAGACATTGTAGCTATATGACTGAAAAAGTGTTAAAGCTACGTTAGAAATCCAAATCTCTCTCTCTCTCTCTCTCTCACACACACACACACACACACACACACACACACACACACACACGAAAGTTTAGTTATGATTGTATATATATATATATATATATATATATATATATATATATATATATATATATATATATATATATATATATATATATATGTATATATATATATATATATATATATATATATATATATATATATATATATATATATATATATATATATATATATATATATATATATATATATATAAACAGAGGCCCCTTATGGGGTTGAGGCCATATGACATGATGCCTCTTCACCCTTTGATTGGGCCTCGATAAATCAATTGTTTTAATTGTGCCTTGTAAACCATTAATAAAAATAACAAAAAGAACAAAGTTAAAGTGCAGAAGACATTCACGCCAGTAAACTATATAACTCATTGACCTTGGACAGGATGTTGTTTACAGCTATATACCTAACTGTGTTAGAATGTGGATTTAGCCTCTAACTAAAAGTAATAAACGGAAGCAGATCACCCTAACTGAATGTTCCCGGAATAGATTTTAATGGGCGTGTATGTCAGAATACAACGGTAAAAAACGTTGCGTCTTGAATACTGTGTATAAAGGCATATATATTTCCATTTCAGCCGCTCAACAAATAAATAAATAAATAAATAAATAAATAAATAAATAAATAAATAAATAAAAGCATTTAATGAAATATTTAAGCTGAAATATTTAGTTATGCACATAATGTACGGGAAAAAACGCACATGTCTCTTTTAATATTTGGATTCTTCAGTTTTTCATATTTGGAACTCTCACATACCGAGGGCAAAAGTATATGTGGAAATTCAACAAATCCGAACAGTTTCTTTATTTCATATCGCATTTATGTTTTTTTTTAAACTAATGAACAAACGCAAATACCGCGTGTAAACAGTAATAAAATGTGTCACTAGTTGTAGTTGATATTCAGTAAAATTTGTGTAGTCTAAATATTCCTATGCTTGTAAAGCGCACTTCAGTGAAATATATCTATCAAGTACATATAACAATACAATTTTATGCAAAGAAAAAGAAAACAAAAAGTACGGTTTTATATGTTACTGTTGTCATCACGCGCCCCCTACGGACAATTTAAAGGTTAAGTAGCTCCGAGTCGCCAGTTAGCAAATCCGACAGTCTAGATGTTAAAATATAAAATTAATAAGATGAAAGGTATAACAGATTAATAAGCTATATCGAATTATTCCACCATTACAGGACAATTTCCAATGTAAATGCTCCAATCATTCAACGACTTTTCCAAATTACCAATTATTTCATCCAGCGAAAGTAAAGGTGAGAGGGTTTCCTTCCCGTGTCACTTATATGTTACTTCCGCCTTGTATTCCTTTCCCAGGTATCTTTTGTCAGTACTTCAGGTACCCTTGTTGTCGTTCTCTCAGTCCTACTTGTGGGTACTTCCGGTACCAGTTCCGTCTCCGGCCCTCCTTCCTCACATAAATGACTATCTATACGTGCTCACCACGTCTTCCCTTTACTCTTTGGGTGGCGTCCATTCCCACCTGATAAGCTTCTTCAGAAGCCTTTGCTCCAATCTTGTCCTAAGTTTGTAGTACTTTCCGTCTTTTTAACGAGCGCAAAACTTTGGCGTCGTAGCGGACAAAAGCTGGTCCAATCACTGTGTTGCCATTGAAATTTTAATATCATATGTCCGGAATTCCAATTTCACGTGTTGTATCAAAAATGCTTTTCTAAGTCGAGATTTAGATTGTATATGTTCAATAAACAGTAGTGGTTGAAAGTTATATTTTGTATGTTTAGGTTTTAGATGGTTTCGTTTGAATTACACGGCAGTGGGTAAAATTTCAATGTCATACGTCGAGAATTCCTAATTAACGTACTGATCAAAGAGTTTATGTTGAAAGTTCCATTTTATATGTTGAGTATTTATTTTTCATCTGTTGATTTACACCGTACTGGCTGAAAATTCGATGTCAAATGTCGAGTTTTAAGACTATCTTATGAGTTGCACATCAGTGGTTGAACTTTTAATATAATATTTCGAGAGATTCAATTTAACATGTTGAATCACATTAATTGTACTGAAAGTTCCATTTCGTATGTGAGTTTTAGATTGTATTTGTTGAATTATACAGCGGTGGTTAGACATTTTATTGTGCTTGTCAGAATTACTATTTTTATATGGTGAAATGATGTGTTGGTGTTAAAAGTGACATTACACAATGTCCACTTTAACAATTCAAAATAATATCGAGTATTAAGATACATCATTCCTGTTTTCAATTATGAGGAGACATTTGATTTCATGCATTTACAGATTAAAAATTACCATTCACAGGTCGAGAATTACTATGAATTTCTTTGCTAGAGGTCGCTCTCGTAAACTTACCGCATTATTTTTAAACACGGAAGCTGATTCTCGTTGCTGTGACAATTAACAGAAGAAATTGAAATACTCGCCATACAAAATGGAGTAGCACCATAATTATTACCAATAAATCCTATCAGTGTATCAGTTGTACGATACTTTTTATTTCTGAAAACTCTATTAACATACTAAATGTTAATGGCATTAAAGCTCTTAACGTGTTATAATTCGGTGTTAGCTCAAAATCGTCTGCAATTACTTTAAATTTTATTATAAGTTCTTTTATCCCTTCATTTAAATCAGTTACGTTGTAGGTTCCTTGTGGAATTTTAAATATTTTCCAGTCGTCTCTAATAGGTATATAAGTAAATACAAATTCATCATTTACTCCCGTTTTTTATCTCATGCCAACATATACAGGAAATTAATCTAATTTCATATTGTTTTTCACGATCTAGTTATGTTGGCGGAATATACTTTACCGTAAAATTTGCGCTGTCAGATTGGCCATAGTACAGTAATAATGTTACTGAAATTTATTAATATATTTATATAAAATTAAATCACGATGTAAAGTTTCGTATTCGTCAGATGTTAATAAATTTTTCAATCTCAAATTATCAAATATGTCAATAATCTCATTATCAATATAAGCACCAACACTTCCAGCTTTTTTTTGATGATGTCAACAATATTAATTTGACTATTTTTTTCATCACTGATGAAAATATTGGAACTCCTTTTCCAGTTTAGTTCTTTTTTTCTAAAACTGTCTTCAATCGATCATTATCATAATGTTCAAATAATGTTTTTAAAGTATTTCCTTGTTCAACATATTTTTTTATCTGATTTTATAAAGTAATTTTAAAAACACCAGCAATAAAATTATCTCTAGCCCTGTTATATAGTTTTTATTTCAGCCGTATCAATTTCTTTGCAAGCTCCTAGATTTTTTCTATAATATCAGTTAATTTTTTTAATGAGATCTTCATATTCGTCTTCTTTTCCAATTATACATATTATCAACGTCAGACATTTTATAATCTTCCATAAAAGAAAAATATTCTGATAACATTATTTCTTGTTTTACTTGTTTTTTTTTTGCGATAATTTTCATTATCTTCAGCTGATCTTAGTAAATCTTCTTCAGTCATCGACATAGGACCTGGTCCAAAAAACATATTTTTCGTATTCTTCATATAATGCTTGTGCATCAGTAATTAAGCAATTATGATGATGATTGTATATGTTACTTTTTATATTTTTAACTTTCCTTAATATAAAAATCAGCGATAATTCCATGTCGATATAATATAATGTCGTTATAGTAATTTCTTTTTTTTCGAAAACTGCTTTTTCTAATTGCTCTTTACTTTTTTTTTTCTCTTTTAATTTTTCTTTGCTAACATTGTGTACTTTCGCATTCCTAAAGTTCTCATATATTTTATTAAAATCTCTATTCGTCATCTCTTTTTTTGCTATTTATATTTTCTAAATCGCATTAATATCTTTCTTTCTTTATTCTTCTGTTTCTCTCTCTTCTTAATTCTTCTTCTTTTAACCTCCTTTCAATTGGTCTAATTACTGCTGCTTCTGCTAATCTTTGTTGAAGTTCTAGTGGAATATTTATCATCCGATATATTTCAGCTTGTTTTGCAACAGGATTAGCTATATTTGCTGCAAGTGCCTCGGCTAATCTTCCTTTTCTTCTTCAGATCTTTCACATAATTTTTCCAGAAGCCGCTTGTTTTTCTTTGAATTATCCTAGTAAACCTTTTTCTTGTAGTTCTTAAAGTTCTTCTGCTGATAATGGTTTACTTTTCAGGTTGTTTCCAAGTGTGTGTTGTGTGTTGGCTTCCGTTAGTCTCAAGAGACGATGGAAATGCGTCCATGGAAGGTGTCCCAGTTTGTAGTTGTGCAGCGTCTTCTGTGGCTGTAAAGCCCCACACTGGAGTAGCAATCCTTGCTGCAGTTGCTGAACTTGAAGTCTGTTCTTGGTTGGAACTGCATCCTCTTCCTCTGAGATCTTTTCTCATCAGCGAGCTGTCGTAACTTTTCCTCGCTGACTTTCAGACCTGTGAACAAAGCATGTCGCCAGCTGGACTTGTCGAGGGCAAGCTCTTCCCAGGTGTTGACCTCGATCCCAAGAGCCTTCATGTCGTGCTTGCAGACATCCTTGAATCGAAGATGTGGCCGTCCGATTGATCTTCTGCCTGAAGAAAGCTTAGAGTAGACAAGGTCTTTGGGGATCCGTCCATCATCCATTGGACGCATATGGCCCAGCCATCTGATGCCACGATGGCGGTGGAGTGTGACCATGCTAGGAATTTTGGCATGTTGAAGCACCTCTTTGTTTGTCACACAATCGCTCCAGGTGATCCCGATTATGCGACGTAGACAACGCATGTGAAAGGCACCTGGTCTTTTCTCCTGAGAGTCATACAGGGTCCAAGTTTCGCTGGCGTACAGGAGAGTGCTAAGCACACAGGCACGGTACATGGAGATCTTAGTGTTCAGTGTCAGCTTGCTGTTGTTCCACACTCTCTGCGACAATCTAGAGAGAGTTGTTGACGTCTTTCCAATCCGCTTGTTGAGCTCGGCATCGAGAGAGAGGTTGTTGGTGATGGTAGAGCCAAGGTAAGTGAACTCACTGATTACTTCAAGTTTGTAGTTGTTGATGATTATTCTGGGAGGGTCCGCGTCCTGAGCCATCACGTTGGTTTTCTTTAGGCTGATTGTCAATCCGAATTTATCACATGCTTTAGCGTTGTAGTTCGGCTTCTGTGTGAGTGACTATAGCATCATCATCTGCAAAGAGCATGTCCATAATGGTTGCTTTCCTTACTTTGCTCATTGCGTTCAATCGTGCCAGGTTGAACAGCATGTCGTCTGAACGCGTGTGCAGGTAAATCCCTTCTGTGGACGTCGCAAAGGCGTACTTAAGCAGGACAGCGAGGAAGATACCAAAGAGCGTTTCCAAGTAAAGCTTGAGCAACTGGTTTAAGTTGAGTAACTGGTTTAAGAGCGGAAGGAGTTGTTTCTTCTGCAGCCACTTTTTGGATCATCTACCCGAACTCAGCTTTAGATTGAACAACCTTTTTTAAAATTTTCTATGTTTTCTGTACATTGCTTGTCTATCCATTGATTATATACTATTTTCTATGAAAATTACTCTAGATATTTTTTAATACAACAGCGAAACAATTTACTAGCATCATTTGTTAGTTTATCAAATATAAGTCACATTTTTTCCGCTGCTTGATGATATAATTTAAAAAATTTATATTTTGTTACTTCACCGTATTGTTCGTTCGCGAAAATTTCTAACATCGACATTGTTCAGTCCTGGAAATAATATAAAACAACCAGTTCGCCGAACAAATCTGTCAACATTATAAAATAAATTGCGCGAGATAAATAGAATTACATTTTTATGATGTGATAATAAAAATATGATCTTATTTTATTCATTTACTCGTTGTTTAGCGGAATATTGTTAAAAATAGCTATCGTGTGTTCGGAAAAATCTAATAGATTAACAGGAAAAAGTTCTTCCGGTTGTTGATAATAAAAAAAAAAAACATTAGCAGCTTCAAGATCATCACAAAGTTTGCTATTATAATTGTTAAGTAGCTCATACGTATCCTGCTGTGGAATAATTGTGTAAAATATAAACGCGATCGTAGTTAAAATTATCTCCGGGAAGTAAATTCATAAGCAAGATTGTTTTCCCAGATCCAGCTATTCCAACAAAAAGATCTGGAAGTTCGTTTTCATGTTTTGGCTTCTGCAACCGCTCTGTATCAAAGTTTAATATCAACGATATTGCCATTATTGCTATACAATTTTATTTTGCATAAAAATTGTCAGACAATAAATAAATAATGAGATAATATACAAAATTTGGAACATTATTAGAAGATTCATCAACTAATGCTCAACAAGGTGACATATCTAAATATGCAACTCTTGATCAGCTAAAAGATGAAATCAACAAGGTGACTTATCTAAATATGCAACTCTTGATCAGCTAAAAGATGAAATCAACAAGGTGACTTATCTAAATATGCAACTCTTGATCAGCTAAAAGATGAAATCAATAATTTATTAAATATCACAAGTGTGGATCAAAATGAAGTGGTTGTTTTTCGGGATAAACAGGATGATTAAAGACAAGTAATATACAACTCTCAGATGTTCTTATACAGATTCCCACGGAGTTGTTAATAACATCGTTACTTTTGCGGATCAAGGTAATATACAAGATTCTGGCAAGTCAGATAAAGATTATATTAAGAAATCTGGAGATTCATAACCGCAGATGCAAGCTCAGAAACAAAAATTGTACGTCGATGATCAAGAATCTAAGTACGAATTAGTGCGTGGTGGTATCATGCGTGCATTTCTCAATATGAAAAAAATAATGGTATTTATAATCACAGAACACCAGAATCAGATTTTGACGCTGCAACATTCTGACAGTGACAGCTATAACAACAATCAGCAATGAAATTACCCCATTGAGAATTGATTATAGTAGTCACATACAAACATTCTGGAAATTTTGTAGCAATATAAACAAGATCTATTATTTAATGTCTTTTTTTAGTTACAGCGGTTGTATATATTAATACAAAACTACACGATATTGCCAGTAGAATTTTTAATATTATTCAAAATAATAATCTGATTAAAATTCCTCACGGAGGAGCTAACAATATCATATACACAGTATCATCAGAATCATCAACGTGGACACCGCAAAATAAAACAATCAAACACATTTGTCACAATGAAACATACCTCAGAAGTCACTAGTGTATATAGTCTATCCGTATTTAGAGGTGCAAAATTTAATATATTTCCCACATATATATGGCGTCAATCAATCGACATTGTTTCTGGATCTGTATTTGTAGTGCTAAATAAAGATGTTCAAGGAAACATTTTTACTAGAAGCAACTTAGAAAAATAACCACAGCGTCTTAATGGTGGTGTCTGGATTTTTGCAGCTGAAACTCCACAATTAATTACTTAATGAGATGATTTAATTATAATAAATCAAAACCCATTGAGTGGCACTACAGCTTTTGTCATTGTATAAAATATGTAAACAAATATTATGTAATGAAAGAAATATAGTCGATTTTAATCATATTTCAGAACAAAACAAGATGTGTACGCTCTAATACAATATTACAGATATTATCATAAAAAAACTTTGGTGTGTGAAAAATTTTACAAATACTATAACAAAAAAATTAGAGTGATATCATATTTACCACTGCTAATTACAAGCCGTAGTATAATTCCGAGTTGAGTATCATTAAATTCGGTTTTGTTAAAAATATCATGTGTTTTTGTTTATCTTGCAACAGCGTGTAAAAAAAAATGATCATCGACTCGCAACTAAAAATATTGCTTGTAAACAGCAAGTATCACCTATAAAAATACTTGACCAAATATGATCTTATTTGCGTGGTTTAAAATATGATATGGACTATTTAATACGAGAATTTCGTAGTATTGGCTGTATTTTAATAAATATTCTGCCAATTAAAACATTAGATTTGAGAAAGATAATAAAATATGGGTTACAACAGTAGATGTTTAATTTTGTACAGCTTTGCAAATATCATTATCAACTATGTTGTTAATAAATGTCATTCAATCATCTAACCAACCGCATCTCAAAATTTAAGGAGGTGAGAATTCTGATCTAAAATCCTCTTTGGGTTTCAAATTTTTATAATTTGTTTTGATACAAAATTTGGAGGAGGGTGAGGTTTTTGAGGAAAATGGCGTCTCTGAGGTGATGAAAAAATGTCAGGAGAAAATATATATGATAAAATAATTTTTGTTCATAACTACTAACTAATCTAACCGTATAGTTTATCGTGCATCTTTAAAAGCCAACCATAACGGGCAACATGCAAGCATACTTGGTCATAAACAATGGTAATAAGAACTTTAGGTTTAAATGCATGCCACAGTCATTGCATCCTCTAATGTTGCCATATGACTTCACACGCGTAAAGCAGAAAGTAGTCATCTAATTAATATATCATTAAATTATAACTAACAGGATCGCTTAGATTGCAGTGTTGTCGTTACAAATAGGTATTAATAATTAATTAGTTGTTCCTATTAAAACCGTTATATTTTGCTTAGTTTTCACAATTTACTAAAAGTTAACAAAGTCTAAAAGATTCAGACTTAGTTTTAGCTGAATATAGTTGTGATGTTTAGGATATTCATCCATAATATCATTGTTGTTTTCATTAGATGAATAAACGCACATGTGCACTAACATGTATATGTAGTAAGAAAGTTGCAAGACAGTTTTGAAATGTTTTTTACTTTGTCACTTTCTGGAGAAGTTGAACAAACTTAAGAGATGTAAGTGCTTGCTTATAAGGTAGTTGATTAATTATTTTAATTATTTGTAATTGCAATACTGTAAACGTAGCAAATAAGTTGCAATGTATAGTTTCTGCTTTGCTCATGTAAAATCAGAACGGTATAACAACAAAAAAAAAAATCAAAACCCGAATCCCTATAATTCAATCGAAGAATTTTCGCATCAACGTAGCTAGCCAAGTAATATTTTACTTATTTTTCAAAACATCACCTTGTTCCACTGGTCATATGCTACTTTACAGATTTGACTCACCCTTGTCGTTTTGAACAAGGGATTTTCAAAACTTTAATGTAAAAAATATGAGTGACAAGAACAAATATTCTCATATCCCTAGCCGAACTAGTAACACATACAAATGTGAGTGGTTTATACATTTTTCACCAGAAAAAAGTGTGTGTGTGTGTGTGTGTGTGTGTGTGTGTGTGTGTGTGTGTTTGACAAACTGCGAAGCTTGCAATAGATAAATTTTCCACTGTCCGTTTGTCTTAGAAATAAGCCACTTTCATGTGAAAACTTGCATCCTCGGAAAAACGAAATGTACCATTTGCGGTTCCAAAACCTTCAATTTGCGAAAATGAATCTGATAAACTTCATTCAGTACAAAGGACCGTTTCCAATGCAAGAAAGATCACGATCTTTCTCTTTAAAAATGTCATGCAAGCAAGTTTTAATAAACTTCGAGACTTAACAAAGAATAATATTTATCCAAGTAAATTTTTACAGTTGCAATTATTTCACTCATTGGTTTCGTCGGTTATACAGAAATTTAAAATATTAAAATATATCTTACTGGATAGCGTGATTAGATTGTTGACGAGCCTATCCCAATCATCTGTCACCAAACAAGTTAGACTGTCAAACCTTGAAACTGCTGAAGGTTTATGTTATTACGCTTACAATATATACGCCAGATTGTCTAAATCAGTACCTGGGAAGCCATATTATTCCCGTGTAATTCTGTGGATAAGAGATGGTTTGTATCAAGCCCTGGAAATGAATGCGATACTTTCGATATTTAATTAACTGCCGTTTGATTTTCAAGAACAGTAATACAACAAAGTAAAGTAGCTAATTACAGGATCGGCTATCGTCTGCAGATAAGTGCGTTTTTTTTCGATATTCATTTGGATGATACTAGAGTTCAATAAACACTGACATAGAAAGAGAAGCGTTTACTACTGTGTTGACTTTATTCCGCATAACTCGAATAGCTTACCCAACTAGATAACATAAAATTTTGTAACAAGTTGAGTCGAGATGACACGTTGCTACTGTTAGGAATATCTGGGAAGTGTTGTTGAGTGTATTTTCAGGTATACGATTATGTACCAAGTGAATAGAAACAATGTATGTATATAATTATGTATGTATGCGTGCGTGTCTGTGCGTGCGTGTCTGTCTGTGCGTGCGTGTCTGTCTGTCTGTACATAGGTATGTATGTATGTGACGTATAGGCTCGTTCAAAGCAACATAAAGAAAGAGTGAAAACAACATACATTGTAAATTTAACAAAAATAATTTATTTCACTAGAAAACATGGAGAATAGGTAAATATTTGAAATAATTCACACGATTTACGAAAGAGATCCAAAACTTTGTTCTAAGGATACGAAAGCACAGAAGTCTTGTTGACAGTTCTAAATTGACAGCCTGGACCTCAGTGCCGGTTCAAGATGGCGATGTTGACGTCAGACAAAGGCTAACAAAAATCCAATAATTTTCACAGTGAAGCATAATTTGTATTGTACTGTTCCAAGTTAGAAGAATTTTAGAAAATGTCTTCGGCCAAACCAGTAGTACTGTTCTCCATGGAAAATAATTATTTAGAAAGTAGATGAAGTACAATTATCCCCACTAACAAAATACGTGTCTTTCTACGTAGTCACACGACCAGACAACATCTAGCATAAAACGTCTTTATTTTTTAAGGTAATAGAAGCTATGTGACTCTAAGATGTTGAAATCGGCTACGACTCGGGCTGAACTTTCTTACAGATAACCAAGCATATAAGCCAAGCTAATACTTCGTTTCATGTACACGCGCACGGACGATACGTGTAATTTCGCAATACATTTGGACATTAGGAAAGCCTGGCCAAGTATCAGCCAATCATTTACATAAATACGTCTGAATGTTTACTTGCGACGAATTGCTTTCATACACAGCTCGTGCTTACATGAGCCACATTTACGAATTAAGTAAACACGATGTTTTTAATAAACCATTAGACCCATGCTAACATCATAATGATAATAACTATATTTAATGATATATAAATGAAATAAAAAGATTCATACAGAATTAATTGCTTAAAAAGCATAATTCAACTACAGGGTCGTATGTATGTATGTATGTATGTATGTATGTATGTATGTATGTATGTATGTATGTATGTATGTATGTATGTATGTATGTATGTATGTATGTGTGTGTTTGTGTGTGTGTATGTATGTATGTATGTATGTATGTATGTATGTATGTATGTATGTATGTATGTATGTATGTATGTATGTATGTATGTATGTATGTATGTATGTATGTATGTATGTATGTAAAGGCCTCGTGTTTTATGGAAATCCACGACCCCAAGGTGAACATTTATCCTTTTAACTTATGGGGTGGGCGTCCCCTTATATTATTTTATGAAAAGTACAGGGATTCCCCTTTCTATTGCATGATTTCCAAAAAGGCTTTGTGTCCTGCATTGGTAAAAGCTATTTGATATTTAAGATGGATTAGTTTCCTAAAACTATTTTGTTGCTTTCTTTATTATTTATCTGAAAAAGTGTTTTTTGTTTGCATAGAATTTTTCTCTTACAAGTTAAGTCTGTCGTTCATGGATCGTTTTCATATGTTTCTATGATGATAGTGTCTGAGGTTTTTTGTTTTCTATTTCCGATGGGCTTTCTTTCTTCCGATTTCCAATTAGAAAAATATTGGGTTCATTCGTTGTAATACAGTCATGGTTTGTATCTTCCAATTCCTCGTCATAGTCGAGTAGGTAATAGCTCTTTCTGTTCTCTTCTAGTTCTTCTAGTTTCCTTTTCCTCATCTCCAAGCCATTACCATTCTCTTGTGTTTCTTTCATCTTAAAAGTGTTTTTTCTTTTACGCTCTCATTCTTAATCTTTTTTTTCTTCCCGTTTATTCGCATTTCCTTCATTATTATTCCTTCTTTGTTCTTAGTTTTTGTTTCTTGCTTCGACTGTTCTTATTGTTTCTGTGGTTTTGTTATTGATTTTCTGCTCTCCATTATCTTGATGATGTTGTTCAAGTTGTTTTTATATCTCTTGATGTTGCTGTTGGTTTTTTTTTTTTTTTGTTCTTGTTGTGCCTGCATATTCTGTTGGTTTTGTTTATGTTGATGTCTTTGTTTCTATGGGACTTTTGTTTGTTTCTGTCTTTATTCCCTTTCTACTTTTGGTAAGAAAAAATAGGTTTTTCCGACAAATAAAATTTTCTACCTTGCTATTTGCTCTTCTCTTGGGACTATGCACACTTTTTGTGGTACATTTTCAGTGTTCCCACAATGGTATACGCACCCCTCATACCACTTGAAATCCATGTAGAAAAAGTAAACTTGGTTCATTTTCCTAATTTCGGCCTTTTCAATTTATAGTATTCTTCTCCCATTCTTTAATCGGGCTTTAGGGGGTAGGTATCCGTTCTCGCTTTTGTTACCTTACTGCTGAATTTCTCTTCGAAACTGACCAACGTTTCCTGTAAGGGTATTTTTAATGTTAAATTTGATAGATGTAATTATGCAATATTTTTCTTTATTTTATATAATATGGATGTTGGTTCCATGATAATCATTGTTTCACCTTCTATTGACATTTTCCCCTATGGGAATAATTACTGGGATCCCTTGGGCCTTAGTGCATATCCTTAAAAACCATTAATGTTTAGTGCTTCTGTCAAGCTAAACAAAATTTTCATTTTTAATTTGCAGAGCTGTCATCACTGTTGCCATGTTTAGTCTTTTATCCCTTTCCTGTTTACCTTCTTTGTACGCACTTTCTAGGAAAGATCCCTTCTCTGCTTCAGTCCTTCTTGTCTGAAAATATTTATCCAGTTCTGTACTTTTTCTATTGTTCGCTATTTCCAATTGCACGTGGAACAAGTGGTTTTCACTTTGATGTCTTTTCACCTGTAATGTTACCTAGTAGTAGTTTATCTCCCTAATATTGTTACAATTTGTTTTGCTTAAATCCTTCTGCTATTCCATTCGTATTCCTACTTTCCTTTCTTTACGATGTGTCCGTCACGGACATAAGATCGTAGTAGTCGTGGACTGACTACGTGGTGGCTTGCAGTGGACATATTAAGGTTGAAAGTAGGTCACATCAATATATTCATGTAATACTGCTCGTCCCCTACAGCGCATGGAGCGTAACTGTTGGCTCGATTGCTGGCTGCTCTTTTAAGTTGATACAACGCCGTTTAATATTTAAAGACTTGCCAACTTAACGCATTCGCATTTACATACGTGTATTGTAAGAAATTAAAGTTTTCTGAGTAATGCTGAGACCATATAGATGTTTCACAAACTATTTTTTTTATTATAGTAAGTTTAATGAGAGAGAGAGAGAGAGAGAGAGAGAGAGAGAGAGAGAGAGAGAGAGAGAGAGAGAGAGAGAGAGAGAGAGAGAGAGAGAGAGTATGCCTTTAAAAAAATAAAAGCGGAAAAGAAATCAAATGCAAGTTTTAGCGGGTTTCATTCTGCCAGTCACATTGAAATTGTTTGCTTAACATGTTTCTACATAATGAAATACATACAATAGTATCCACGATTTAACTAAGGCTAGGCCAGCCTGTTTAGTATTTGCGACCCAAATATGGTTGTCCATATGACACATTTTCTCAGTAAGACACGTGTTTACTTTCACCATTTGCATACTGTTTCTGCGCAGGGTATAAGATACACCTGATGGTTAGAATTGCTGGTTGGATTATCTAATGACTAACATTACAAGATGGATGTGTGAAAATCATTAAAAAGAGAAATGAATAAAATATTTTCAATAGAAGATAACTTTTATATATATTATTTTCAGTTATGAAAATTTGGTACAGTACATTCATTCATTCTACATGACAGTTACTGCAGTAGTAGTCCGATAAATCAAACCCCTTACCCAAAATTTTAGTTGATACTGAGGGACGAAAATTTTAGTTGATACTGAGGGACGATATATCGGTGTGATGTCACTTTTTCACTATATAGCGCATTTCTGTTGCATACTCAACATTCCGAAACAATCCCGCGTACACTTTAGATACAAACCGATAATTGGTAACAATCATATCTAGCGCGAAATTGATAATAGCCACGTGAAAGATGGTTGTTATACTTCACCAAACATAGAATTTGCTCCGGAAATATAATGTACATGTCACCAAGAGAAACCTTCAGGAATCAGTACACAATTAATAAAATCCGGTTCAGTACCCACGAATGTAGTCCCAGTCTATTTTTAGATCACTTTTTCCTGTCTAAATTTGGTGGTGATACTAGAGTTAGATTTTGGCATTCTTGGTAAGGATTTAAAGGCAATTGTTTATTCTTTAAAATGTGAGCTTATGGTGTGGTTGTCTGTGTGTATTTCGGCGACAGTGCACATTGAGTAATAAGGTCATGGTGATGATCCGGAAGTGAAATCTGTGTTCCGTTGCCTGGTGTTTTGTTTACAATTCAGCCTCTCAAAAAAATGCAGGTCAACCCTTGACAAGAACTAAACCGTAAAGTCATCTTTGAAGGTATTTTAGATTAACATATGATTTGTATTGATTGTCACACAGTGGAAAGTTCAGTACTGAGAAACAAATGTAGAGAATATATAGTGAAATTAATTGTGTACTATGTCCTGTCAGTAAAAACTTGAAACTGATATAAAATTTTTATTATTAATGACATACACATGAAATTTTAATAGGTTATGTATATTGACTTTAAAAATATAAAAATGAAATTAAAATAAAAAAATAATTTTAATTTTAAAAATTTAAATGAAATTTAAAAAAACAATTAAAAAATAAAAATTTTCCACCAAGTATACACATATATAATATTTTTTGGGAATGATATTAAATGATATCAGCATATATATACTCCTACACCATATACAAGCTCAAATGATGGATATTTGTCAAATTTGATCAGAGAAAATATCTTTATTAGTCAAAATGAGACCCTCATTTAAAATACATGAAGACAAAATTCTACTTTGCTTTGTACCTTTAGGTCATTGAAACTATTTATTTGGGGTTCAAACAGCTAATTTATGTGTTTATGATGGGGTGACTTCCTGAGTAACACATATCTGCTTGTATAGCTATCAGTAATTGTTTATAACCATAGTTATAGGGTATTTAGTGAGAGGACAGAGATGAAGACTTTATACTAGAACCTGTTCAAGTTCTCTACAAAATCATATTAAGCTGTCAGAGAATGAAATACAGGTCAGAGGGGTAAAATATACTTTACCCAGGTATATTTACCATTGCATGTAAGAAAACAGCAAAATGATGTAAGTTGAACACAGAATGCATTCCATTTTATTGTTCAGTTTCTTTAAGATGTTGATTGATGTAGTGCGACATTGTAGCCTAGATGATATTATGGGAATTCTCATGATCCATTTTGCTTTATGCATTATTAATGACTAATAATATTTGTTATCTGACACTTTAAAGATTACATAAGTAATATTCAAACAGATTATTTGAATTTAACTTTCTACAACTGATCCTAACATGGTTACATAGCTGACATGAACAAATATGCATATATTTTGTAATGTTTGGAATCAAAAGTTGACATTGTTAGGCTGACATGGTACCTATAGTGAATCTGTAAGGCTCAGTTTTGATTGTGTGCACTTAAAATATCCCAAGATGTTATTTTCATCATGAATATGCCTCTGTATGGTAACACATTTCAATTTAGTACTTTGACAGAGGGCGGTATTGCAGCATCAGCTGATATTTCATTCCATTGAATCATTGAATCATTGAACTTAAAACCTTGGTAGCCAAGACTCTTAAAAATAGACTAAAAATATTCAAACAGATTATTTGAATCATGTTTGCACATGTGATTTTAACAAGTACATTGCATATGTCCCACACATGCAAATATCCATCCTTGTTTACAAGTTTTCGGGATGCAAATTTCACATTTAGTTGATGATATAGGATCTATTGGTACCTATAGTTGATCTGTGTGGCCACATTTTGCTATATTCACTCACAATATCTAAAATTGTTTTTTCCTTCATGAATAGGATTGCATATAGTAATAAATTTTAATTTGGTACATTGTCATTTGACTTTCCACTATACTGGTATGTATCAATGTTTGCACCAATGATCAAACCTCACCATTCCAACATTGCCTTAAACTTTATGATACATACTCTACCTGATTAGTTATTTAACCTGTAAATGGCTAAATATGCTTGTAGAAACTTCATCTATTTTTAGGATGCATTTGTCACTTTAATACATGCCCATTGCTTCACATCTTTGAGTGTCACTCTATCAAGTTTACCTTTTTTAACCATATTTGCAACCTGAATGTTATATTGAAATCACCATATCTAACACATTTTAACTTCATTTGCCTACATCTTCCTTTTTTTTAGAATTAAGTGAAACATGTTATATATTTTCAGGTCTAGTCTGGTATCTGAAACAAAGTATTAGAGTTGGATCAATTTGGAAGCTCTCCAGTAGTCCAATGGTGATAGCAAGGTCTCATAAGGACATGTGCAGTGTGCTGCTATAAGTGACCAAGATGAGTTCATATCAGTACACTGATATACAGCATCTCAAAGACATGGCTTAGATCTTCATGAGAGAGATTCGCATCTTTTTTCAGTAAGGTGAAACTGTATTTTCATATTGCATTGTTGACTTTTGTAGTTATCGGCATTAAAATGGAATGCATATTTGCTATAAAACATGGTAGTGGTCCCATCAAAACTTTAAATTTGAGTGGGATATTAGTTATACAAACAACTGTCCAAGTACCTGAAACAATAAATGTGGAACATAGTACCTGTCATTGTTTCTTTAGTATGTACACCTATATGCATCTGGATAGGCATATTGTAATTTGCTGTCAAAATCACTGTGAGCTATCATGCTTCAGTACCCCTGGGATTAATATTATCAGTTGTACAGACCTAAACTACCATTTGTTTTAAAGACCATTCATTAATCAACATTGCTGCCTTAAATTTGTCAAACTGAATGTCATAACTTGTATGAAAATTTATTTTTTGTAAAATAAAAAGTTTTTAAAATTTATATATTTTTTAAATTTTCATTAAAATTTAATATATCAATATTTTTTAATTTCAAGACTATTTTCAGACAGGCCTTATCAAGTATTACAATTAGGTTTTTACTGCATTGAAAAATTCCTATAATTAAGGAAGATATAGCAAATTTAGTTTTGGTTTCTTAAGAACAATTGGACCTCAAATTGCACCCTATAGAACACCAGCACTACACACTTTCTGACAGCTGTCACATGTCTTGCTTGCAAGGAAATTTCAAAAGACTTTATGTATGAAGTTGAAACAGTAGTGGCATGCAAAATAAAATGCAAATATAAAAGTTTGACAAAAACATTGACCCTTTCAGGAATCGGTACACAATTAATAAAATCCGGTTCAGTACCCACGAATGTAGTCCCAGTCTATTTTTAGATCACTTTTTCCGGTCTAAATTTAGTGGTGATACTAGAGTCAGATTTTGGCATTCTTGGTAAGGATTTAAAGGCAATTGTTTATTCTTTAAAATGTGAGCTTATGGTGTGGTTGTCTGTGTGTATTTCGGCGACAGTGCACATTGAGTAATAAGGTCATGGTGATGATCCGGAAGTGAAATCTGTGTTCCGTTGCCTGGTGTTTTGTTTACAATTCAGCCTCTCAAAAAAATGCAGGTCAACCCTTGACAAGAACTAAACCGTAAAGTCATCTTTGAAGGTATTTTAGATTAACATATGATTTGTATTGATTGTCACACAGTGGAAAGTTCAGTACTGAGAAACAAATGTAGAGAATATATAGTGAAATTAATTGTGTACTATGTCCTGTCAGTAAAAACTTGAAACTGATATAAATTTTTATTATTAATGACATACACATGAAATTTTAATAGGTTATGTATATTGACTTTAAAAATATAAAAATGAAATTAAAAATAAAAAAATAATTTTAATTTTAAAAATTTAAATGAAATTTAAAAAACAATTAAAAAATAAAAATTTTCCACCAAGTATACACATATATAATATTTTTTGGGAATGATATTAAATGATATCAGCATATATATACTCCTACACCATATACAAGCTCAAATGATGGATATTTGTCAAATTTGATCAGAGAAAATATCTTTATTAGTCAAAATGAGACCCTCATTTAAAATACATGAAGACAAAATTCTACTTTGCTTTGTACCTTTAGGTCATTGAAACTATTTATTTGGGGTTCAAACAGCTAATTTATGTGTTTATGATGGGGTGACTTCCTGAGTAACACATATCTGCTTGTATAGCTATCAGTAATTGTTTATAACCATAGTTATAGGGTATTTAGTGAGAGGACAGAGATGAAGACTTTATACTAGAACCTGTTCAAGTTCTCTACAAAATCATATTAAGCTGTCAGAGAATGAAATACAGGTCAGAGGGGTAAAATATACTTTACCCAGGTATATTTACCATTGCATGTAAGAAAACAGCAAAATGATGTAAGTTGAACACAGAATGCATTCCATTTTATTGTTCAGTTTCTTTAAGATGTTGATTGATGTAGTGCGACATTGTAGCCTAGATGATATTATGGGAATTCTCATGATCCATTTTGCTTTATGCATTATTAATGACTAATAATATTTGTTATCTGACACTTTAAAGATTACATAAGTAATATTCAAACAGATTATTTGAATTTAACTTTCTACAACTGATCCTAACATGGTTACATAGCTGACATGAACAAATATGCATATATTTTGTAATGTTTGGAATCAAAAGTTGACATTGTTAGGCTGACATGGTACCTATAGTGAATCTGTAAGGCTCAGTTTTGATTGTGTGCACTTAAAATATCCCAAGATGTTATTTTCATCATGAATATGCCTCTGTATGGTAACACATTTCAATTTAGTACTTTGACAGAGGGCGGTATTGCAGCATCAGCTGATATTTCATTCCATTGAATCATTGAATCATTGAACTTAAAACCTTGGTAGCCAAGACTCTTAAAAATAGACTAAAAATATTCAAACAGATTATTTGAATCATGTTTGCACATGTGATTTTAACAAGTACATTGCATATGTCCCACACATGCAAATATCCATCCTTGTTTACAAGTTTTCGGGATGCAAATTTCACATTTAGTTGATGATATAGGATCTATTGGTACCTATAGTTGATCTGTGTGGCCACATTTTGCTATATTCACTCACAATATCTAAAATTGTTTTTTCCTTCATGAATAGGATTGCATATAGTAATAAATTTTAATTTGGTACATTGTCATTTGACTTTCCACTATACTGGTATGTATCAATGTTTGCACCAATGATCAAACCTCACCATTCCAACATTGCCTTAAACTTTATGATACATACTCTACCTGATTAGTTATTTAACCTGTAAATGGCTAAATATGCTTGTAGAAACTTCATCTATTTTTAGGATGCATTTGTCACTTTAATACATGCCCATTGCTTCACATCTTTGAGTGTCACTCTATCAAGTTTACCTTTTTTAACCATATTTGCAACCTGAATGTTATATTGAAATCACCATATCTAACACATTTTAACTTCATTTGCCTACATCTTCCTTTTTTTTAGAATTAAGTGAAACATGTTATATATTTTCAGGTCTAGTCTGGTATCTGAAACAAAGTATTAGAGTTGGATCAATTTGGAAGCTCTCCAGTAGTCCAATGGTGATAGCAAGGTCTCATAAGGACATGTGCAGTGTGCTGCTATAAGTGACCAAGATGAGTTCATATCAGTACACTGATATACAGCATCTCAAAGACATGGCTTAGATCTTCATGAGAGAGATTCGCATCTTTTTTCAGTAAGGTGAAACTGTATTTTCATATTGCATTGTTGACTTTTGTAGTTATCGGCATTAAAATGGAATGCATATTTGCTATAAAACATGGTAGTGGTCCCATCAAAACTTTAAATTTGAGTGGGATATTAGTTATACAAACAACTGTCCAAGTACCTGAAACAATAAATGTGGAACATAGTACCTGTCATTGTTTCTTTAGTATGTACACCTATATGCATCTGGATAGGCATATTGTAATTTGCTGTCAAAATCACTGTGAGCTATCATGCTTCAGTACCCCTGGGATTAATATTATCAGTTGTACAGACCTAAACTACCATTTGTTTTAAAGACCATTCATTAATCAACATTGCTGCCTTAAATTTGTCAAACTGAATGTCATAACTTGTATGAAAATTTATTTTTTGTAAAATAAAAAGTTTTTAAAATTTATATATTTTTTAAATTTTCATTAAAATTTAATATATCAATATTTTTTAATTTCAAGACTATTTTCAGACAGGCCTTATCAAGTATTACAATTAGGTTTTTACTGCATTGAAAAATTCCTATAATTAAGGAAGATATAGCAAATTTAGTTTTGGTTTCTTAAGAACAATTGGACCTCAAATTGCACCCTATAGAACACCAGCACTACACACTTTCTGACAGCTGTCACATGTCTTGCTTGCAAGGAAATTTCAAAAGACTTTATGTATGAAGTTGAAACAGTAGTGGCATGCAAAATAAAATGCAAATATAAAAGTTTGACAAAAACATTGACCCTTTCAGGAATCGGTACACAATTAATAAAATCCGGTTCAGTACCCACGAATGTAGTCCCAGTCTATTTTTAGATCACTTTTTCCGGTCTAAATTTAGTGGTGATACTAGAGTCAGATTTTGGCATTCTTGGTAAGGATTTAAAGGCAATTGTTTATTCTTTAAAATGTGAGCTTATGGTGTGGTTGTCTGTGTGTATTTCGGCGACAGTGCACATTGAGTAATAAGGTCATGGTGATGATCCGGAAGTGAAATCTGTGTTCCGTTGCCTGGTGTTTTGTTTACAATTCAGCCTCTCAAAAAAATGCAGGTCAACCCTTGACAAGAACTAAACCGTAAAGTCATCTTTGAAGGTATTTTAGATTAACATATGATTTGTATTGATTGTCACACAGTGGAAAGTTCAGTACTGAGAAACAAATGTAGAGAATATATAGTGAAATTAATTGTGTACTATGGCCTTGTCAGGGCTAAAACAAAATGGAAACTGATAAAATTACCAAATTTTTTGAATTCATTTCAAATGACATACCAAACACATTAGGTAAATTTTATAAATAGGTTGATGATATATTAACTTTGGAAAAATAATAAAAGGAGATGAATTAGAACAAAAAATCAGATTTTGGTTTTGAAAAATAAAAATGACTTTTAAGATTAAAAACAAATTAAAAAAATAAAATTTTTCCAGCCAAGGTGCCAATGATCATATATTTAATTAATTTTCACTCAAGATATAAAGTAAAATAGTAAAGCAAATAATAAAAATACATATATGAAAGTAATAATAACTCCTACACCTGACAATTTCTCAAGATTTGATAAATAATTTACAAAATTGAAAAAAAATATCTTTAAATTTAGTGCAAAATGAGATTTAATTTATTTTGTAACATAAATAAGCAAATTTCCTCTTGCTTTGACTTTAAAGGTCAATTGTAAACTATTTTTTGGGGCCACATTTTCTATGTGTTTATCCTGTGACCTTTCCTGAGTGAATCAATATCTGTTGTAATAGATATAACATAATTATTCATAAAACAAGTTAAGTATTATGGTGATTAGGACCAAGAAGACTTATTTAACTTTAAACACTTTTACAAGGATTTATTCTACAAAATCATTATTAACTGTCATAGGTTCAGGAAGATAAATATAATTTAATGAATTACCAACTGCATGTAAGAACAGCAAAATTAATCAAAGTTGAAAAGATGTGATCGAGATCCGCTTGCTATAGACCGTTAGTTTGTTTAAACAATTATGATTAATTGGAGTGGGTCGCTTGTGGGCCCAGTTTGAAGGATTGTGAGAATTCTCATGATCCATTTTGCTTTATGCATTATTAATGACTAATAATATTTGTTATCTGACACTTTAAAGATTACATAAGTAATATTCAAACAGATTATTTGAATTTAACTTTCTACATCTGATCCTAATATGGTTACATAGCTGACATGAACAAATATGCATATATTTTGGAATGTTTGGAATCAAAAGTTGACATTGTTAGGCTGACATAGTACCTATAGTGAATCTGTAAGGATCAATTTTGACTGTGTGCACTTAAAATATCCCAAGATGTTATTTTCATCATGAATATGCCTCTGCATGGTAACACATTTCAATCTAGTACTTTTGACAGGGTGCGGTATTGCAGCATCAGCTGATATCTGATTCCATTGAATCATTGAACTTAATAACTTGGTAGCCAAGACTCTTAAAAATAGACTAATAATGTTCAAACAGATTATTTGAATCATGTTTGCACATGTGATGTTACCAAGTACATTGCATATGTCCCACACATGCAAATATCCATCCTTGTTTACAAGTTTTCAGGATGAAAATTTCACATTTAGTTGATGATAAAGGATCTATTGTTACCTATAGTTGATCTGTGTGGCCACATTTTGCTATATTCACTCACAATATCTAAAATTGTTTTTCCTTCATGAACAGGATTGCATATAGTAATAAATTTTAATTTGGTACATTGTCATTTGACTTTCCACTATACTGGTATGTATCAATGTTTGCACCAATGATCAAACCTCACCGTTCCAACATTGCCTTAAACTTTATGATACATACTCAACCTGATTAGTTATTTAACCTGTAAATGGCTCAATATGCTTGTAGAAACTTCATCTATTTTTAGGATGCATTTGCCACTTTAATACATGCCCATTGCATCACATCTTTGAGTGTCACTCTATCAAGTTTACCTTTTTTAACCATATTTGCAACCTGAATGTTATTTTGAAATCACCATTTCTAACACATTTTAACTTCATTTGCCTACATCTTTCTGTTTTTTTTTTTTAGAATTAAGTAAAACATGTTATATCTTTTCAGGTCTAGCCTGGTATCTGGAACAAAGTATTAGAGTTGTATCATTTTGGATGCTCTCCAGTAGTCCAATGGTGATAGCAAGGTCTCATAAGGACATGTGCAGTCTGCTGCTATAAGTGACCAAGATGAGTTCATATCAGTACACTGATATACAGCATCTCAAAGACATGGCTTAGATCTTCATGACAGAGATTCACATCATTTTTTCAGTAAGGTGGAACTTCCCTGAAACTGTATTTTCATATTGCATTGTTGACTTTTGTAGTTATCGGCATTAAAATGGAATGCATATTTTCTATAAAACATGGTAGTGGTCCCATCAAAACTTTAAATTTGAGTGGGCTATTAGTTATACAAACAACTGCCCAAGTACCTAAAACAATAAATGTGGAACATAGCACCTGTCATTGTTTCTTTAGTATGTACACATATATGCATCTGGATAGGCATGTTGCAATTTGCTGTCAAAATCATTGTGAGCTATCATGCTTCAGTACCCCTGGGATTAATATTATCAGGTGTACAGACCTAAACTATCATTTGTTTTAAACACCATTCATTAATCGACTTTTCTGCCTTAAATTTGTCAAACTGAATGTCATAACTTGTATGAAAATTTAATTTTTGTAAAATAAATAGTTTTTAAAATTTATATATTTATTTAATTTTCATTAAAATATATATTAATATTTTTTAATTTCAAGAATATGTTCAGACAAGCCTTATCAAGTATTACAATTTGGTTTCTATTGCATTGAAAAATTCCTATAATTAAGGAATATATAGCAAATTTAGTTTTGGTTTCTTAAGAACAATTGGATCTCAAATTGCACCCAATAGAACACCAGCACTACACACTTTCTGATAGCTATCATCTGTTTTGCTTGCAAGGAAATTTCAAAAGACTTTATGTATGAAGTTGAAATAGTAGTGGCATGCAAAAAAAATGCAAATATAAAAGTTTGACAAAAACATTGACCCTATCAGGAATCAGTACACAATTAATAAAATCCGGTTCAGTACCCACGAATGTAGTCCCAGTCTATTTTTAGATCACTTTTTCCTGTCAAAGTTTGGTGGTGATACTAGAGTCAGATTTTGGTATTCTTGGTAAGTATTTAAAGGCAATTGTTTATTCATTAAAATGTGTGCTTATGGTGTGGTTGTCTCTGTGTATTTCGGCGACAGTGCACATTGAGTAATAAGGTTATGGTGATGATCCTGAAATGAAATCTGTGTTCCGTTGCATGGTGTTTTGTTTATAATTCAGCCTCTCAACAAAATGCAGGTCAACCCTTGTCAAGAACTAAACCATAAAGTCATCTTTGAAGGTATTTTAGATTAACATATGATTTGTATTGATTGTCACACAGTGGAAAGTTCAGTACTGAGAAACAAATGTAGAGACAATATAGTGAAATTAATTGTGTACTATGGCCTTCAGCCGATGGTAGCTCCAAAGCCACAAGAAATACGGATAAGTGTATAAAATGTACACCAATGTGTGCAGATAAAAGTGGCTGCGAACGATTACCGGAATTTGGCATAATCTAAACAAGCCACAGCTTAGGGCCCCAAAGTCTGAACTCAGTCTGAAGGCCCCCCTCAAATTCATTTTATACCAAATATGTCCTCGATAGCTTCCCATAGCTTAGGGCCTCGATTTGTCTAAATCCGGCACTGGCTGCGAATAATTTTAGCTTTTAATAAATAGGAGATGTCAATCCCTAACCTGAAAATCAACATCATCACTGATTTTTGGGGGTGTGGGTTGAAATATAAAAATGCATCTTTATTCAACGGAGATTAAGAAATAAATTGAAGACAACTACATCAAAGATTAAATCATAACAGCCTTAAGGCGCCAAATTGATCATATACCTCTGAATTAACTTTTCACTCTCAACGAAAAAGGAAAAATAAAGTGAAAGCAAACACGAAAAAGAAAGATGACAATATGGAGATTGGCTAATAATAACTTCCAACTCTGACATTTGCTCAATGAGTTTTGCAATAAATAAGTTTACAAAATTAAAAAAAAAATTGGTATACATATTGAAATTTTAGTTGCAAAATATATATTACATTTTATTTTTAGCTAACCATTAAATATATGCATGATGTTTCCCTTCCTTGGTATCCATTCCTACTATAATGAAGGACAATTCAGTTTATTGCTAATCACTATCATTTTCTGTCCCATTTTCTCTTTCTTTCCATCCTTTGACCATTAATACATCTTCAATGCTATTGAATGCAATTTCATTTCGTATATAGATATATAACATTTATTCATAATAAAAATTAAATTCATATAAATTGGACCATTGATTGAGGCGACCATAGAGAGCTTATGTTAAGCTTTTAAACACTTTTACATAGGATTGTAATTCATAAAAGTTTATCATGCTATTTTTGTCATAGGTTCATTGGGAATTATTATGATATATGAATTTAGTCGAATCTACAGCAGACTGTTATGTATTACGAACTAGCAATGCAGATGTAATCAAAGTAGTGAATAGATGGGTGTTGACCGAGATCCGCTTGCTCAGGGTAGGACCGATATAGTTTGTTTTAAACAATTACTACGCACAATCTGGGAGTGGGGTCCTAATTTGGGAGTTTGTTTAACAAGGATTATAGTTCAAGCAAATTATTTTAAAATGCATCAGATTTTTAAAACAACATATTTTTTCCGTTGATATTTCACAAAATTTATTCAGTGTTGTGGAAATTAGATTTTGTGAGCCCATTGTCCTCAGCCCTTAAACTGCTGCTGGTGGAAGCGACTGTTAATCGTCTGACACCGTTATGTAAGCCACAAAAGCGACCGTTGATCGTCTAGGACACAAGGTACTTATTATACGGATAAATTGGGAACCAGTTTGGAAATGGTGAACATAAAATAGAATATATATGCGTTTGGTTGGCCGGGGTTGGTTGATAATGAAAGTTAGAATTTAGTAAACAAGAATCTTTTGAAAGTTTATCTCAGTTGTAATTATCAGGACAGAATTTTTGAGTACAAGTAATGAGATGGAAATTTTCTCTAAATTGTATTAAAACTATTAATTTTTCATTAAATTATTTTGAAAGTAAATTGCTACTAAAATATATTAATAGTAATATTATTTGTTTTCGTATCACAGCTATATGCTATTTTGATAACGATTGCGCCCTTACAGGCAAGTGTAAATTGTATGCCAAGTCAGCAAAGTTTGCAGTACGGATAGATCAAGTTCCTAAAATTCATTTTGAGTAATTAAGTTAAAAGACTCATTGTTTCTTGAAAAAAAAGTTGATGAGGAAAAATATATTCTGTCTAATGATGTAGCTTAACACACTCAATTCCATTAAAGATTAGACAGGAGTCTTGTTCTGATTCAAGGCGGACAAAGCAACATCTAACGTTTTTTTCTTTCTTACGCAAATCAGTTCGCTCGCTACCAGAATCAGGACGACCCTGTCTTCTCTTACATGTAAGAATTTGTCCGTGTTCGTAAATTTCTTAAAGAATAAGTATTTTTCTAATGTCAGAGATTTTTCTTAGTAAAGTTCATACCATTGTAACACTTTTCTGAATTTTCTCTATTTTATTTAAATTGCAAAGGAATGATTAATTGTTTAAAGTTTTATATTCATTTGTATTTACAGTTATTATTATTGAAAAAAAGAAGAATTCGCTATCAACTTCATATTTAGATTTAATTTGGAAATAAAATATTCTTTAAGTAATAACGAATATTGTTTAATAATATATTTCAAATTAGTATTCTACTAAAGATAGTACCCCACTCCACACCTTTTATTAAACAGGAATCCCACTGTCTCCACTCTGCAAGATGCATAGTCCTTTAGTTGATCCTTTAATTCAGGCTGTGCTCATTGTCACTTTTATTTGTTTCTGTATTTCATTATTTGTATCATGCTGCAATAATATGCATGCAAAAGAATAATAGCAAGCAAGCACTGCCTAACGAGGGAGAGAAAGAGCATATAAGGGAAACAACTCGAATCAACTCGAATCAAATTAATAACACTACAAACTATCAAACTATAGTTGTTTCCCTTATATCGATGTTCCTCGTCCTAAGATGAAGCGCAATATTTAAGATTGTTAATACTTTATCTTCTTCTTCTTCTTCTTCTTCTTCTTCTTCTTCTTCTTCTTCTTCTTCTTCTCTCTCTCTCTCTCTCTCTCTCTCTCTCTCTCTCTCTCTCTCTCTCTCTCTCTCTCTCTCTCTCTCTCTCTCTCTCTCTCTCTCTCTCTCTCTCTCTCTCTCTCTCTCTCTCTCTCTCTCTCTCTCTCTCTCTCTCTCTCTCTCTCTCTCTCTCTCTCTCTCAAATACAGCCGAATCTTCTATCCTATCGAATACTCTTTGATTTGGTCTAGATTGCTCTGCGTAGCCAAAGTAGCGGGCTCTTAAATTGCGACAGTTATGCTCAAAAGGATCAGCGAATGACTAATTAACTATTAAATGACCAAGTGTATGATAAATAGCCAACACTTGTTGTTCGCGTCTTGTAAATAAATTTGTTGAATTGGTCCATTGTTTTTGAATAAATCTGAGCCCTGTTCCTCACATTATAAGGCAACGAATGGTTGCTAGTATTTTCCATCTTCCTCTCCTGCTGATTTCAATACCCAATGATGATGGTGTTACCCAAATATTTAGTTGTAGCTAATTGAACCAAAAACGTTTAAGTTATATGCCTCAGTATTATGAGATGCGGAAAGAAATTTATTAAGTAGAGTAAACAACGAATGACTTGCTAGTTTCTGTTCAAGTAATATATGTTGTGCTTTTTTATCTCGCGTAGAGGTATACGAAAGTACAAAGCAATAAGCTTTCCTAGTAAACACAAGCTGGGGCTGAAGATTCAGAGCATTTTGTTTTTGTTAATCTAATATTCACAATACAAAATGACTGGATGATTCGCACTTTTACGTATCGCCATTAAAAATCAAATTAACAATGTAATTAAACATAGTTAAAAGAAAGATGACAGCAGCAACTGTTTCCATGCGACCACTAATTTGAACTCCAACACAAATGATAGAACTGTTATTATGATTGAATAGAATGGACACAAGAGACTCATCCTATTTGGATGTTAATATGGTCCAGTTAGTGTAAATTACAGCAAAATTATACAAGGTCCATGGCGAAGGCGTGTATCTATGGATTATCAAAAATCTTCATTGTTCGGTTTTTGCCTTGATAAACTTTTTCTATATACGTTGAACGAAATTGCTGCCTCGAATCGATGCATGTATTAAATACAACAATGGGTTGGATTATTTGGTCTTGCTAGAAAGAGAACAAATTGCTGTTCATGGTATTAACTGGCATTATTTCAGATCACAGGGCATATGACGCTACGGGGCATCATAAATAAATGGAGAGATACGTGACTGATACCGATACATTATGCATTTAAGCTGATACAGAAAACTTAAGAATTAAAGGATGAACACCGTCAAGTCATGGAATTTATTGACTAAAAGGCATAACATATTTTTATTTATTACAGATAAATAGGAAAGGTTCTAGAACTTTTCAAGGATGAGCTAAACGGAATTCCATTAAAGATATTTGTCGGACAAGGTAAACAATTTGTTTTATTCGTTTAGGTTTGTTTAAAGAAAATGAAAGTGTGTAAGGAAGCAGAAACTGTGAAGACAAAACGTATATGAAGTTCGAAATGTATAAATAATGTGCCATAAATATTACGAGGAAATGACTTTAAGCAAATCGCACGATCATAAAATATATAATATGAAATGAGAAATGTATCTATGATGTAAGTATTTGATATCCATATTAACGACTCTTCTGTAACATTTTCTCTACCTTTTTGTACCATGTATGTTATGTGGATGATTTTCTGTCAATTGATATAGTCGTAAAATAATATAATTCCATTTCTGTATTGATCATTGACGGTTATTGCAAATGTTGTGTTTAATCTGAAACCCTGTTGGAATTTCAAAAGGTACATTGGATAATTATTTGTCAATATCTGGAAATCCAGTGATATTCTAAATTTATTTCAGTACACAGCAACATGGACGTCTTCATTGTCACATTATCCTGACACAAGTCCTAACACTAACCTCTTAATGCTGAGCGCCAAGCGAGGCAGCTGTTAGTACCATTTTTTTTTGTTTCAAGTCTTTGGTATGACTCGGCCGGGGTTCGATCCCACGACCTCCTGCATCCGAGGCGGACGCTTCTACCACTAGGCTACCGGAGCGGTTACAGATCACATTTTATACTGCTGACTGTATTTATTACATTCTGATACTACCAACAGCCATTGTGTCACATTCTGATACCGATGACAGCCTTCATGTCACATATTTATACTGCTGGCAGCATTTATGTCACATTATAGTACAGGTGACTTCTTTTTTGTCACATTCTGAGACTGCTGACAGCCATTATGTCATATTGTGATACTGCTGACAGTCTTTGTGTCATATTCGGAAGGGTTAACGATTTTGTTTTCCAACCCAATCATGAAAATAATGTAATCTACTAGACAGCATGAGCGTACGTCTTTTACTTGGTTATCATCAGATTTTTATTCTTAACATCTATTGTGTGACATAGCTGTACATTGTTTACATCTGATGAGTGGCATAACTGTATGTTGTTTGCATCTAATCAAATGACAAAGCCGATACAAAAGATTACAAAAAATACAGGCTTAATATGAAACGTAAAAACATATTGTTTTTTGTTTATGCTTGATTTTATGATTCGAATTGTTCTGACCAGCTTATATTTTGTAGATCGTGATTGTTCATTTGAACTGTATACACTGCTGTAAATTTCACATTGTGACCGGCTTATATTTTGTAGATCGTGATTGTTTTTTGAACTGTATACACTGCTGTAAATTTCACATTGTGACCGGCTTATATTTTGTAGATCGTGATTATTTTTTGAACTGTATACACTGCTGTAATTTTACATTGTGACCGGCTAATATTTTGTAGATCGTGATTGTTTAGTTGAATTGTATACACTGCTGTAAATTTCCCATTGTGACCGGCTTATATCTTGTAGATCGTGATTGTTCATTTGAATTGTATATACTGCTGTAAATTTCACATTGTGACCGGCTTTTATTTTGTAGATCGTAATTGTTCATTTGAATTGTATACACTGCTGTAAATTTCACATTGTGACCGGCTAATATTTTGTAGATCGTGATTGTTTTTTGAACTGTATACACTGCTGTAATTTTACATTGTGACCGGCTTATATTTTGTAGATCGTGATTGTTTAGTTGAATTGTATACACTGCTGTAAATTTCACATTGTGACCAGCTTATATTTTGTAGATCGTGATTGTTCATTTGAATTGTATACACTGCTGTAAATTTCACATTGTGACTGGCTTATATTTTTGTAGATCGTGATTGTTCATTTGAATTGTATACACTGCTGTAAATTTCACATTGAGACCGGCTTATATTTTGTAGATCGTGATTGTTCATTTGAATTGTATACACTGCTGTAAATTTCACATTGTGAAAGGCTTATATTTTGTAGATCGTGGTTGTTCATTTGAATTGTATACACTGCTGTAAATTTCACATTGTGACCAGCTTATATTTTGTAGAAAGTGATTGTTCATTTGAATTGTATACACTGCTGTAAATTTCACATTGTGACCAGCTTATATTTTGTAGATCGTGATTGTTCATTTGAATTGTATACACTGCTGTAAATTTCACATTGTGACCGGCTTATATTTTGTAGATCGTGATTGTTCATTTGAATTGTATACACTGCTGTAAATTTCACATTGTGACCGGCTTATAATTTGTTGATCGTGATTGTTCATTTGAATTGTATACACTGCTGTAAATTTCACATTGTGACCGGCTTATATTTTGTAGATCGTGATTGTTCATTTGAATTGTTTACACTGCTGTAAATTTCACATTGTGACCGGCTTATAATTTGTAGATCGTGATTGATCATAAATAACATCACAAATATTATTTCAAATTTGGAGTGTAGTTACTAATTAGGACACGTACAACAACCATAAAATTTAGTGTAATTAATACCATTCGCGCAGGTATTAATACGTTTTGAACAACTGTTAGTCCATTTATTTCTCCATTTCGTAATTTAATAGCATCTACGTATATACACGCATCTTTACAATGCGAATATATCCCGCCATACGCTTTGGTTTTCTCTTATAATAATTTACTGATTTAAATTTAAATACACGACTCTTTATGTTTAGCTGGTTCAGTTTTGAATATCTCCATGTTTTCATTATTTGGATTTAACTGTATTATCAATAATCATTTCATCCAATAGTGTTTTAATCCACTTCATTTTTGCATGCTGATCTTTCGTGTTTAAACTCTTGTTTCAAATCAGGCAAAATCGTTTTTCTACAACTCATCTTCTTGTCTAATTCGTCAATAATATCATGTTCCAGGTTTTTTGTAAAGCAACTTATCAGGGACGCAAGTAGAATTATTTTTGGGATGGGGGACGGGGCAAACATGTATTTAATTTAACTTCATACTTTTTTAATCTATGTTATTTTTTTTCTGATATCATTTATTTCACTGTTATCATTTATTACACTGCTATCATTTATTACACTGATATCATTTATTACACTGCTTGGGTATTGTTGGCATCGTTCTCTCTTTGCAAGGTTTCCGCGTGTGCAATGTTATTATTTACAGGTGAAGTTTTGGGATATATTCTCTTGTTTGCCCTCTAGTACTTTATATATCTGGCATGTGTAAGGTCCTTCATTTTCAACTACAGCAGTATTTCAACTCATTTATAGAAACTCATTACTCTTTAAAACTCAGATTGTTCGCGTTTAAACTCTCTTTGCAATGATCTTAACTCGTCTCCTTCCAACTTTTAAACGATTCACAATACTCTTTCCATTCACAAGAACATATTTTTTTTACCGTTCATTACCATTCATTAATTATTTTAAAATCCTTGTTTAATTTTGCATATGTCCTCAAATTTTTTAAAAAGAAAACCTTTTTTGTTGTTGTTCTGGAGCTTAACGGATTTTTTTCAGCACACGATTTGCTATACATGGTGGCCAGTATTAATGGTGGAGGAAGAAACCGGGAAATCCGCGAAAACAACCACCGACCCACGAGAAGCTTTCTCACAGATCCACATTCGCCGAATCTTAGACTCGAACTCACGCAGACATAGGTGAGATCGCAGTGATCCCTAACGGAGCGCGCTTTAGACCACTTGGCCACTCGGGGCCCCTAAAAGGCACAATCACCTAAATTACTTCTTTGATTTTAAATACAGTGAAATTAGGAAGGCACCCATTTACAAATATTGCCTCGTTTTTCTAAATAATAACTGTTTCACCTATCTTAAATATCTTGGCAGGTAAAAGAATAGTTTAATACATAAATTCTGTTTTTCATTTGCCTGTCTGCTGTAACTGTGGTCATATCTATTAATCTGTGTATATTAGCAGTATTTGAAGTAGCTTTGTTCAATGAACGTCCCATTTTACGGTTTTATTTTGGGTAGAGTGCTGCCAGATTATGTCTTTAAAGTCACATCAATACTTTTCACCGCATAGATGCACTCTTTATCCCCACGTGCCACTTTAAGCTTCATGAGTTGGTATCCCAGTTTCGAGTTCGGTGACGGCACCATCATTCACGATACATCAATATTGTAAATATTGTAAATGCATGACAAGACACAAAAACCTTGAGTTCAGTAAACGTATGCCTGAACGAGATTGACAAATAAAAAACAGCGCCGTTTTTTTTTACTCAAGCATCAGACGTAATTTTAATGGATCATCTTTTGTACATTTCAGCACCAAATAATTTTGATGCATCGTCTTTTGCACACTTCAGCATCAAATAAGTCTAATTCAACATCTTTTGTACACATAAGCATCCGGTAATGCTAAAATATCCCAGGAACAGATTCATTTGCATGCATTGTCTTTTGTACAGGTTTAGCATAATGCAAATGTATGCAGTTACCCATATCAAAACACGTAATATTAAATTCTTCATATTGCACCGTTTATTTATATTGATATCCTATATAATTATGATTATATCACTGTCGTTTTACGTATGATTTAAATGGAGAAAAATCAGTCAAGCGTGGTCGATTTAGCAATATATTTAAAGTGTAAAAGATGATGGTTCTTGCTAAGTTTTAAATTTACGGTAAAAAGGAACGAAACGAAAACGTTTACTGTTAGTGGAGGCATTTAACGATTGACTGTTTAAGTAAAATGAAATATTTTAATGGGTGTGATATTTCAAATCTAGTTATGTCTTAAACACACACACACACACACACACACACACACACACACACAGAGATGCGAGGGTATGTATACAATAATTAAGTCTCATCAAAATACAGTCATTCTGGATTTTTTAAAACTTATTTTGAGGCATATAGAAGTTAATATTTAATGGTTAGAAATATACACCAAAAAAGATCAGAGTTCTTTTCCTGGATAAGATAATACGTGATAATATAAACAGAATTATATTTACTTCTGAGAATCGAACCCGTGTCAGCTATTTGCGGCACCAATCACCCTGCCTGCGTGCGCAAATCGTCCAAACCTTCTCAACTCTGAGTGCATCCCGAAACAAAAAATACAGCATAATCATGGATATAGGAATTTATTCGTAGCAGACATGCAAGCACAACGACACAATAATTAAACGTCACCTAAACTATATTGACTCCGATTACTCTGACAGTAATCGATGCATTTAAAAGTTATTACAGGCAGTTACAAGTACACACTAGACACAGCGGAAGGAGTGATTCCTGGATACTGTATGTGTTTGCGTCACACATAGACACGCGCGCGCGTGTGCGCGCACGCGCGTTGCTACCAAACGAGAACTTTTCGGGTTATGCTAGCCTTATGTCTGAAGAAACAGATGGGATCATTTCAAGACCAGTATAAACTCTTGGCACAAAACCCTTTAATAATATTAACAAAATATGTACATGATCTGCAAAAGTGCTATTCGACATATGTAATGAGAAACAAAAATCAACAAACCAAATAATAAATACACAAGAATGTAATGCATATCTGCAGATAAAATCTGACGAAAACTGATTTTTAAAGTAATCACAATGCAAATGCACAAGGTGTAGAAAGATACACATGATATGATGGAAAATAATGGAGGGACGCGCAGATAAAACTTGCTTCGCCGCTTGTAGTAGTTGACACCTTCGAGGTCAATCAGAAGGATCATACGGATTCAGATCACAATATTTTTCTTATATAGTCTCTAATTTGCTGCTCAGAAAGAAACTTTCCCTGTGTCCAAATGATACTGAATTATGTCTTTTAATAAAATACTTTCTTTGATGAATTTCATGGCGAAGTTCTTGTCATATGTTATCTTGCATTTTTTAAGGAGGCACGACCGTAAACAAAGCACCGTACAATGGGTCACAGATTTCACTTCCAGATCAGCATCAATGTCTCATTACTTACTATGTACTGTCGCCGAAATATACACAGACAACCACACCATAATTCGGACAGTTTTTTTCAGAACAAACCTTTATATTAACACATAGAATGCCGCATGCTAAATCTATCTAATGTTATGAACATCAAAATGAGAGAGGGAAAAATTACTCTAATAATAGACTGTTACTACATTCTTAGGTACTGAACCGGAAGTGTGACCCGAATCCATATATCTAATGTATACCCACAGCTACATTTAGACCACTTTATATATTTACGAAATAAGGATTGACCGAAACTTTGCGACTAGCATTGAACTATTTTTTTTAATCGTAATTTATCGTTTAATCCAATCGTTGAAATAGCCGAGGTTGTCCGAATAGATTGTGGTTTCTTGTTTTGCGAGAATATGTCCGGCAAACAAGTTCTGCACCAATATGTATTACATGTATATTTTCGTCTTGCGGAAAAAGCATCGGCGGTCCGAGTGGCATATTAGTGTGTGCACAAAATGAAGTAATATTTATTCCTTGAATAATATGCCTAATTAAATATTCTGCATAGAAAAGCAAGAAAAGCAAACTGTTCAAATATAGATGCACAGCAGGATAATAATAATAATAATAATAATAATAATAATAATAATAATAATAATAATAATAATAATAATAATAATAGAAATAATAATAATAATAATAATAATAATAATAATAATAATAATAATAATAATAATAATAATAATAATAATAATAATAATAATAATAATAATAATAACAAGAACTGTTTATCTCATTATTGCGAGCACGTAGTCTCAGAAGGTATTGTGCGGTGTTATTACGGAAATATCGACTATGCGTTGGAATGTTAATGAATTGGAACGTGTGTTTGTACTAAAGTGGCCGTTAGAACTAGTTAAAAGCGACTTAAATGGTGAGATAATAATCTAATGTAGACGACGGTGTCTTTGTCAACATTGTCAGTATTGTCAACATATATATCTATGCAGTCCATCAATAAAGACCGTTTCCTCATTTCCGTTTGAGCGCTCTCTGAGTCAAGGTAAACGTCGACATCTAATATACATCTCCATATGTAATCTTCATTGTTTGATTGCTACGACAGGATACATTATCAAACAATGAATTAATTAATAATTTCCTCCAACTAAATGTGGTAAAACAGGCCACAATACGAATATTGGCCTGTATTCGCTGATTTCACGATATTATCCTATAAATTTAGACGTTTTTGATCCTGACGTCTGAAAATAAAACGTCGGCATATATTATAAACTAGTGCAGGATATGAAGCTAAAATGGCATGACCATTAGTAAGGAAATGCTAAACATGCAGTATAGCCTCTAGCACCCGAATTTCGATTATTTGAATTTTACAACACAGTTTGTTTCTGAACATCATTAATATATGCATAATTGATTAACCAAACGTCGAAGTTATATATTTTGGTCATTCAACATTCGAACGAGAACGAGTCCCTCAGCATTTACATAAAATCTGAGCCGCATTCCTCCTTAAATAAAGTATTGATACGATTCCGGACAATAGATGGTTAGTAAATAACACAAATCTTTCGAACACCTAAGACTGACCTATCGCCACCTGTGAATCGCGCCGTTCGAGGGCGTAAATTAGACACTTATGCCATACATCTTTTACGTCCGCCATTGTCATCCGACAAGCTATCGTCGTGATGATGAATTTCTTACCGTTATCGTAAATATTTACAAATTTTGCATTGGTTTGTTATTTTTTGAACGATAGTCGTTAGTATGGGGACTATCTAGTTCTAACAACCGATATCCACATCATCCATATGGAAAAGTAAGTTTTCCCGAAACCAGACCAAACTTGTGGTTGTCAGAACGATCAGCTGAACATAAACACAGTTGAAATATTTCACGTGATTTTCTGTATGAAAGCATGTAGAAATATAGAAGAAGAAAATGGAAATTGAACGAAATATTACAAAATGAATGAGTTTAAAATGTGGCGTTGCTGTGTATGTTTTCGTCTATTGAACTCGAGATTGCATTAGATTAAATTTTGCAAATTTACGTTTAAATGTTGGTGCGTCTCTGAAATAATGTTTTGTCGTCTCGATCTTGCAGACACTTAAGTAACTCTTTTCTTTCAGTCACTTGGTTGAAGAAGGCGTGTGGATGAAAAATATAATTCATAATAAAGAAATGCAAACATTGGTTTAAGGCGAGTTTTGTATTTGGAGACTAACAATTTAATATCTTCTCATCGCTACTGATAAGGCCGTTGTACTAACAACCGTTTAGTTAAACGTGAAGCATTCATTCGTGATGCCATTGTAAAGGACGAACATTCAGCAGATCTTTTCTTTAAATTGGAAAGGTATATGCATGTACCCTACACTGGCTTTCCATTCCATCCAGATAAAATGTGTTCTCTGTGCAACATTTCACTGACATGCTTCAGTCCAACATATCTATTGGACCCCACCCATGTGTACACACAAGCAATGTACTTACGCTCCTCTTCTGATATTCACATTCTCGTTATTCCCACTATGAAAATGAAATCATAAAGAAAACGTTATTTTATAGACCAGGGCCCAGCAACGTGGAACGAATAGCTCACTGAACTTAGACACAGAAGACAGTGATCTCATTCAAGAGTGCTTTTAAAGCTCACCTATTTCAAATGCAAGAACATACCTAATAATATTTCCTTACCATAACTTTTTACAGCATGTTTTATGCTCTCTATTTTCGATATGTTTGTTTTTATTTTTGTTATCATATTATTATATATGTTTTTAAGAACTGTAAACGCTTTGAACTAAAGATCAGGTGCTATACAAAGTCCTCATTATTATTATTATTATTATTATTATTATTATTATTATTATTATTATTATTATTATTATTATTATTATTATTATTATTATTATTATTATTATTATTACATAAAAGTACAGAATAGTGAATGACCTAAACGATATGGATCTAAAAGGTCGTCGACTATTTTCGCATTAATCTTTTTGTCAGATAGATAATTCAAAGTACTAGCAGGTCTCTCATGTTTATAAGATGAAAAGCTATATGCTTGAAAGCCATTTGCTTGCTCAAAGTATATTGATACTGGGGTGCTGATTGTTGAGTGGTTCTTAACCCATAGAAAATCATTAGATCCAGATTGGTCTATGTTGCGTAGTTCATGGTTCAGCCAGAAAGTCCTATTTGAAGATGCTTGACCCAATTTACCATCAGGCAATATGGCTGGCGTTCGGAGCGTTTAGTGTATCCCAAGTTGAAAGCCTTGTGGCTGAAACGAATGAGCCAACCATATCACATTGCAGAAAACATTATATCTACAATTTGCACTAAAACTAGGATACAACCATTTTAATCTACTTTTGTGTTTGGTTTCCAGCTCAGGCATAGAGCTCTATACGAAATGAGCAAAAAATAAATGACATTTATAGTTTTGCCATTAGAATATCTTCCTGCCTTGGCAAGGAAAACCTGACCAATGAAAAATCTTAAAGTCGTTTGTTTCTGTAACACCACCTTGGCTTCGTATACAACCCAAGTATCTATCTTTTTTACTTTGCATATAAGAAAACGAGATCAGAGACAAATCTGTCCGTCTGTATGCCTTTTATAAGGATCTTCTCTCCCAGTTAAAAACTACGCATGAATTTATATTAACGGCTCAAAGGATGGTGATAAGACTGCTGCATCTTTCAATACTATAAATTACACTTAAAATTATTTTATCCTAGCTTGTACGTCGATTTGTTCCAGCAGAAATTAAGGCAACGGGTCTTGCTGCCCTGAAATTTATCAAAAAACTACAAATATTTTACACTCAGTCATATTCTCCGGTTGACTCTTAGTACTTCAGTCACTGCACAAAAGGAAATTGGAAAATCTGTTTTGAACAATATTTTTATCAAACATAATGAGCTGTGTCACAATAAAATATAATGTTCATTACCTAGTCATGTTGGTATTAGAGTTAAAGAAATAGTAGAAAGCGTGCTAAAACAGCTTCCTATATATCTAGAAACAACCGCTTTTTCAAGCATGAATAACATGTTTATTTAGAACGTGCCAGGCATCACATAATGACGCTGTCAATAACAAGCTACATGCAGTCAAAACCATACCTTTGCTGCGAAGTAATCCTTGCACGAATCCGAATTCGCCCAACTTATACAACCCACTCTTTCATATTAAAGACTGAAGATCCACCCGAGTGCTTCTATTGAAACAAACACTTTACGGTGAAGCACTTGATAGATGGTTTCGATCTTTAAACTACACGAGATCGTTACTACAATTATCAGCACATAAAGGAACTTCTGATATTATAAATGTGATTTGTATTATATAATTCTTAAACGGAAGTGAACATTTAAACTAAAATAAAACTTGTGTGCAGCCCATTTCTTTTGAGTATTTTAACCAACATCTATACTGTCAGTCGGCCTAAATTGTATTTTATTGTTAAATTGCCCTGCATACACACCAGATAGATTCACCTTTGATAGAAAACTTTCTTATATTATCCCCACCATCTCCTTATTTGTGTAGCGCTAGTCGATCGTGCATGAATGAAATCTCTGGTCCTATAACCTTTATCTGGCACACAATGGCCCAACAGTGATGGTCTGTCGTAAAACGCAAATCATTCAGTCAACATCAATCAATCTGAGGGGCCCCGAGTGGCCGAGTGGTCTAAAGAGCTGTCCGTTACGGATCACTGCCATCTCACCTCTGCGTCGGTTCGAGTCAAGGATTCGGCGAATGTGGATAGGTGAGAGAGCTTGCCAGTAGCTTCTCGTGGGTCGGTGGTTCTTTCCGGTGATTTCCCGCTTTCTTCCTCCAACATTAATATTGGCCGCCATTTAATATTGGCCGCCATGAATAGCCTATCATGTGCTGTAATATGGCGTTAAGCCCAACAACAACAACAACAACAACAACAACAACATCAATCAATCTGAGACCCAAATTATCCTAATTACAGTGAAGCCCCCACCCACCCCCACCCCAGCTGGATAATCGAGTATACATTGCATATAATTAAGAGAAATGAAACGATAAAGTATATGTTGTAATAAATTTGAGACATGCGCATACAACACATTTATTATAATATCATAAGCATTGAAACCAGGGTGAATATGCTTGTCTTACACTGTTCTCATATGTACTGACCCAATAACAGTAAAGCTTACTTTTGTTTCAAAATCAAAATTTGTAGACATTTTTTATTTCCAAAACCATTGCAACAAAAGAACCGTATTGTCATTTGCAAGTATTTCTGAAAGATTTTGTGATTTTCAGCCTTAGAAAAGAGCAAACAAAGAAAATTCTGCAGCAAACTCATAGCTGAACAAAGATTCTCAAAAATAATGAGTACCTTTTTTGCGGTGTGGGTGAATTTCTATGTTATGAGAAAACAGAGTACTAGTACACATGATTTAGAAAATCGTTTTACCCACCCACCCACCCAAATTAACCCCACTTCTGCCACCATCATCCGACTATTTGGCATCTCCAGGGCCAGATTTAGAAATGGTAAGGCCCTAAGTGACGGCAAGATGTAGAGGCCCTATTTGGCAAGTGTTAACATAGAATAAGGCTGTGAAAGATATTGTTGTTACTAATTATTCTCTGTAAATCATGCAATTTATATAACATGTATTGTATAGATAAAAATAGTGAACATATATTATGCAAAAGGCTTATTTAGCTTACACATAAATCCTCCCTTCCCCAAACAAAATAATTAGCTGTCTCAAATAAAAAGGTCAATTTGACTTATCTTTATAATAGTGATTCTTTGACAATAATGTAGAAAACATGTTCTTGAAAAATCTTGTATGTGAATAGAAACAAAAGAGCAAGTTGTGATCAACAGTCATAAATCCCATAACAGATGTAAAATAAACGTGCAGAATTATAATAGTCTCAGAAATCACCTTTGATCGTTTAGCTGTCCGTCTGGCATATATACATGGCCTCAGTTAATACTTAACGTTAACGTTAGCTTAACGTTACTATAGACAAAACGACCATGCACAGTACACATATTATGTATGCATGTAAACAAAACGAAAAGACCTTTTAAGTTTGTTATGCTTGAAATGATTTTTGCCATCCAAACCACCAAAATATGCTGAACAAAAAGACTTAGCAATAATGACCTGCTAGTCTTTGCATGAAATTTCATAACAATGAAAATACATAGGTGTACTTGTTCTTATTTGTTCAACAGAACTAATAAAATAATACTATATATAAAACCGAGAGCTAACACTGTTTGACCTGCAGAGGGTATTTTGTGTATCTAATAACACCTTTGAATAGACAAACTAAACTAATCACGGGCCTTGACAAATAGACAACAACGTTACTTGTCAATTGGTGAATAATTAACTTTGCTTGTATACAACAACTGACCCGAAATGAAAACAAAAGAAAGAGTTATATTTTTGTATTGCTTACAAAGTGAACTATGTTCCCCAATGACTGCGTTAAAATATAAGTATCTTACAAAATTATAGCATACTGTTATTTTCTTGTGGTATTCCATATTTGCGGTTACTGTTACGGAAATCTACGGGAAAATAGTGCGTTGTACTCAGTTTAGAAGATTTAAGAATCAAGTTTGAAATTTTCACCGATGAAAAGAATACACAGATGTCATTCTTATTCTTGTTTTAAGGATAAACAAACACTGATAGTGAATCTTTCTTAAATTTGAGTCTCGTTACGGATAAAGACTTTTGCCAAAACGGCTGTTAAAGAAATCAGTGGAATAAAATTACTTCGCCAGGGGAAACAAAGTAAATACAACGTAAGTATGTGCACAATATGTTTGAAAATAATGGTTGTTAGATTTGCAGATAAATGTTTTATGGAGTTTATTACTGCAGAGAATAACACACATATTCCTTAGGATTTTTCTCGTTGTTTATTGAATCTGAGAAATATTTCAAGAAATAAAAATGAAATTATTACTTTTTAAACTTTAAAATGTGGTAGATCTTTAAATATTAGATATTTAAAAGAAAAATCAATTTATGTAAAATAACTTAATGATTTTAATGAAAAATGAACCTAACGTTTTCACAGAAGCATTGCCCGGCTGTACATAAACTCTTCTTTTAGGTTAATTTCAAGAACGTTTTACTATTTCGCCAAATACATCATGCGGGCGAATATATAGTTATCGTACAACAGAATGTTATATATATATATATATATATATATATATATATATATATATATATGTATATATGTATATGTATATATGTATATATATACATATATATACATATATATACATATATATATATACATATATATGCATATATATACATATATATACATATATATACATATATATATATATATTTATATATATACATATATAAATATATATATATATATATATATATACATATATAAATATATATGCATATAAAAATATATATATATATATATATATATATATATATATATATATATACATATATATATATGAATCCGACAGATACACACTTCTAAATATTTATTCAAAAAAGGTTTGCAGTGAATTTTGAAAAAAAAATATTTATTTTCAAGGTGACTGAAATATTATCGTTCAGATGCTACAAGAACTCCAACTTGACAGGGTAAACTGAGTTATGAATTTTATGTGTTGCACTATTTTTTCTATTTTGAGTCTTGTTTATTTTATTTACAATATCAAATGTTCGTCAGTAATTTATCTTTGGATCTTCTAAAGTCAACACTGTTAGTAAAGTCAATGCTATCATGACGAGTTATGGAGCTCATGTTGAGGTAACAATATAAGTTAATGTTGATATAAGGAATCCATTTACTTAGGAATCGATCTATATAGAATGAAAGGCAAGAAACGAAAGCCAACTGGAGCACGCGCCACCAGGGATGTTAAATATGGAAATGCAGAACGGAAGAACAAGAAGAAGAAACCGGTACAGAATCAACAACAAGTAGGAGCAAAAGAGCGACAAGGAGAAGAGACCATAAATGACACATCTAACACGGAGGCTGAAGGTCAGTTTGAATATCAAGTTATATACTTTACTATATACTTTACTTAAATTTAACCCAAAATACACATTAGGTTATCCAAGCTAATATCATTACACACAAAATACGATCTCTGATCTTATTGGTCAGGCGTCGTTACAAGCTTTCCGCAGTAAAATTTGTAAACGAAGTCACATATCATTATAGGAATTAATGTGCATGAGCCAGATCTCATATCATTATAGGAACTCTAGTGTGTGTTAACTTAATCTCTAATCATTATAGAAATTCTAGTGTGTATGAACTTAGTCTCTGATCATTATAGGAACTCTAGTGTGTGTTAACTTAATCTCTGATCATTATAGAAATTCTAGTGTGTATGAACTTAGTCTCTGATCATTATAGGAACTCTAGTGTGTGTTAACTTAATCTCTAATCATTATAGAAATTCTAGTGTGTATGAACTTAGTCTCTGATCATTATAGGAACTCTAGTGTGTGTTAACTTAATCTCTAATCATTATAGAAATTCTAGTGTGTATGAACTTAGTCTCTGATCATTATAGGAACTCTAGTGTGTGTTAACTTAATCTCTAATCATTATAGAAATTCTAGTGTGTATGAACTTAGTCTCTGATCATTATAGGAACTCTAGTGTGTGTTAACTTAATCTCTAATCATTATAGAAATTCTAGTGTGTATGAACTTAGTCTCAGATCATTATAGGAACTCTAGTGTGTGTTAACTTAATCTCTAATCATTATAGAAATTCTAGTGTGTATGAACTTAGTCTCAGATCATTATAGGAACTCTAGTGTGTGTTAACTTAATCTCTAATCATTATAGAAATTCTAGTGTGTATGAACTTAGTCTCAGATCATTATAGGAACTCTAGTGTGTGTTAACTTAATCTCTAATCATTATAGAAATTCTAGTGTGTATGAACTTAGTCTCTGATCATTATAGGAACTCCACTGTGTGTAAACTTAGTCTCTGATCATTATAGGAACTCTAGTGTGTGTTAACTTAATCTCTAATCATTATAGAAATTCTAGTGTGTATGAACTTAGTCTCTGATCATTATAGGAACTCTAGTGTGTGTTAACTTAATCTCTAATCATTATAGAAATTCTAGTGTGTATGAACTTAGTCTCTGATCATTATAGGAACTCCACTGTGTGTGAACTTAGTCTCTGATCATTATAGGAACTCCAGTGTGTGTGAATTTAGTCTCATATCATTATAGGAACTCCAGTGTGTGTGAATTTAGTCTATGTGTGTCAAATCATTATAGGAAATTATGTGTGTGAACTAAGTCTCAGATCATTATAGGAAATCCTGTGTGTGAACTATGTGTCAGATCATTACAAGAAATCCTATATGTGAACTAAGTCACAGATCATTATATGGAATCATGTGTGTGAACAAAGTCACATATCATTATAAAAAATCCTGTGTAATCTCAAATGATCATTATAGAAAATAATTTGTGATCTAAGTCTCTGATCATTACAGGAACTCCTGTGTGTGAGCAAATTCTCAGATCTTTACAGGAGCTCCCGTCATGCACATTAATTGACAGAACAGCTTAAGAAATTCGGTTTGTAAGTGATGTTATATAGATCATTATTTGAAATACCGTTTGTGAACTAAATCACAAATTATTGATGGAAAAAAATTGCATTATGAGACGTTTTCATTTAGAAAAAAAAATACATGAACCCTCCTTGAAAGAACTCATGCAAGTGGCCTCATTGGCACAATGATTGCTTGCTGCACGTGCTATCAGGCGAAATGCTACACCTTTATAGGACCATGCTGGGTACGTGGTCATGGTGTATCTCAGGCTACGCACTTTATTCGAAATGTTTCGTTAGGATATGGTTTTAATGTGTTACTATGCAATTAAACACCGATTGATAATTGGCACTTGTATTTAAAGGACACATGCTTATAATGCATATTTTATGTTGGTCTTAACTTCTGTATAAAAAGAAAATCCTTGCACAAAAGATATAATTTATGGCCACTTAAATGTCCTGAATATATATATATATATATATATATATATATATATATATATATATATAAATATATATATATATATATATATATATATATATATATATATATATATATATGTGTGTGTGTGTGCGTGTGTGTGGAATATAACATTTTGCAAATACAACAAATAGGACACAACACCTGGAGGTTGGGGACCGGGTCCATCTTTCAACAGAACTCCAAAAAGAGTCTTTCAAATTGAGATTTAAAACAAATAGAGGTAAAAAAACGACACTTCTCAGACAAATTCATGATTTTGATTTTATAACTATGTTTGAATCTCTTGTTCCTTTTCTGTGGGGGAAGAAAAGCATTTTACCAGCTAAGCAATAAGAAAGATATTACAAAAATCTCATTTGAGAAAGAAATATTGAAAAGCTAAGTGAAACTTGGGCATGGTCTTCCTTTCACCAAGCGTCTCAGTTTTTGAATATCAGCTAATCATAAATTCTGCATTATAATTTTATGAACATCACGGTGGGATAATGTTACGTTTTGAAATAAAAAAGCTAGTTAAGTGTGCACCACGATAGGATGATTTCTGTAACCAAACATTTTGAAAAAGCTGGTTATTTGTACACTACGGTAAGATAATGTTGGTAACCATGGTTATTTGTACACCACGATATGGTTATATCAGAGATAAACATTCAGATGCTAACAGTATATATTTAAATCTTAAATTGATTACCATCCCTCCTCCTGACCCCACCCCACCCACGAAAAAGTTGTCATGGCCGTAACTCAGGGAAAAACAGCGTCAACATCTTCACTTGCAAATAGTATGTGTAAAAATCAGTATTCATTAAAAATAATGGCAGATCTAAATCTTGGTTTGAAAGAGATGGCAACCTTTGGTGTATAAATCAAGGCTAACTGAGGTGTATAGAACAGGGCTAACTGAGGAGTATTAAACAAGGCTAACTGAGGTGTATAGAACAAGGCTAACTGAGGTGCATAAAACAAGGCTAACTGAGGTGTATAGAACAAGGCTAACTGAGGTGTATAGAACAAGGCTAATTGAGGTGTATAAAACAAGGCTAACCGAGGTGTATAGAACAAGGCTAACTGAGGTGTATAGAACAAGGCTAACTGAGGTGTATAGAACAAGGCTAATTGAGGTTTAATCCGCGTATTATTCTTTCACTTCCTGTCTTATTGCTACAAGTTTCCTAGCAACACTGATATACATTAAAATTGGTTTATAAAACTAAAAGTATGGAAATTATGCAACGGTTGATTTTATAATTCGGTCAAAGATTACTGACATTATATATAATGTCAACTTTAACTCTATAATTTCAAGTTGACCACCACCTTGTAGAAACGTTTTTAAGAGAAAAATATTAGAAGAACAGCTAAAGTTATGTATGTATGTATGTATGTATGTATGTATGTATGTATGTATGTATGTATGTATGTATGTATGTATGTATGTATGTATGTATGTATGTATGTATGTATGTATGTACGTACGTACGTACGTACGTACGTATATATATATATATATATATATATATATATATATATATATATATATGTATGTATGTATATACATACATACATATATATGATATTACACGATATTGTTTTTTGGTGTAATCCCTACCTACCTACCTACCTACCTACCTACCTACCTACCTCTAGTCTTGCCTTCATACCACGTTAGCGGAATCAAGTACGATTGAAGATACCGAAGTGTATTTGTGCAGAAATATTATTAGCAGCTCAGAAAAGCTTGTGGATAATAAGGGCTTTATATTAGCAAATTGTGATAACTAAGGGCTGTGTGAATAAATGTAATATCAATCAGAAGAAGTTTGAGTTTTGGACCGTGTCAACTCCCTCTTGGCCAGAGAAATAGGGCGCTTGGTAACATTTAGCACGAGGCAGAGATTCAACAACGATAATTCTATATGAACTTGCAACTGTGAAAACTTCATAGATATTTGCATGATGAATTAATGTAAAACAAATTTAATGGTTAAATTGATTGATGCAATGTACTGGAGGTCCAGTGCCCAAAACGACAGCATACATTTGTATTGGACAATAATGATATATCATTAAAGGTAGCCAAATTAACAGTTGTTCCATTTCTCCCATTCAAATCCATGGTAAATGCAATCAACGTCTTTACACTTAAGAGAGACGTCATAGTTTTGTAATATAGTAATTATTTGTGCCTTTTTATCCGTTGCTTTTTTCTGGATGCTATCTTTCTAACTAAGAAAAACAGATTGTACACATTGAAATTTAAACCTTCTCCTTTTTTTTTTCATCCAGTATGGATATTTAGATTCTATTTACTCTCTTTGTCTCTTATGAAACAGGGATACCTTTATGTGATATAGAATAACAAATATACTGTTTATTTTTCATAAAATTCAATGTGACATAGAAATGACAAAACTTCAGTTCATTTTTTAAACAAACGAATATAATGATTGACCCCATTCTATTTTTAGATGTATGAGCTAAATATTGCACGCACGCGGCTGGTGTTGCTCTCACAAAACACAAGAAAAACTCACAAAGCAACAATATACTAAAAGTTAAGCAACACACACAGACACACACAGAGATAAATTTCGTATTGTCTTCTTTAGTTTTATTCACTTCGTTTTTGTAATCCAATTTCCTATGAACTCCAATATATGGGTCATTATTATTATTATTATTATTATTATTATTATTATTATTATTATTATTATTATTATTATTATTATTATTATTATTATTATTATTGGTCTTTTATGATCAGGTTTAGTAACCTAAATTTGACGAAGGTATGAAAACAATTAAACAATTACACAGATTTGGTACTCTACTGGCTATTATATACACACTAACATAAGTCCACAAAATTTGTAAGCAATAAATGTTAATTTCAACAGAAACCACACAGGTTCTAAATCCGAGGCCATAAATAGTAAATGTGCTGCACGTGCCGTTTTAAATTGAATTGCTATGCGCACCCATATTCAACTTCTAAGCTAATCGTGTCGGGACCTTACCATTAATCTATGCAAATAGCTGCTAATCGCACTACCTCAGTTATTCACAAAAAATATGACTGACAGAGAAGTTGCGAATGCATGGAACTATTTTTCATTGGCAACTTTTCGGTCAATCCAACTTCCTCTGGTATTCGGCCTAAATCTGCCAACTAATATCACCAGCGGTATAATCCGTTTTTCCCTATTAGTCGTGTAGCGATTTATGTAGCAGAGGATAAGTAGGAGGAATATAGACTAATGTAGCATCATGAGTAACCATGTACAGATATTTAGTATTTCCATTGGCATAAAGGATGCTAATTCTCTGACCTTTCCAAAGCAGCGGAAATATATATATATATATATATATATATATATATATATATATATATATATATATATATATATATATATATATATATATATATATCCCAGCGTAGACATAGATATAGATCTGCCATTACATAATTAGCCGACAGATCTATCTATTTATAATAGAAAACGGCACATTCTCTGATCTGACAACTCACGAGGCAGATTTGCGTCTACGCTGCTCGCAATTAGCTACGAGTTATTCACACACACACACACACACACATATATATATATATATATATATATATATATATATATATATATATATATATATATATATATATATATATATATATATATATATAAAGAATTATAAATATATACCAGACAGAACAGACTGTGCTATCCCTGGATTCTGTAGTAGAATCTTGATAATAGTGGGCAGAAATAATAGTTTAATACAAACAATACTATCATACAGGTTAGAGAAATTAAATTCGTACTCTACCGAGTTTCGAACCCAGGTCCACGAGTAAATGGCACCCATCGCCTTGCCTGCACGCACCAACCCATATACCGTCACGACTAAGCACGCATCACCAAAAAATGATGGCACTGAATCGTTGTTATATAAGCTCGTGCGTAGCAGACACACTCGCATGACGACCTAGTAATTAATTCTCATATATACACACAGTCGTTCCAGATTCCTATGAAAGAAATCAAGGTATATAGGATTTTTGTTTTACAAAGAATTATAAATATATACCAGACAGAACAGACTGTGCTATCCCTGGATTCTGTAGTAGAATCTTGATAATAGTGGGCAGAAATAATAGTTTAATACAAACAATACTATCATACAGGTTAGAGAAATTAAATTCGTACTCTACCGAGTTTCGAACCCAGGTCGTCATGCGAGTGTGTCTGCTACGCACGAGCTTATATAACAACGATTCAGTGCCATCATTTTTTGGTGATGCGTGCTTAGTCGTGACGGTATATGGGTTGGTGCGTGCAGGCAAGGCGATGGGTGCCATTTACTCGTGGACCTGGGTTCGAAACTCGGTAGAGTACGAATTTAATTTCTCTAACCTGTATGATAGTATTGTTTGTATTAAACTATTATTTCTGCCCACTATTATCAAGATTCTACTACAGAATCCAGGGATAGCACAGTCTGTTCTGTCTGGTATATATTTATAATTCTTTGTAAAACAAAAATCCTATATACCTTGATTTCTTTCATAGGAATCTGGAACGACTGGTTGTATATATGAGAATTAATTACTAGGTCGTCATGCGAGTGTGTCTGCTACGCACGAGCTTATATAACAACGATTCAGTGCCATCATTTTTTGGTGATGCGTGCTTAGTCGTGACGGTATATGGGTTGGTGCGTGCAGGCAAGGCGATGGGTGCCATTTACTCGTGGACCTGGGTTCGAAACTCGGTAGAGTACGAATTTAATTTCTCTAACCTGTATGATAGTATTGTTTGTATTAAACTATATATATATATATATATATATATATATATATATATATATATATATATATAATACAATTATGTATTTTGCTGTCTTGAAAATGCTACTAGGTGTACATATATTTTCAAAATTATATACAATTTGGGGATTTGTTTCAGGACTAGAAATAATATATCTTCGCTTCGCTTATGGGTAAAAGTCGCATGAACAATACTGAATTTCTTTTTGAAACTTTATGCAGTTTTCCAATTGCGACTGTTTTAACGCGACCAGGTATGGTATTGTCACTTTCATGCATAGCTACTTACTTGTACGGACACTTACATACACAGACACTTAAATAAACGGGCACTTACATACGAATCTATTGGAATAATGAGATGCAAACTAGTAAAACATGTAAATTTAGCAAATATTTATATAGCCAGGACAACGTTTGGTATATGCTTATTATAATCAGTTGTCTTTATTTTATGATATTAACACCTTTTGGAATAGAATGTGAATTCATGGAGAAACAGGTCACATTTAAACGACGTCTCGTGAAAAGCCTTAAAGTTTACATTTCATTCATTCATTCATTCATTCATTCATTCATTCATTCATTCATTCATTCATTCATTCATTCGGGGCCCCGAGTGGCCGAGAGGTCTAAAGCGCTGTCCGTTACGGATCACTGCCATCTCACCTCTGTCTGCGTGTGTTCGAGTCTAGGATTCGGCTAATGTAGATATGTGAGAAAGCTTGCCAGTAGCTTCTCATGGGTTGGTGGTTCTTTCCGGTGATTTCCCGGTTTCTTCCTCCACCATTAATACTGGCCGCCATGAATAGCCTATCGTGTGCTGAAAAATGGCGTTAAGCCCAACAACAAACATTCATTCATTCATTCATTCATTCATTGACTTGGCATCTTCAACAGTAAATAATAAGAATCACAACAATTCAGAGCTTGACTGTATCAATGTGGTTGTTATGCAGAGGCATACGAGGAACTCTAATAAGTATGTATCACATATAAAAGTGGACACAGAAACAAGATTCATGTAGCTACCATGGACACTTTGTCCATTGTTGACATTTAACTTGCTATGACAGGTTACAGTATTTCTCTTAACATTTCTTTCAACAAAAATTCACATATATTAAATTAAGACAGCTCATAAAATAGGAAGGGCATGGCTTTATTTAGCTTGAAACAAATACGATTACAGCACGTATTTTCTTTTCAAAAGATTTACTTTGAAAGTATCGTTTGTCTTTGATACATATTTATGTCACAAATATTTACAAGTCATGGTGACAATGTGTTTAAACTTGTAACGTCAATGGAGGACTATACTAGTATTTACATGTGTAATCAGCCATAGGTGTGCTTGAAACAGATTTGTAATATCAGATTACAAGGTACTTTAAAAAAAATAAAACCCCACTGACTATCCGTGTAGCAGGTTATCAAATTTCGTCTTTGCTTAATGTTAATGAGATGATAGGAAAGATAAGTCGACCTCATAATTCTTGTTATTACAGGCCAAGTATATATATATATATATATATATATATATATATATATATATATATATATATATATATATATATATATATATATATATATATATATAGATAGATAGATAGATAGATAGATAGACAAAGAGTGTGTGTGTGTCTGTCCTCTGCACCCTGACTAATATCTGGCATGTTTATGTCACAATTGGATTTATTGAAGTCGGAAGATAAAAGAGTTTGACGTGTAAATACGACTATATTCCATCTGGAAAGTGAAAATGGAATAGCGAGTTTTATATATGCAGAGACATTCTTTGTGCCATCAAATGATTGTTACTGAAATTTTAGGCGTTGGGTTTAAAGGGTAATGAAATAATTTCCTCAGTCATTTCATGAGTATAACTGACTTGTAGCTAACGACTTTCACATAGACATAAAAGGAAATTTTAAAAATCTCCAAGCTTTCAAAGGATTCTCCGTGCCACATGTCAAGGAAGATAGTTTAACCATTTTCATGGAACTGTGCCCGAAATCTGTATAAAAAAGAACACTGGATTGGTTGAAGTGCAGAACTGAATCATTTGCTGAGGTTGGTATAGGCGGGAAATGGCGGTTTCTTATGTTTGCAATCTCTACATTTTGGTTAAGAAAGGTGTCGCAGATTGGCGCAAAATTAAACCTTTTATCTTTTCAGCACGTTAATATGGCTTATGTGTGATTTGGATTTTTAACATGGATTTAACAAATGTTCAGTCATATCACTACTATGTATCGAGTATGGCAGTGTCTAGTGATGTCTAGCACTGTGACATCATGCCACATACATGTAGAATGATGTCACACCCAGTCACAATATCCTGACACCAGGCCGACCAGTCTTAACACTAACCTCTTACTGCTGAATGCCAAGCGAGGCAGCTGTTAGTACTATTTTTGTAAGTCTTTGTTATGACTCGGTCAAGGATCAAACCCACGACCTCGAGATGGAACAGAAAATTAATTTCTTTTCAATCGTATTGTAGGATTTTTTTCCCTTTTATCATTTATGTTAGATTTTTCTCCGTCATCGTAAATTTGAAACACCTATATCCCGAGCCTTAAAGGCATTCACACTGAGCCAAATATCCAATGAAAATTCCTCACCTTAAGACTTTGTATAAAAATAGCAAAAACACGAATTTTAAAATTCCTCACCTTAAGATTTTGTGTAAAAATAGCAAAAACGCGAATTTTAAAATTCCTCACCTTAAGATGTTAAGTAAAACAAAAGAAAAATACCCCACTGACAATTCCTCGCTTTAAGATACAGTGCAAAAATAGCAAAACTACCCACTAAATATTCCTCACTATAATATATGGTGTTAAAGTTCAGTTCAGACGGAAAAATGCAGTGCATACTTTAAATGACGGTCAAATACAGTGTTCAAGTATTTTGGCTGAGGCGGCAAAGTAACCGCAATACTCAGCGTTCGAACTGCAGGCTGCAGATAGCTTGCTCAGTGATACAAGTGTGATCATGTAAAAAACAAACAATCCCGCTCTTATTTATAATTTTAATCAACACAGACAAAATTAACGATGTAATAGTTTTCGATTCTTCTTAGCTATTGAACTGATTATTTCATAAATATAGCAATGACATGAATCTTTTAAATAAAATCGGCTACAAAAACGACTTTTAGACTCGAACTAGGAACACAGAAGCTATTCATGCAGCCATGTCGCGAAACGCGACACGTTCTGCTTGCTGGACACGTCTGTTTGCGGGACACGTTCTGTTTGCAGGACACGTCTGTTTGCGGGACACGTCCTGTTTGCAGGACACGTCCTCTTTGCAGGACACGTCTAATATGATATTATGACAATGCATATTTTTAAAAACACGGTCATTTTGCATAAGTGTTTCAGTTGCACACTAACGTGAGACATACAATGTGATACCCTCTTTTCACTGATATATCATTATACATTGGCATGTCCTCCAAAATGAGTCAATGTTCTGTAAGACCTCTCACGGAGTTCTTTTGTAGCCTCAATATGATTAGTAACTCCAGGTTGTAAAAAATTTAAATACATTTTTTCCTTAATAACAACCTGGACTGAAAGGAAAATGTAGAAAATCGGAACCAGAAGTTGCTGTCAAAAAGCACACAAACTTCTTAAATGCTTCTCAGAAATTTACAAATGTTATTCAAACGATAATAAATATCACACACATTAAAACTTGTATGTCAAATGTTGCGTGTGTGTGTGTGCATATCTCTCTCTCTCTCTCTCTCTCTCTCTCTCTCTCTCTCTCTCTCTCTCTCTCTCTCTCTCTATATATATATATATATATATATATATATATATATATATATATATATATATATATATATATTGACCATTTATACCTTTTAATTGGCTAATATGCCCCATCATTAATTAATACACAGACATATTGATTGTTTGGTTGCTTGCTTGCTTGATTGATTGATTGGTCAGAATAAAGCGGAAAGTACATGCAATGCACGAATAATAGGAGGAGTTGAGCCATTCATTTTAAACTCTTCAGCTTCTATCATAATACAGTGCAGTGTAGACCACAGTCGCGAGCAGCTGTTCGACTAAAAATGTGTTTGTGTGTTTTTGTATGATATACATTTTTAACAAAGCTATAATTTGTTTCGGTCATATCAATTCGCTGTCTGCAGAGTGATAGTTTTTATTGATGTCTAGCACTGGGGCATCATGCCGCAGACATGAAGCATGAAGTCCCACCCTGTCACATTATTCTGACACCAGGCCGACCAGTCCTAACAGTAACCTTTTAATGCCGAGCCCCCCAGCGAGGCAGTTGTTAGTTCCATTTTTATGTCTTTGGTAAGACTCGGCTGGCGTTCGAACCCGCGACCTCCCGCATCCGAGGCGGACGTTCTAACCTCTAGTCCACCGGTGCGGTCGATTGAATTATGCGTGTTTTTTTAAAATCGAAAGTGTTCGTTGGATATAAGGGTGATCATTAAAACAGTGAATTGTTTATAAATATAGGACAGGCGCGTGACGGTTATATGGCAGGCTAAGGGTTGTTGTATGCGAAGTGTAAGGAAATATCGCCATTCATTTCAAATCCTAATGTCCTTCGAAGACGTAATTTTCATTGGATAATCTCTCGTCTTCAGAGAGCAAAATATAGGCTTAGTAATAAGCTGTGATCAAATGTGATTATGTCAAACTTTCTAGCCACATTATATGTATGATAGACCAAATTTTGGAACCAAAGAGAGAATCCACACCATTAGTATTAGGAATCAATTTGATTTTGGGGATATGAGCGATATAATTTAACCAAAATGGACCGAGGTTTACAACTTATAAACACTAAAGTACATTGTACGTAGACAAAATTGGACTAGTTTTTCAATGTACAAATTGGAGAGTAGCAGCTCTGTGGGACCTAAATCATTTACTCTTAGCATCCAAGTATACACGTGAGTATACATACATACATACATACATACAAACATACATACATACATACATACATACATACATACATACATACATACATACATACATACATACATACATACATACATACATACATACATACATACATACATACATACATACATTTTATCATTCACATTTCTTTTTCTGACTAAGAATTTATTTGAGATCATGACGGAAAGAAGATGATACGATTGACATTTTTCCGCCATAAAATCGTTATGAGATCTATATAAACAAAATTAAAGTAAGCAAAATTGCCAATTGTACAACTTTATCGTTTGTCTAAAGGTTCTTTTTCACTTTTGTAATTTGTTATATTTTCAATCCATACTGAATTACATTTTTCATATATTTAGCATAAATGACCTTTTAATGATAATTCTTTATTACCGTATTACCTGTAGAGAAAGTTGAGATTCACACGTCATAATCACGTTCAATGTCACAACTGCTATGTGTAAGGAAATATCGCCATTCATTTCAAATCCTAATGTCCTTTGAAGACGTAATTTTCATTGGATAATCTCTCGTCTTCAGAGAGCAAAATATAGGCTTAGTAATAAGCTGTGATCAAATGTGATTATGTCAAACTTTCTAGCCACATTATCTGTATGATAGACCAAATTTTGGAACCAAAGAGAGAGTCCACACCATTAGTATTAGGAATCAATTTGATTTTGGGGATATGAGCGATATAATTTAACCAAAATGGATCGAGTTTTACAATTTATAAACACTAAAGTACATTGTACGTAGACAAAATTGGACTAGTTTTTCAATGTACAAATTGGAGAGTAGCAGCTCTGTGGGACCTAAATCATTTATAATTAATAAATATACCACGTTATGCGACATTAATAATATACCACGTTATGCGATATGTAAAAAAAACTGATCCATCAAAACATGTTTAAAGGATGCGTCTATCCAGTCACAAAAATCAAAGATTAATTTTTTATATTTCCATTGCTGGAGTTTCCGTCATTACATGTTTCATGCACATAAAAAATGGTCGAGGATTGAAAGTTTTGGAAGAATGACTTTATTTTGCATTGAAAAGATATGGCATAGCTTGTGCTTAAAAGACAAAACAGCTGCCTTCATAAATACTTATATTTTCGCAGATTTTTTTTACTTAAGATAAAGAAAGGAATACCATGATACCATATGTGACTAAATTATACTTAGCACGTGGATCGTAATAGTCCGAATTTGTATTGGTAGTTTTCAGAGTTTCGGAACCTATGCTTCTTCGTATTGGCAATTGTCACACTATCTAAACCTGTGCGCCTGTGTATTTGTTACAGCAACGAAACATGTGGCATGTGTATTGACAATTTTCACAATGTTGTAACCTATGTGCATGTGTATTGCAATTTCACAATATCGGAACCTGTGCCTATTTATCACATCACCGGAACCTGTCCGCATGTGTATTGACAATTGTCACAATATAGGAATATATGCCTGTTTATCACATCATCTGAATCTGTCCGCATGTGTATTGACAATTGTCACAATATAGGAATATATGCCTGTTTATCACATCATCTGAATCTGTCCGCATGTGTATTGACAATTGTCACAATATAGGAATATATGCCTGTTTATCACATCATCTGAATCTGTCTGCATGAGTATTGACAATTGTCACAATATAGGAATATATGCCTGTTTATCACATCATCTGAATCTGTCCGCATGTGTATTGACAATTGTCACAATATAGGAATATATGCCTGTTTATTACATCATCTGAATCTGTCCGCATGTGTATTGACAATTGCCTGTCAACTAACGGTTGATACAATATTGAAGCCTATGCGTCTGTATTTTGATAATTGTCACATTGTTTTTTAAAAAAATCATTTTGAATATTTTGACATCTTTTCATTAACATTGGAAAAAAGTTGTGAATATATTCCGCAGAAAATGAAAAGTATCCACGGACACAGGTTATGATGTTGTGTTCTTCATTTGATATACGCAAGCTAAAACGTTATATTGGTTAGTGAACGTACATTATGTCGGTGTCTATCATTATTATCGGCTGGTGATTTGAATTAATGAAAAAATATTTTTAATATAACAAATTTTCTTGAGAATGAATCTGCACGAGGACTATATAACAATTTCGTTAAAACCTCTTCACCATATAGCTTAACTGGAGAAGTGAGTTTTTGTTTGTTGGGTATTTATTTTCAAAACAACAACAACTACACGTCTGCAGCCACCAAAATCTTGTCTTAAATATACACTGCTTAAAGAAGACAGTGATAATAGTGAATGTTTTTTGCCCTTTTTTCTCAGAAGCTTCAATTGTTTTTAATATTTTGATGCAGTGCATGAAAATATCCCTTGGACGGTATTACTACAGTGGTAACCATTACGGTGGCTTAATTGGTGGGAGCGTCCGCCTCGGATGCGGAAGGTTTCAGGTTTTAACCCTGTCTTAGTAATATCAAATACTTTAAAAAAAAAAAAAGAATGGTACTAGCAGCTTCCTCGCATGGCGCTCAGCATTAAGAGGTAGGGATAGGACTGGTCAGCCTGCGTCTAGATAATATGATTATAGGGAGGGGGACATCATGCTATGTCGGCATGATTCCCCATTGCTAGACATCACTATAAACTTTCTCACTGTAGACATCGTAGCGAGATGACTGAAAAAATGTTACGTTAAAAATCCAAAATCCAAATCACACACACACACACACACACACACACACACACACACATACATACACACACACTTCAGCGGTTATTATTGAAGATACTGTTCCGCTGTTTTCACCGTCACGGTCACGACCATTAATGCCACTACTGTTATTACTGCTATCACCACTACCACCATCATCACCACTACCACCACCATCACTACTATTACCATAATCACCATTACTACCGTCATCACCACTATCACCACCGCTTGCAACTATTACTTTATTTAAAATTTTAATCATCTGAATTCATCATAGTCGTCAATGATAAAGCTTGTTAAAAATAAATCAAATGTCTTCTTTTCGATACACAATAACTATTTTTTCGTTAAGAAAAAGCCAGGATAGCACTGAAGTGTGCGTTCAAAAGTACGTGTGTCTTTTAATTCTGTTAATTCTACGTGGTCCATATTCACGGTTCCAGCTCTGATAGTGTTGAGTTATAATTTCTATACTTCAGTTTTCATTGAATAATTGATTAAAGAGAGCTATTTACAAGGTTAATGGTCTTTATATATTTAACATTATCTAATGCTCTTTGTAAGATGGCAGCATTCACTTTATAAACGACGATGGCATCTAGCCCATTTCCATAGACACTAGGCAATTACCAATTCCTGAAGTCCTTGTATGTGGTATACCTTGTGCAAAATCACTTAGCAAGACAACATATTGAGAGAGAGAGAGAGAGAGAGAGAGAGAGAGAGAGAGAGAGAGAGAGAGAGAGAGAGAGAGAGAGAGAGAGAGAGAGAGAGAGAGAGAGAGAGAGAGAGAGAGATGTTTATGTACATTACAAGTGTCAACCCAAACCATAGGGCCTCATTGATCTTTTCTTTCCTCTATTTTCTATTTTAATATTTTTCCTTCATCATTTGCGGAAGAGTTATGATGAAAATTTCATATTTATGTTGTAATCGTTTGTTTGAGAGGGAAATGGCAATATCTCTGAACACAAATAGAATATATAATTGAATGAAGGCACGCTAATACAATTAACTTAAACTTTGTTACCCCACCGGCTCATACCCACAGAAGGTATGTATGTTTAAACCATATTTATCCAAATAAACTACTGATAGCTGAAACTTCTCGCGAATAAGTTATGTCCATATACGTTTAGCTTAAAGCTGGACAATTTTTACAAATTTGAGCCTGTTCACTCTCCCCCCCACCTCTCTCTCTCTCTCTCTCTCTCTCTCTCTCTCTCTCTCTCTCTCTCTCTCTCTCTCTCTCTCGCTCTCTTAACATGCGAGCTGGGAGCTTGTTTTTAAGTATCAGTGTGTCTTTACTACGGGTTTATAGAGAAATACGATACAGATATTTAGGGAATCTTGTTGACATCATAATATAATAGTAAACATCATTTATACCTTGTGGGTGTTTTTGATTGGTTTAAAAACGGTGTATTATTCCATTGTGCAATAAATGAAACGTGTTGGAGTGAAAAATGAAATTGAAAACAGCATTGGGATAGGTTATAAATGTAATAATACGAGATCATATTGCGCTTTGAATTCAACAGACTGAAACATTAAGCCAGGATTGACACTGATGATTATCAGGAACGACTACGACTGCCACCACAACCAGAGTTGCTACTACTACTACTACTACTACTACTACTACTACTACTACTACTACTACTACTACTACTACTACTATTTCTACTACTAGTGCTAAAAAGCACAAACTAATCTTATTGTTACTATTGCTACTGCTGCAGCTCCGGTATTTACTTCGTGTTCTCTGCTGATAATATGCCAGGACAGAAATAGTTGCTCTGGTGTTTCTTAGCGACTAACGCAGTTGACTTATAGATACATGTACATCATAGATTTAGGTGCACTTGACAGTACACTTAAAAATTATCATTTTTACTTGGCGCAGTAATTTAAGTGTGCTAAATTGTCAATAGTTTAAGTGGGCTTAAACTGTCAGTAGTTTAAGTGTGCTTAATTGTCAGTTGTTTAAGAGTGCTTAAAATATCAGTAGTTTAAGTGTGTTTAAACTGTCAATAGTTTAAGTGTGCTTAAACTGTTGTTTAAGTGTGCTTAAATAGTCAATAGTTTAAGAGTGCTTAAACCGTCAGTAATTCAAGATTTTTAAAATTGTCAGTGGTTTAAGAGCGCTTTAATTGTCAGTACATTGCTTAAATTGTCATTGACAGATTTTGGACGTTCAGAAGACGAGGATATATCTCTCAATAAAAATGTGTGTGTGTGTGTGTGTGTGTGTGTGTGTGTGTGTGTCATTTTACGACCATAGACTCGTAACAACATGTTTTTAATTGTTTTTGCAAGACAGGAGATAGAGCGCAAGTAGGACTAGAAACGATTCATCTGAAGGCACCTTAGCACTGAACACCAAATTTTGACCTCTCGACCTTGACACTAATGCGTTCTTAACACTGGGCATGAAAGTCAACAATGCTATGGTCTGAGTTCAGCTCTAAGATGTTTGGAATATTCAGTTTGGAATAGTCTTATTACAGAAATAATACCGAGTTTGGGTATTTACTCACTAAATGTTTATATACTGTTAGATACTTAAAACCTGACCTTTTTTCTCTTCGTATTCAATGAATTTATTTATATATGATAGCTTCCGATTAATAACCCATTTTTTAAACTAAAGTATCTTAAATTTTAAAATGTTTATTAGAAGAAAGCCATGACTGAATGAAATTCTCTGTTAATAACACTAGGCTGAAATTAGACTCTCTCTCTCTCTCTCTCTCTCTCTCTCTCTCTCTCTCTCTCTCTCTCTCTCTCTCTCTCTCTCTCTCTGATTAGCTGTTGTACTGTGTGTGTGTGTGTGTGTGTGTGTGTGTGTGTGTGTGTGTGTGTGTGTGATTTGGATTTTTAACGTAGCTTTAACAAGTTTTCAGTCATATAGCTACGATGTCTGCAGTGTGGCAGTTTATAGTGATGTCCAGCACTGGGGTATCATGTAGAATGATGTTCCACACAGTCATGTTATTCTGACACTATGCCGACCAGTCGTACAACTAACCTCCTAATGACGAGAGCCCAGCGAGGCAGTTGTTAGTACCAGTTCGAACTTCTCGCATCCGAGGCGGGCCCTCTAATCAATAGGCCACATAAGCGGGCTAAACAATAAAAAAGCATTTGAATGCTTTATTAGTTGTTGATGTTGTTGTTATTGTTGTTGTTGTTGTGTGTGTGAGAGAGAGAGAGAGAGAGAGAGAGAGAGAGAGAGAGAGAGAGAGAGAGAGAGAGAGAGAGAGAGAGAGAGAGAGAGAGAGAGAGAGAGAGAGAGATTTTCCGTCGGGTCCTGTTAAATATCACCTTTACACCTTTCGCTCATAAATATCTAGATCTTTGATTAAACATTGGTAACGAAAATGAACTTTTCATACCTCCTATCTACAAACGTTACATGTGGCAATAATTTTGGTGCATGTGTAGGTTTTACTAGTTGTCATCATTCAATGCATCTGGGAAAGGTCATATAAAGTGAATAGTAAACAAATCTATATCGGATAGGTAATCTCACTTGCCGTACGAATAAAGATTTACTTAAACTATTGCACGCAAACTTTTGGACGAACAAAAGCCGATCGTCGGTTTGCAATTCACAAACATTTCTTCACGTAAAAACTTCCTCCCCTACCAAAATCGTAAATATTCATGAGGATTACATTTCGTGCACATGTAATGAACGGATAATTTATTATGGATAAATTTCGTATGGCTACACTGTTTACCATACTGTTGCTCATCAGTACTCTCTTTCGTGGATATCTGACACATAAAAATAATGAAATTAATTCTCTACAAATATTTCTGTTTTTGCATTATGTAGACATTAGAGCATGGTTTATACGGTGTCGTCTGCAATTGACGATTTGCATTTAAGATGTATGCTGCTTTCTTTTATGCTCTTTATTAAATATTTGGACGAGTATTGGTACTTGTTTGCGAACACAAATATGGCGTAGGAATATTCATTAACTTATATATTTTTCATTGTTATCTTTTTCAGTCCGAAATTCGTCTACCATGACAAACTGGAACGACGAAACGAACGAAGCTAAATCAAAAGAGAAGAAAAAGGCGGGTGCTAAACATTTGAAAAAAATACAGAGAGTGAGCAAAGCAGTAGATAATTTTTCTGAAGGCGGTAAAGCAGCGGCCACGAAATTTAAAAGGGTAAGTCGTCACTCTGAAAAGTGATGTCATATATGATGTTAGATTATGTTGTCATATAAAGGGCTATGAGAGTGATAAAACAGAGAATCAACGTTCGATGCATCCGAGTGTACGTCCAGTTTTATTCATATCAGTTTGTTCGTTAAAATGAATATGCAATATAAAATATTTGTCATGTAATTTTTATAATTTTACCTCTGTGCTAAGCACAAATAATATTTATGAAACTGGCTAATAATTTAATTCTGTCATTCGCCAGGACTTCAAAAGACTGAGGTTTAATTATTCAATTGGTTTCAAGATTTCATTTGAATTGATCACTCATGTCATTTTCGCAAGTCACGCGCAACAACTTACTATGGTGGCACTCTATAGTTTCGTAATTTGCATAGGGTGAGATGTTTAAAGAAAATAAATTTCACGTGTTTTCACCACTGGTTATACTGACATGTAAACTATGTCTATTATATCTTAAATATTGTTAAAATAACTTAATTCTCTTTATTTTGGTGTATGATTGATGGGTGTACTTTGGGTTATAATGTATACGGCTCATTCTATTTCTTTTCGCATAAATAAATCTAATGGCGCGTGTTTTATTGCAAGTCATTTGAAAGAACATTCTCTAATCTGGGTGTAATATAAGGATATCAGCTGTTTTCTTAATCAAGCTGTTTGTTTAAGGCAAGGTTTTTACAAGTTTTCCTAAGCAAGGAGTGAGAAAATACCACTGCACTACATATAAGGGAGAAAACTCTACGGATTGTGTGAACATGCTTTTAGAGTTATGACTCTTGTAAGATAAAATATTTAACATGCATGTTGGAGTACTATATTATTTGCTATTGGTTTCATATTATTCGAACAAAATATTTGAGTTTTGTTTTGTTTGAAAACATTTATTTAGCTGTGTATATTGTGTTTTAACTGTTGGCACGTCACTGCAGATGATCCATAAATATGTGTTTGCAAGCGGTAAAATTAATCTTAACAGTGAATCTATGTACAAGTTTGGGATGATATCCCATTGGATATATGTCAGGTGGGTTTTGTTGCAATGTGGGATATTGTGACATCAATCATGTAGAAGTATTGCGACATGGGTCGAGTAGGAACACATTGCGATGTTGAGCCGTAAAGATGTGCATAAGGACAAATTTCTGATCAATTAATTCATTCTTATTTCCTAAGTTCTGATTTTAATATCAGATTGCATATGTGTTCAATGTTGTGTTTAGCTATAATTTGAGAGGAAACTATTTGTTTGAACTATTCGTTGGAATTACAAAGTACTCTTTAACTCTGAAAAGAATATTCTTGTACTGTAAATGTATTAAAAAGAGTTATGGACAATGCCATTGTGCTACATCAAGACTGTAGACACAACAGCACATTCGATGCTCTGAAATTCATTCAGAAAACTAGATTCTTTTGGACTTGTATAAGATTATTTTAGGTTTATTTCATAATACTGTAAGTTCATCTTACATTTTCATCGTATAGCATAGAGGGTTAAATTGTTTATGTTTTACAACATATTTTGGTTTTGCTTCTTTCTGTTGATCATTTTATGGCCATAAACTCGTTTTTGCAAGATAAGGGATGGAGCGAAAGTAGGATTAGAAACAATCCAACTGAAGGCACATTAGCACTGAACCACAAAATGTGACCTCTTGACCTTGACACTCCAGCGTTCTTGACACTGAGCATAAAAAGTCAACATGCCAAGGTCTGCATTCAGCTCTAAGATGTCATCAGTTTGGAATAATCTTATTACAGAAATAATACCGAGTTTGGGTATTTACTCACTGAATGTTTATATACTGTTAGATACTTAAAAACTGACCGTTTTTTTCTCTTCGTATTCAATGAATTTGTTTATATATGATAGCTTCATATTAATATCCCATTTTCCAACTAAATTAACTAAATTATCTTAAATTTTGAAATGTTTATTGGAAGCCATGACTGTGATTGATACTCTCTGTTAAAAACAGTACGCTGAAATTAGACTCTCTCTCTCTCTCTCTCTCTCTCTCTCTCTCTCTCTCTCTCTCTCTCTCTCTCTCTCTCTCTCTCTCTCTCTCTCTCTCTCTGATTTGCTGTTGCACGCATGCCAAATTAACTATTAACAAGATTAATGTTTGACTTTAAAAGAAAGAAAATTCGTATCGGGATTGCCAGAAGCAATCTGATAATTGTTTTCTGACACAGGACTTTATTTCATTCGTCGTCAAAAAAAGACAGTAAAATGACAAGCAAATTTCTGAAAACTTTCTGCAACAAATAAAGTCCCATCGGTATTACACACAATAAATTGATGATAATTGTTTGCTTTCACATTTGCATTAACAGTGTAAGAAAAGCTGCCAATAAATTAAATCTATTCAGTTTAGATAATGGGCTTTCAAATATTGTGACCATAAAAGACAGTTAGGTAAATTCATATAGATTTGTGTAACCCGCGTTGAGTACATTACACTTCATTTATATCCCTTGACTCGCAAAGTTTGTCAATTCTTTTGAATAGTACTACCAATATTAAAATAGGTCGCTTATATGATATTATTAATTTGATAAAATACTGAAAATAAAGTTTAGCTTGGTTTTATTTACCTATCTACCAGTGCATGATGACAAATATTTGATATATACACCAGGAGGAGTGCCGAAAGAATTGAACGTGGTGTTGATTAATGGACCAAACCTGTCTCAGAGCAAGAAACCAATAATTTTCAAACTTGGCAAATGATCCAATTAAGATCATGTGTCCGTATATAGACACAGGTGTTTGCTGGTCAGACATTTATAACTCATTTTTAAAGTGTTTCAAAAGAAGTTTAAAGTACACTTATAGACTCCCAAAATGCTGGAAAGACTTGTGTTTTTTCACGGAGTCTGGAAAATTATACATTACGAGGTAAGTAAAAATGTGTATAGTATAAATGTGTATATTATAGAATAACTTCACGTGGAGTTTACTATCGATCTCGACTCGGTAGAGGTGTATAAATGACTGCCTTCGCTTCATTTTAAATATGCGGATCTTCACTGAGTAGATTTGACAATTGTTCAAACGATCTATGGCATCGCTCTGTGACGCATGTACTGTCCAAGTGCTATGGAGCAAATCCAGAAAAGGGATCATGAAAAAGATGCCATCGTCATACTTGTGTGATACTACAACATATGTAAGAGAATTTGCCTTTAACATTGCTGCATAATCACTCTTCAAATAGCATCATTTTGACGCAAACACAATTAGAGTCAAGTAATGAAGCTATTATTTCGAATAATGTAGACAAACAAACATAAATATAACAATAAGGAAATGAACTTTAATTTTGTTTCTGATAGATAGATAGATAGATAGATAGATAGATAGATAGATAGATAGATAGATAGATAGATAGATAGATAGATAGATAGATAGATAGATAGATAGATAGATAGATAGATACGAAAACACACGTATTTGTTTATGTTTCTTACTCCTTTATTTCAACAACAACAACAACAACAACAACAACAACAATAATAGTAATAATAATAATAATAATAATAATAATAATAATAATAATAATAATAATAATAATAATAATAATAATAATAATAATAATAATAATAATGACAATAATAATAATAATAATAATAATAATAATAATAATAATAATAGAGAGAGAGGTGGTAATTAATAAAAAAATCAAGTTTTTTTTTGTTTATCGTTTGTGTAGCCGGATGGGATTATATTACAAAAGCACGTGAATGAAATATTTATTACAACCTAATTAATGATCTTTGAGTCTCCGACACTAGTTCATTCTCTTAGCTGTCACAAAATAAACTAAACCATCCGAACCCTTCCCTACACCAACACACACAGTTTCATCAATTGAGATAACAAAATGGATATAGTTCTTTAACTGATACGATCAAGGTATAGTTCATCAATAATTATCATATACGGTACTGTTCATAAATGGATATGAACATTGCATGATTTATCAGCAATGATCGTAAATTCTGCCGTTCATCAACGGACACGTCCAATGCATAGTTCATCAGCAATTATCGTAAGTGCCACTCTTCATTAACGGATATATACAACATAAACCTTATCAGTAATGATCCTAAATTCTAGTGTTTGTCAATGGACACGTCCAATGTATGCCTCTGTTCACCAACAGACACGTCCGATGTATGCTTCTGTTCACCAACGGACACGTCCAATGTATGCTTCTGTTCACCAACGGACACGTCCGATGTATGCTTCTGTTCACCAACGGACACGTCCAATGTATGCTTCTGTTCACCAACGGACACGTCCAATGTATGCTTCTGTTCACCAACGGACACGTCCGATGTATGCTTCTGTTCACCAACGGACACGTCCAATGTATGCTTCTGTTCACCAACGGACACGTCCAATGTATGCTTCTGTTCACCAACGGACACGTCCAATGTATGCTTCTGTTCACCAACGGACACGTCCGATGTATGCTTCTGTTCACCAACGGACACGTCCAATGTATGCTTCTGTTCACCAACGGACACGTCCAATGTATGCTTCTGTTCACCAACGGACACGTCCAATGTATGCTTCTGTTCACCAACGGACACGTCCGATGTATGCTTCTGTTCACCAACGGACACGTCCGATGTATGCTTCTGTTCACCAACGGACACGTCCAATGTATGCTTCTGTTCACCAACGGACACGTCTGATGCATAATTATTCAGTAGATATGTCTATCATATGCCTCTATCAACAATCAGTGTGTTCAAAAAAAAAGTATGATGTTATAATAGATTGTCGAACATAATATGATACTGGATTTTACGTGCAAAACCTAATATTGTTCATTAACAAGCACAATGGTTTTATTACATAACATCCCCAGCGACAATACCGAATACACCCAATGATGACTGGGTGAAAAATGATCTCGTGTGGTCCCTGTTGCTGAAGGACCTCTCGAGAAACCTTCCTACCCCACAGACCCGTTAGTCCAGAACCTTTGACTCCTCACAATAAATTGACCAACATGATCCATGGTAAAAATTTCAGGAAGTCACTAATGACTACAGTATCCGGAATAAATAACCCCAAAGGAATTTAACGACTCACTGGAACAGCTCTACAGCTGGTTATTGTTTCCGTAAAAAGTCGACAGGTCCCTAATAAGTTTTCTATGTATTGTAACGATGTAGGGAAACAAAGCACTATAAGTACTCTGGTCCTGGTCAAATCTACGGATAGACCAAAGTAATCGCAAATAACAATATGATACTCCACGAACAACACCGTACGCGGCAACGACAACCGGTCAAAACTGTGTTAATATGTAATACAAATATGTTTTGGGGCACATTGTTCCGTGACAGTTTGAAAAGTCTCCCAAACTGTATAATTCCTAACATATGTGTTGAATTTTACATTAACCAATGCATTATTAATATATGAAGCAAACCCCTGTATAGCAAACTGTAGGCAATATTTGAACAACATAATATGTATGACAAACACGACCGATATTGACTGAATAGGAAATAAAATAAAACATTACTGAACATTCGTTAAGGTAAAATTGATTGCATTTCAAACGAATGTTTTTTGACTAATAGATGTTAGTATGACAGTTGATTTATTTATTAATTTTATTAAAGATTTTCACACACAAATATATATATATATATATATATATATATATATATATATATATATATATATATATATATATATATATATATATATATATATATATATATATATATATATATAAATTCATATTCATTCTTACTAGTATTGCTATCTGTTCAACATATATACCGAATACATACATACATACATACATACATACATACATACATACATACATACATACATACATACATACATACATACATACATACATACATACATACATACATACATACATACATACATACATACATACATACATACATACATACATACATACATACATACATACATACATACATACATACATAGTTTTTCTTCTTTATAACAGTGTGGATACGTGTTCTTTCTGGGTTTTCCTGGGGTTTTCTTCCACCATTTATACTGGCCACCATGTGTAGCCTATCTTGTGCGTTAAATCCTACAACAACAACAACAACAACAACAACAGATTTATAACTGTCATTTTTTCACAGATGTTGTCAGCAGAAGTTTTGTTTATATAAAATCCCATATACAAGTGGTCTGGTACTATAGAAGGCATTTGTCTTGTATTACTCTCAGTGGTTCTGCTGGTGTCTACACGCTGTTGGACTTCAATATTTTACATTCAATAGTTTCTACGTGTGTCTACAAAATTTTGGACTTTCTTATTTTATGGTCAATAGTTTCTCTCTGTCTACGAAGTTTTGGACTTTTGTTTTGGGTGTTTTCTTTGTTAGATATATCTTTGGATTTTTCACTAGATATTTCTTCGGGGTTTTTTTTGTTAGATATTTCCTTTGGGTGTTTTCTTTGCTAGATATTTCTTTTGGGGTGTTTTGCTAGATATTTATTTTGGGCGCATTTTTGCTAGATAATTCTGTTTTTTTTTTGTTAGATATTTCGTTTGGGTGTTTTCTTTGCTAGATATTTCTTTGCTAGATATTTCTTTGGATTTTTTTAAAGATATTTCTTTGCGGGTTTTTGCTAGATATTTCCTTTGGGTGTTTTCCTTGCTAGATATTTCTTTGGATTTATTACCAGATATTTCTTTGGGTTTATTGCTAGATATTTTGATTGGATGTTTTAATTGCTAGATATTTAGGGTTTTTTGCTAGGTATTTTCTTTGCGTATTTTGTTTGCTAGATAATTCTTTTGGATTTTTTTGCGATAATTTTTTTTGTTTTCTTTGCTATATATTTCCTTTGGAGTTTTCTTCGCTAGACATTTCTTTTGGGTGTTTTCTTTGCTATGTATGTATGTATGTATGTATGTATGTATGTATGTATGTATGTATGTATGTATGTATGTATGTATGTATGTATGTATGTATGTATGTATGTATGTATGTATGTATGTATGTATGTATGTATGTATGTATGTATGTATGTATGTATGTATGTATGTATGTATGTATGTATGTATGTATGTATGTATGTATGTATGTATGTATGCCTTTTCAAAGATCACCATTATGTGACGATAACGTTTTTGAGTACAATTCTATAATCTGGAAAGTAAAAGACCGGAACAGTGGTATCGCAGATGTTATCTTTTTTTTTTAAATTCCTGCTCTTTTATTTCCGTTATGTGCATAATGATGTAATTTAGCACATTAACATTATCGGCGTTTAGTGCATGAAAAAAAAATGCTAAAATGACGCATACAAAAATCATCAATGTTTACAGAAACATAAATTTATAGAACATCATGACTTTGCTGGGCAATAGTTTGAGAGTAAGTTTGAATGTAAGTCCTTCTTGATTTATTAGTTAATGTCACAGTTATTATATTCTTCAATGAAATTATCCCAATCAATAATAGTCAAGAACTGAATCTTTAATGGATGATATCGGTCGTCCTTAGTCATTTTACTTTACCTGTGCGAAGGCAATTAGACTTGTACAAGATAAAGATCTGCTAGGTAGCTTTGACATCTTTGTAAATAGACCTAATTCATCACTAGCCGTAAACTACTACCGTAGAATATCGGGTAAAACAAATTACATGTGAAATTTTGGGTAAAAGGGGTTTACATCTTCCATTAAGATCAGTAGACTGTTTAGTCCTAAATCAAAATTTTTGTAATAAATTATCACGATTTACTTTAATTTTAATCAAATATTTATCTAATGATGTTGAAGTTTAATTGGAGACATACAGCCATTCTTACCGCCTTTTCTCGAGGGTGCTTCAAATGAATTCAGTTTGACGTACCACTGAAATTCAGTTAAGCAATTGCTTACATCAGTGACAAAATGAAATAATTAGTTAGATGTTTACACCTCTTTAAAGTCAAAACGAAAGCTTTTGTGATCAAGAGTAGGTGTATCATAGATAACCTTGATTGGTACAATTAGTCACAAATATAGCAACTCTTTTATATGAATAACGTGAAAAAAAAATAGTACAAGGACATCGAACTGAAAATTTCTTTAAAAAATGATTAGATATATAATATTTGTTGCAATACATTTCACCACTCTTGGATATTGTATACAAGAAATTACATTAACGTTATATGTTGTCTCTGTACGACAAGCTGCTTTAAACTTTATCTTTTTCTATCTATCTTTCCATCGACCCTTCTGTAGATCATTGCTTTGAGGCATATAATGCAAGTACCAATTACCGGTCTACCTGTTTGTGTGTCTGTCTGTAAGTCTGTGTGCAATATGTCAACCCGCATTCTCGTTGACAGAAGTATCCACCATAGTCTCATCTCGATTTAGTCTTGTATTTTGGTGAGTGTTACCACGGGCCCACCCACCTATCCACCTACCCATCCATCCATCCATCCATCCATCCATCCATCCATCCATCCATCCATCCATCCATCCATCCATCCATCCATCCATCCATCCATCCATCCATCCATCCATCCATCCATCCACCCACCCAGCCGTCCATCCGTCCGTCCATCCATCCATCCATCCATCCATCCATCCATCCATCCATCCATCCATCCATCCATCCATCCATCCATCCATCCATCCATCCATCCATCCATCTATCCTCTTCCTCTTTTCCACACACTGGCTTACGTAATATTGGACAATGGTGGTTAATCGCCCCAGGCAACATGTCGGTAGAGGTGAGATAAGGTGAGATAAGGTGAGAAAAGAGAAAACATAAAAGGAATGAGAAGAAAGGAAAAAGAAATAGAGATGGGTAGAGGAGGATAATATTTTGAAAGTTTTGTGGTGCCGCCCTTGTGATGCAGCCGCCCTAAAAAAAAAACAAACATGACTTGTAAATATTTTAATCAAATTTAAGGCGCATTAGCAGCATCACGTGCATCTGTCTTTGGATTATTCGTATAAATATTGAAGAAACAGACAGTTAAGGTTGCTAAATCAACATTTTCCCTAGGTTGTTTCCCCAATGTTGTGCCTCTGTGTCTTTCCTTAACGTCTTTGTCTTGATTCCAGAAACATAACTTGGAAAGCACTGAGATACCCATATGGTAATTTTTGTTGGCATTTAAAGGTCAGGGTACTTATTCACCCAACCAACGCCCCTAGGACAAAAAGTTATTAAGACCTGATGGTGCGAACTAAAATAACCGTGAGTTAACGAAAAACTAGAAATAGCAGTCGGTGCCCACTAAAGTAACGACTAAACGTTGGCAAAACACTAGAAAGACCTGATGGTGACACAAAAAGTAACGACCAAACGTTAACAAAACGTTCGTAACACCTGATGGTGCCGACTGAAATAATGAAGGACACATAAAGCAACAAACTTAACATGAAGATTATGTAAAAGGTGAGTCTGCTTAAAAAAGTATTTGTTAAAAGGAAAACCTAATGTAATAATTATTGGTGATTGTCTGCTGACTCCTCTCTCTCTCTCTCTCTCTCTCTCTCTCTCTCTCTCTCTCTCTCTCTCTCTCTCTCTCTCTCTCAACAGGATTTCATTAATGCAATAGTCATAAAGTTTTGCTATGTCCTTGCCCTTAAGGGTCCGCCACCCCTTAGGTGATGACTTAAAAAATCATTGATATCCCATCCTATAAGCATATATCCACTTTCTGGGCATCAAATAGTACAGACGTTTATGAAACCAAGCTATAAAGCAAAGTTAACAATCCAAATGACATACATATTTTTCTTCTTCTTCTTCTTCTTCTTCTTCTTCTTCTTCTTCTTCTTCTTCTTCTTCTTCTTCTTCTTCTTCTTCTTCTTCTTCTTCTTCTTCTTCTTCTTCTTATTATTATTATTATTATTATTATTATTATTATTATTATTATTACCAAAATATGTACGGTTGCTGGCATTTTCTTCATTCTGTCTTTGATATTACTTTTAATAAAAATACACCAGTTCATTTCTTGATTTACTTCGTTATGAATCAAACACGACACCATTAGATGATTTAATGCGTAGGTTCACAAATATATTCAACCATTTGTTTGTGTAAGAAAACTGTGATTAAACAAACATCCGGTAAATTGATGACCATTATTTGAAGTAGATAAAATATATTGAGGGACTTTTATCTGTTATAAATCATCAAATTTCTAATGAAACTAATGTCTCATATCCTCTTTGAAATATAAATGACACGGCTGAAAAATAATATCTGGGTCTAATAACGAGTTAAGGATTCGCAATTGACGTTTTCATACAATTGTGTATTTAAAGACTAGACGTACCACTATAGCGGTAGACTTGACTATAATATAGCACAGGAGTCTGCAGTTTTATAAATAAAGCATGACGAAATTTCTGACAACATGAAATCACCTGAATGGTATTATAAATTAACACAAGGAATGAAAGCGTCACCATTCGACTTTTCTCAAGCGTCTTTTATCGCTTCAGGATCGCAAGAAGACTGAAAAACTACACATATCCATTCAAAAACAGTAACGTACCAACGCATCACTCTCGGACGACCATTGAAGGAATCAAATCCGACGAATTAACCTTTATTTTCACCATTACGGTCACAAATCCTGAAAAGCGCGATCATTACAGGAAGTAGCCCATTTCTACTACGGGCTAAATAACGTCATGAAACTAGTTTTACAACATAAAATGTTTAACTTGCTTTCTATCTCAGATTGCATCATTTAATAATTTTTGTATAAATTTCCAGAACAAAAATATGTAGTTTTAGTTCTGATAGTAAAAATAATGGTTGATGACTTACTTCATCACATTCAAATATTAGAGCCTAGTATTAAAAGAGAAAAGATCCTGCGTCGTATTCGAAACGATTATTAGACACTAACGCATATTTATTGCAGGGTAGAAACTAGTAGAGGTAACTATTTATGTTCTAAATTAGTAGCAATGTGTCAAAACTTTCCGATAAATATCTCTCTCTCTCTCTCTCTCTCTCTCTCTCTCTCTCTCTCTCTCTCTCTCTCTCTCTCTCTCTCTCTCTCTCTCTTCTTGATCATAATGCAATGTCAATATATGCTACAATTTCAAATGCATATAAGTTCCTCAAGACAATAATCAAAGGTAGTTTTAGGTCTGAATTTTTAAGTTCTTAAACAAAAATTGATTTATATTTGTATCGTTTAACACACATGGCTTCAAGATACCAAGAAAGTCTCGTACATTACATTAAAACACTGCACGAGAAATAGTTTACGGTACATCTTCTCTCTTACCTAGGGTACATGTTCTGTCTCACCTAGATTACGTCTTCTGTCTTACCTCTCTCTATCCAGTTTTATAGTCTTGCACATCAGTTATGATAATATGTTAGTTTTCACAAAATTCATTTTTGGAAATGACCGACAGGAATTTTTTTTTAAAGCATTCAGTTTTGAAGACATACGGTGCCTACAGTTGGTGTTCATTCTAAGCTGTACTGCTCTATAGCTTAAACGCTATTTTGTTGAATAATTGATCTTTGTATATAATATGGTCACCACAAATTGGCTTTAATAATCGAACATGGTTGCCAGCTAATTTCTTGCGATACATAAGGTCGATTATTGCAATCTGTGATGATGTAGGGTAAACAAACGAATGATAAAAGAGATATTTACCCAAAACACGGGCCTTTAAATTTCATAGTGTTCAAACGCTCTTGAACCGATTGGTCCACAGATTGATTCCTGAACAAAAGAATTTTTATCTAATTGTTGAAAGCTGTGTTCACGGTGGGAGTAATGCCAGCTATCACATTTTAAAACAATCCGTTGAAAACTCCACCGACAACTGTTCTTGTGTTCATTACCTTAGTGACATTTCAGTCGCATGGACGTGTTTAAGTTGCATAGACGTGTTTAAGTTGCATAGACGTGTTTAAGTTGCATAGACGTGTATAAGTTGCATAGACGTGTTTAAGTTTCATGGAAGTTTTTAAGTCTGCAAATGAATGAATGGTAAGTACCAGTCAAAAACGCGAATAGAACAAACAATATTTTTAGGACTAGAGGTAAATTAAATTTGTGGTATGTTATTTTTCCCTTTCCTTTAGGTTTGTACGTGTACTGCTATAGTTTAACATTCCTACTCATATAATTAAAACATTCTTTAATAGAATTCCTAAGACAATATTTTTTTCTTCGAATTTGCATGAATTGGAAATCTAATTTTATATTGCCACTTTTACGGACGCTGTACTTAAAATATTTGTTTTGTTTCTTTATTTTTCTTTAATAAAAGAAGCAGGTATGCCCTGCAAATGCAAAACAATGAATAGTCTGACGTTGTACAACAAGAAGAAAGCTAAATAAAACAATTACATATATATTATTTTCGAGGAAGTCTGCAAATAGCTTTCGTTCTTACGTAACATATTTATTACATTTCGGATAATAAAGGCATCTATTGTACTGAAAAAAGTTAATACTTAACAAAGGCGAAAGTGTTAAAACAAATAACAAAAGGACAATAATATAATATTGTTGTAGAAGAATTCTGAAGATTTTATTGAGATTTCAGTAGTGGAATATCACACGCGTTTTGCGTATTTTAATTATCTCCATCGTGTTTTTCATTCCGTGTAAAGACGAATATAACAAAACGCACGAGTTTAATTATTTCCTAACATGAAACAAAATCTAACAATAATCCGGCATATGTGTATGTGTCAATGTTTAACCTAATCATCCAGCATACATGTATGTGTCATTGTTTAATATTATAACCCAACATATATGTATGGGTCAATGTCGAACATAATTAATCTAGCATATATGTATGTAGCAGAGAGAGAGAGAGAGAGAGAGAGAGAGAGAGAGAGAGAGAGAGAGAGAGAGAGAGAGAGAGAGAGAGAGAGAGAGAGAGAGAGAGAGAGAGAGAGAGAGAGAGAGCACAACCGCCAAGAGAAACCTTATTAGGTTTTTCTTTTATCAAGTACATTTTTATATCTGACACTTTTCTTTTACACAATCTTGATGTAAATTTTGTTCCATCAGGTCATACTTGCGTTCAATCAAGGTTTGGTCTCTATTTTGGTGGACACCATTAGGGTCTTCCTAGCGTTTTGTCAGCATTTTGTCGTCATTTTAGTGGGCGCCATCAGCTCAAACTAGCATTTTGTCAACGTTTGGGCATCAAAACGGTCTTTTTAACAGTTTGTCAACGTTTGGGCATCAGAACGGTCTTTTTAACAGTTTGTCAACGTTTGGGCATCAAAACGGTCTTTTTAACAGTTTGTCAACGTTTGGGCATCAGAACGGTCTTTTTAACAGTTTGTCAACGTTTGGGCATCAAAACGGTCTTTCTAACAGTTTGTCAACGTTTGGGCATCAAAACGGTCTTTCTAACAGTTTGTCAACGTTTTGGCCGTTATTGGATTGGGTACCAACAAGGTCTTATTAACAATTTGTCAGCGTTTGGTAGCTATGCTAGTGGTCACCATTAATTTTTACTAGAGTTTTTTTTCCAACGTTTCGGTCGATATTTTAGTGGATGCCATCAGAATATTGTAGTGGACACCATCCTCTCTATTCAATTAACATCGTTTTTTTATTCCCTTGCGCTCGTGTACAAAGTCACAAATCCATGTGGCTAACTCTAATTTGAGATACAAATGCAGCCAAAGAAGACAATAAAGGTCACCCAATGGAATGGACAAACAAGGCAATTAATGTCACCCACAGAAATGACCAAACAAGGCACTAACTGGAACGGCCAAAGAAGGTAATAAAGGTCACTTGCTGTAAGGGTCAAACAGGGCAATAAAGGTCACCCACTAAAATGGCCAGGCAAGACAATTAAGGTCACTTATAGGAATGGCGGAAAATGACCTTTCGAAGAAGAAGGCTTTTCTTCCCAGTATATTTAAATTAAGTTATTAATTAATCGGACATTTAGTACCTATTTCTATACCCTGTTGACTACTTTACATAGGTAGTAACAACAGCAGGTCTGACTGTATTAGTAGTAGTAGTAGTAGTAGTAGTAGTAGTAGTAGTAGTAGTAGTAGTAGTAGTAGTAGTAAAAATAATGCATGAATTGACCGTAACCTTCTTGTGAGAACTGCTGCAACGATAACGGTACTATTTTCAATTGATCATAGTTTGCACCGACTTGAAAATGAAACTCTTGAACACTTAATCAAATGTGTACTCTCACTTGTTTATATGAATAGAACATGACCTGAGGACCAAGACTCGGACTTTACAAAACACATCATAAAACGTCTTTGTAGTAATTGACCATAATTGCATGGTATTGTTCAACTCATCTTTATCCTTTACAATATCCCTGCAGATTTCGAAAGCTGTCAGATTTATGGAACTTGTGAAACTATTATTTGTTTCTTGTCAAAGCCTGAGGCCTTTTTACTGTATGAATCCAAAAGTATTGAACATGAAATCGCAAACTCCAAGCCTGGGGTTCGAGTTTTCAACTTCAGACAGTAAAGTATGAATTTAAAAATGACACGTAATGATTATTTGATACACATTCTCAAGCTCTAAAACTGTATATTACTAGTTGTTGTTGTTGTTGTTGTTGTTGTTTTGGGGCTTAACGCCATTTTTGAGCACATGATAGGCTATACATGGCGGCCAGTATTCATGGTGGAGGAAGAAACCGGGAAATCACATGAAAGAACCAATGACCCACGAGAAGCTACTGGCAAGCTTTCTCACATATCTACATGCGCCGAATCTTAGACTCGAACCCACGCAGACAGAGGTGAGATGGCAGTAATCCGTAACGGACAGCGCTTTAGACCACTCGGCCACTCGGGGCCCCTATATAATTACTAGTAAGCCTCACATAGATAAATATATATCTATATAGTTATTTTCTTAGCTATGTTTCTATATGACTCTGCTAATAGATAGAGAGAGAGAGAGAGAGAGAGAGAGAGAGAGAGAGAGAGAGAGAGAGAGAGAGAGAGAGAGAGAGAGAGAGAGAGACGGACGGACGGACGGACGGATGGTAAGGTAGGTAGATTGTTTTCTTAGTCTCTTTTTGTCTTTATGAGAGAAGGGATACAATCAAACCAATCGATCAAGGAATTAATCCTTAAATATCGATCAAACGAAGGAATATCGAGGTCACGGGTCTTTCAGATAAATAAAGAGAACCGTACAGCTATTCATAAAAGACCTTGGGTGTTTTTAAAGTTCTCTTTTAGGAACACTAAATTATTTGAAGGAATAACCTTGTCAAGACGAGACCTTATAAAATCAAATAAATATTTTCTTTCCAGTATCTACTTGAATTTTGTTTGAACGTTTGTTTCAAGCACTGCTGTCAACGGCATGTCTAAAATTGCAGTTTCTCAATATGACGTTAAGTAGTTTACACGTATGAACATTTATATATTTGTCACGTTTTTCTAAGCTATATCAATATTAGAATGATATTGAAATAATTTCTAGATTCGAATCTCCTATTAAGGATGTCTGTTCTTTGGGATTATTCATGGGAGGTATCATATAATTTAAATAAACAAATAGTTTTTTTTCCCCAATAGCAGCAGAATAGCTTCGTTTATCAAACAGTTTACACGACAATTTGGAGAATAAATATAACTCGGTCCTTGTCTCTGTGAATTGATTACTGGAAAAGTATTACATAGTAGTTTATTTAAAAGGTAGTCATGGAGAAGTTCGATGAACCTGAACCCATTGCAATATTTTGACAGTATATTTTAAAGAGATAGTGGTTTAACATTACAAAATACAGTGTTATAACGTTACAAGAGATAGAGGTATAACATGATAAGAATCAATCGTATAAGATTACAAGAGACAATGGTTTAACATTAAAAGATACAGTGGATAACATTACAAGAGATAATGGTATAACATTAGACATGGCATTATACATTACAAGAAAAATGGTATAACTTTGCAAGAGATAATTGTTTAATATTACACGTGACAGTGGTATAACTTTCCAAGAGATAGTGGTAAACATTAAAAAAGTGGCATAACATTACAATGGATAATTGTATAACGTTACAAGAAATAATGTTTTAATATTACGAGATACCGTGGTGTAACATTACAAAAGATAATGGTATAGCATAACAAGCACCAATGGTATAACGTCATAAGAGGTAATGGTATAGCATTACATGAGGCAGTTGTATAACATTACAAGAGTTAGTGGTATAACATGACAATTCAGTCACTATACTCTAACACTCTTTTTCAACTGCCTTTATTTCAGTCATTTAGTAACTTCATGATATATTTTTTCTGCTAGCAGTTCCAGGTTTGATCCTCGAAGAAGGATTTACATTGTGTTCCTTTCTTTGAATATTGAAGTGAAAGCAACATATATTTACGCAGTAAGCTGTCTCAGAAATTGACGAACCATAGTTCAACGGTTAACCACCAAAATGATATTGCATGCCTTTAACCCATGTAAATTAGAGCTCCAGGGGTACAACAAATGGGTCTATCGTTACAAAGCAAGTGCTAATTTCTTTGTGTTATGATGCTTGTATTACTACACCCCAAACAACGGGGAAACACTTCAAACATGAAGATTCTTTTATAGTTGACTTTTTTTAGCGTAACTCACTTCAAAATGCTAAGGCAAATACTGTACCTGCTGCCCAAACCGTATTTGTAAATGTTATATTCACGTGTTTATTTTCATTATCAGCAGAAAGGATAGGAACTCAACATTCACGATCAAAGATCAATGTGAATAAAGCCCTCACCTTGAGGGGGTCTCACTAAATTAACGCTGAAAGACTTTGGGTTACTCTACACATCTGTATTATAAAGAAGTTACATGTTGGACACAATTTGAACATCGTTTTATTTTAGACAAATAACCAGAACATACAAAAACATATTTCGATCATTAGAAAAGATCTAAATGCATGTCTTTCGTTTTGTATGTGTACAAAATTCAAATCACTATGAGGTACATGTATTTATACACAATTAAATGTGTTCATTTAAGTTCTGTATATAATAATGTTAGTGTGCATATGTGTGGGAGATACAGACAGGCACTCAGACAGAATAATTTAGACATTATATTTTGTTAAACCTGTCTCTGTGGCAAGAAACGTGTCTTCTGCAAAAATTGATCACCTAATATAAGTTTATTTCTGCAATCATTTGGTCCATGAGAATTTTGAAAATTTGTCCATATAAAACAGGTAATTTCCTAATCCAGGAGATATTTTAGCAGGTATGCGTTTATACTAGAAGTCTACCTTGTCGGTTTCTTTTTATAGGAAACAGTTGTGGACGAAGCAGACTCCGAAGCCGCATACAAAAACTTTATTCTCGAATGTAAGTTTGACTTTTAATTTTCCTCTAGTTGCAGCTTTCACAGAAGCAATTTCTCATGCATTTGCATTTTTATGTAGCGATTATTTGATAATGATCTTGATCGCATTGTAAGATGGGCCCAGTCTCAATTTTGATTCTTGTTTATTTTTATCTTAATTGCTGCGAGATGTTACCATTCGGGCGTTTTCTTGGCATATCTAAGCATACCGACCTTTACAAAATCACATATTATATTTTGTAAACAGAACATTGGAGGAAAACAACTTTTTTCTTTACTCAAATCTCTGTATACGTGCTGAATGTTCAGTGATACATTACTTATTGTCCATCAGCTAACAAGATGACCACTTTAAAAAATTTCAATTTGTGGAAGATAATTTGAAGTATTCACTAACACTGAATAATGATGTATAATATGTTAAGTGAATTATATGGTTTTATTGCAAAACAAATACAGACACACACACATGCACGTTCGCTACGTAAGTAATAGTAAAAGTATCACAGAGAGAGAGAGAGAGAGAGAGAGAGAGAGAGAGAGAGAGAGAGAGAGAGAGAGAGAGAGAGAGAGAGAGAGAGAGAGAGAGAGAGAGAGAGAGAGAGAGAGAGAGAGAGAGATCTGTACTCTTTTTACCTAGTTTTCTGAAATCATTACTGTTTCAAATGTTATGTTCACCTGCAGAGCCGTTTTAAGAAGTTTATGCGCCCTAGACACAAACTCTAACCTTAAAAGTAACCAGAATTACGCCCCAATCTCTCACTCTCAGATACAGAGTATTGCATTGCATTTTTATGTGCATGTGTGTCATTTTGTTAAATATATTAATATAGTACTTAACTGCTAACATAACCGACACCGAAAATATGTTCTTTGGGCCGCTGCGGGGCCCTTGGCACGTGCCTCGCGTGCCTATGCCTTAAAACGGTACTGTTCACTTGTACATGATTCTTGCGTCCTTTGGCGCACGATAAATAATCAAAGTAACTTCAATGTCCATTACACATTTTAGCACCAATTTAGTGACAAGAAGTTAGCTAAATTTAATTCACAGTCATTGAAATTATTTCCGGAGAGATCAGAAAAATGTGTAACCAGAAATCACACTTAAACATTATGACCGCGAAAAGACTAAATTCCTCGCAGTTCATCAACAGAGTTCAACTAATTGTGAAATATTAAAAACATTTTGTTTTTGTTATAAATCTGTAGTGATTGTTTCTCGAATTGAAAAATATATTCTGCGCACAATGAAGTTATTATACGCTGTCTACATAATTGACGGCGTGTCTATGCTATATGGTAATAAGTTTATTAAGACTTTGACCCACACTGACATGACTTTGACATATGGTAATAAATTCATTAAGACTTTGGCCCACACTGACATCACTTTGCCATATGGTAATAAGTTCATCAAGACTTTGGCCCACACTGATATGACTTTGACATATGGTAATAAGTTCATCAAAACTTTGGCCCACACTGACATGACTTTGACATATGGTAATAAGTTCATCAAGACTTTGGCCCACACTGACATGACTTTGCCATATGGCAATAAGTTCATTAGGACTTTGGCCCACACTGACATCACTTTGCCATATGGTAATAAGTTCATCAAAACTTTGGCCCACATTGACATGACTTTGCCATATGGTAATAAGTTTATTAAGACATTGGCCCACACTGACATCACTTTGCCATATGGTAATAAGTTCATCAAGACTTTGGCCCACACTGACATGACTTTGCTATATAGTAATAAGTTTATTAAGACTTTGGCCCACACTGACATGACTTTGCCATATGGCAATCAGTTTATCAAGACTTTGGCCCACACTGACATGACTTTGACATATGATAATATGTTCATTAAGACTTTGGCTCACGCTGACAGGACTTTGCCATATGGTAATAACTTCATTAAGACTTTGACCCACATTGACATAACTTTACCATGACCACAGAATACATTTATTCTTAAAATTAAACGAAAACTATACTGAATTTAAACGTTTACACGTGATTCTTGCAGCGATCAGAAAATGTTTCGAGTTGTCTTTTGTGGAGGGAAAGCCAACCATTAATGTAGACAATATCTGGCCGATTCTGAAGCTACTAAAAATCGACAGAAAGGATGAAAAAATTATCGACTTAGTCAGGGAGGCTGGCATCGAAAGTGAGTAACAGTTCTGACACACATACACACACTTGCTCTCACGTTTACACGGACACACACATACATTCATCCATACATGCATACATGCATGCTTGCATGCATACATACATACATACATACATACATACATACATACATACATGCATGCATGCATGCATGCATGCATGCATGCATGCACGCACGCACGCACGCACACACACACACACACACACATACATACATACATACATACATACATACATACATACATACATACATACATACATACATACATACATACATACATACATACATACATACATACATCATACATGCATGCATGCATGCATGCATGCATGCATACATACATACATACATACATACATACATACATACATACATACATACATACATACATACATACATACATACATACATACATACATACATACATACATACATACATACATACATACATACATACATACATACATACAATTCAGATTCAGTACTTGACAATGGAACACTATTTCTACTGATGACCTGGAGTGGCGGTAAGTCAATTTATAGATCGTCAGAATCGTAATCCAAATGTCGCGTGTTCGATACCCGCCCAGATCCACCGGGATGAGCTGCCCCGGTGTGTCCCTGTGAAAGGCACTTAGCTCAAATTTCTTGGACATGATAAACGTGCTGATGAAACAACTAGGTAAATAAGTAAATAAATAAATAAATAAATAAATAAATAAATAAATAAATAAATAAATAAATACAATTTTCATGAAGAAAATAACATTATTCAATTTCTAAAACTCTTCTCTTGTGTTCTTGTGGGCTATAGTTGTACAGTAGATGCTCTCTCTCTCTCTCTCTCTCTCTCTCTCTCTCTCTCTCTCTCTCTCTCTCTCTCTCTCTCTCTCTCTCTCTCTCTCTCTCTCTCCGAATTAAGAACCATTTAACCAGAATGATAACATTTTTGTATTATTAATTATATCTAGTATTAACAAGCATTCTCCTGCTGAATCTATGGGTAGCACGTTCCGTTCTATTTGGCGTATATTTATATTTTTTTGTTATAACTAATTTGTATATACCCTGATTTCGTTAGTAGAATCAGGAATAAATGTTAAGGTAATCACTTTCAATATTTATAGTGATAATTATACCCGTCAAGAAATTAATAGATTATTAGGTCAAAGGGAGATAACAGTAATAGACAATGAATTGTCTTGATTTATATTAAGGCTTAATGTAAGCCGTGATGGGTGGCTTCATTCGTTCATTCAGTAAAACTATTTTGATCTCGTATGGACTCGAGTCATAAATTATCAGAGCGCTGAGAAAGATATTTTTTTTTAAAAAATATATAAATCCAGGGTCACGTTTTTCCAGAGAAAGCAATTTTCTATTACACAGTAAATGTAGAAACAATTTTGATATTAAGAATACAGAACAAATATCAAAAGCACTTGAAGCAGACTCTCTCTACATTTATTTGCAGCTTTCGGGGACATCGACGCCAGTGACTTTGACAAACTGGTTCTGGAACTGGTAGAGAGAGATGCCATTGTAGAAAACAAAGCTTTGTGGGAACAGATCAACAGAGAAGAGAAGGAGAAGGAGGAGAAAGAAAAGATCGAGAAAGAAAAGGCGAAGAAGTTTAAGAAACAACTAAAAAACGACGACGACGAGAAAGATAACGAGAATAAGGAGGATGAAGAGGAAAAAGAATCTGAAAAAAAGAAGAAAATACATGGTCCCGAGAGCATCACTCGCAGGGCATTTAGGTACTTAGTAGGTTAATTGACAGGTACACTGTTTCACATTCTCCTGTGAAAATATGATCGCTTATTAATAAAACAAAATTAGATTCGGAGAAAATTTCAGATATGACGAATGTCAGAAGAATATTTAAAACAGGCTGATTACATATTTTTGTATTAAGCTTGTAGCAACGTTCCATCGAGAGTTCCAATCATAGTGTATCGCATGAAAAGTAAACACGGAAGTAAAATTCCGTTAAGTAGCTATTGACTTAATGTATTATCTGTCTGAATGACTGAATTTCATTATTTCAGGTTTATCGATGCGGATGATGATGGATACATTAGTGTGGCAGACATCTATCAGCTAATGATGGGGTTGGGAGAGATGTTGACAGACGACGAACTGGCCAGGATGTTTCGAGCCGTGGACCTTAATAAGGATGGTAGGATTACTTTTGAAGGTAGGTTATAAAACTCAAATGGATGAATATTACCGTCGACACTAATGCTGGTATTTGAATATTAGGTTTCAACGTTTACCAAACTTTCAACACATGTGCACGGTTGACAGTATCCGAAATGATGCCTGATTGCTTGCTAAACGGCTATTATAATGTGCTACCTATATTTAGCTTAATTTGTGACTATTTTATTTGCTGTACTTCTTTTTCGGCTTATTAAGACCAAATTCAGTATATATGATATATCTCTGTTCAAGATATCTGACAATTTACGTACAACATTCTTGAGTGTTGCTATGTTGTTCCTTACAACTACATGCATGTATATAGAAATAGATCATCCAACCCAGACGTAACTATAAGAACATTGCTCATTAAATGCTTTTATAAGATCTACAATGACCAAGAAATTATGCGGTAGTTCAAAAATTTTAAATTAACCTCAGCATATATTTGATATAGCCAATAATCATTTTTTTTTACAAAGAAATGCTACTATTCAAAGATTCTGTAAAAAGCATGGTTTTCAAAAGTAAATTATGTAGGTGATAAAAAGTTGTGTCAGCGTTATCATCATTATTTGTAATTTTGTTTAATGTTGATTCCCTGTTTAATGTTGATTGATTCTAGTAAGCTTTAACTTTTCCCTTCAGGTGCCACATTCAATGTGAAATTTAAAGGTCAAAAAAGTATAAATTTAATTGGAATGAATTATATTTGTCTAACTCGTTTATTTTCGTTGACAAATTTACCGAATTTGGAAAATGTTTGCAGGACGTAAACTAATCTTAGCCATTTTACACCTGTAGAAAGTGCAGCCTTAATAGAACTGCAAGAAAGACTAAAATATTCTTCACAAAAACAGAAGTCGTTCACAATGAATACTATTACTACTCAGAATTCAAAGCGCTAAAATTCAAGCCATAAACTTAAAGCTAGGGCACATTGCAAATGCAGCATGTCATTGTGTTTTTGATAAGATTAGTTGTATTTCCACTTTCTTTCATTACTTGCCACGTTCACAAATAAATGCTAAATATAGCTAATAATCATGACTAACGCCATCATAAACAGGAAATAACAGACAATTTGGAATGCCTCCTTTCCCTCCTTATCATTCTTCTTCTTTTAACTTTTAATATTTGTAATGATAAACAAATCTGTTTTACTTCATAATCCAATGCAGGAAATACGATCTGAAAAAATAAAGATTGTTCCTATTTTTGATAGATTTTGATATGTTCTTGAATGGACCACGGGCTCTTATTGAACAAAATATGGACGAAGAGATGCAGTCAAAGGAACTCGACCTCACCGAAGTGATAGATGTTGCCCATCAGGAGACACTCACCACAACCCCTGACCCGAAATTAGAGCCAACACCTATCACAGCAGAAGAGGAGGAGGCTATCAAGACAAGGAAAATGAGGAGTGTCTTGTGGGGCTACATGACGACCACTTCACAGATTGTTACAATGGTGAAGAGACAGAGCAGTGATGTGTTAATTAATGATGTAGCACTTATCGATGACACTACACAGAGCGAGTCAAAACAAATTTACCAAGAACACAACCAAAGCGAAAAGGATTTAATAATTGACAGCGGTGAAAAGGTGAATGATAGTGAATCACGCGAGGAGGATGCTATTCCTATTGATTTTGGATTTCAACAGAGCGAGATCAAAGATGATACAGAAGCGGAAGGAATACCTCGAATGAGGAGGAAATTCACTGCAGAAGAGATGAATAACGCACCAATAAAGAGGCGAAAACGTAGATGGATTGTGTGCGGTCCAGTTTCCACTGATGCTTTCACTGAACCAAAGAAAGAGGAGACAGCTCAACCTCTTGATATCGTAGGAGACGTTAAAAAGTACCCAGATGGGAATAAAACAGATGCAGCGTCAGAATCGAAAATAAAAGAAAAAGCAGGAGAACAGAAAACTCCTGATGACTCAAAATCGAAAATAATAAAAGAAGCAAGTGAGGAGGAAACGCCTGATAATATTCTAGATAGCTCCATTGAAGATGAAGTATTTCAAGATGGAGACTTGGCCAAAGATGAAACTACAGATCCAGAGAAGATGGAAGTGATAATCAGTCATGCTCATGGTGACGATAAAATCGAAGACTTTGTTACCGAGCACTCCTACATAGAAATCTCACAAACGATGCTGGACGAACTTCTTAAAACTCCAGAGGAGCTGGAGTCGGTCGAGAGGCGTATTAAACAGGCAGAGATGCTTCAATATTCCATCATTCGAAGAACTAAAACAGAGCCTCCAATCAGCATAAACAGATCAAATCCACAGAAAGTTCCAAGTGCTCAAACTCAATCTGAGCCTGTATCTTGCTCACAAATTCAGTTTGATTTAGATCTCAGCGGCAATATACCACCGAAAGCTAGCGTGGTTCATTCTAAGAAGACGAATAAATTTATTCGAGTAAGAAGCATATCGGCAATGTCAAGCTTACAGATTCAGAAAACGATTAAAGCAGAGAACGCAAAAAGTGTTAAAGTATTGGACATAACTAGGACCCATGTGTCTGACATAAATATCAAACATGAACATTCTTACAACTGGCCCAGAAGAAACTCTGTCAGACCGCGATCTGCCCTGTCTTTAATGAACAGGCAAACATTCGAACGGACAGCGTCTTTGGAGACAACGGATGAAGAGCAAGCAGTAAACAAAAAGCGTCCACGAACACCAAGTTCTCCATTTCCAATCCGTCATCAATGTAAATCTCAAAGAATTGAAACAAAGAATGGATATTCTCTCTTGGACATTAATGGAGATTGTATATTGGCTGGGGTAGGTTTGGCGAAACAGCTCACGTCCAAAAAGCGTTATTATTTTGAAACCAAATGGCCGACGGTGGGAACGATACATATGTTGGAAAAAAAGTCTCCAAAGAGATTAAATTCTATCTCAAGGAAACTGGAAAGGGAAGGGATACCATACCGTAGGGAGAGTTATGATTTATCCCCGTGTAGAAAAGACGCATTAGATTTATACTCGATTCATAGAGAAACTCCGGACATTCAGTTTGAGAAAAACATGTTTAGGAGAGAACACATGGACTCTTCACTACTTAGGAAAAATACTCAATCACCTTTTTCTCAAATGGAGTATTCTTTCTCGAGGGAGAACACAGACTCTTCGTTTTTTGAAGGTGTTACTGCTTGTCGCAGCGAGACTTCTACTCCCAAAACTGCTGTTATTCAGTTGGAGCTTCCGCCAGATATTAGGAAGAAACCAAAGATAAGAACTTTTACGAATTTACATGGATTTATACCAACACCATACACAGTCAGGTAGTTTGTTTGGTGAGTGAGTTACGAGAAATATTTTTAAAAGATGTATGTTTGACTGAAAGATACAGTTTGTGATGGAACTGTGTCCTTTCGAGGAATATCACGGTCTCCAAACTGATTCACACCATGAAAACATAGAATAATACAAAGATTGGTCAAGTCATGGACTTTCATACGTGTATGTGGCATTGAACATATTTCAGTTTGGTAATATATTCTTTCTACCACGCAAGGGAGATAATTCCTACCACTAGGTATGCAGAAACGCTAGATTTCAATTCTTTGATAAGGTTTGGAAATTTACGAAGAGGGAAATTATAATGGCATATATACTTTGTGTGATTATTAGAATTAGGTGTAACGGAAATATTCTTTAGCCCGAAATAATTAGCCAATTGCTTGGAGTAAATGTCACAGAGAGAAAGCGTTAGTGAGTTTCCATGATGCTATGGTCAATGAGTAGCAAATTCAGACCAAAACATCATGACTGTTCCTGGAATAATGTAGTCCTTATAAAAATCTAGTGGTGTGCATTGGTGTTGTGACTGAAGTGGCAGTATTTACGGTAGGAAACCAGGTAAATTACACAATGTAATAAACAAGCAAATACTCGGCAGATACCGTTTATGTCGCCATTGACTGGCCTAAGGTGGCGTAGTTCAAATAGTTTCCTGTGTTAGCAGATAGTTGTTGAGTTTCTATGGCGTGAAATGCTAACGGTACGGAAAGATGATGAAGAGAAACTATGCAGATGTGCGGTTGATAGATATTTGGCAAGCTGTGAATATTGTGATCTTGCAATGATTAGACTAAAATCCATGTATAGAATGGACACGTCTAGCTTTCTAACTTACAACTGAAGCTGTATAGAAGTCTTTGGAAATTTGGGGTAAACTTAAGACATCTAACGGGAATCGCGCTAGGGTTCTGTCACCGGTAGGTCAAGCAAAGAGCCATGGCTTGTAACAGTACTTTAGAGGTGGCTTACAAGATCATGTTATTTAATTAGGTTTCAGTAATAGATCATGTTATTTAATTAGGTTTCAGTAATAGATCATGTTATTTAATTAGGTTTCAGTAATAGATCATGTTATTTAATTAGGTTTCAGTAATAGATCATGTTATTTAATTAGGTTTCAGTAATAGATCATGTTATTTAATTAGGTTTCAGTAATGACAGTACAAATTTGCTGCATATGACTTTAACTGTATTTATCAGGAAAACAAGATATATAAGTTTTGATACTCTGTCATGATGCATCAAAATTATTACACAAGTAAATATATTTGTTATCAAATATATCCTTAATAATCAATGTCAGACAGAACACTTTGCGTACACAAATATTTTCATAAGCTTTCTTAATGATAATTTAAACTATAATTACTGGTCCACTATTTATTCGTGGTAAAGGTGAACGCATAATCTGCAGATATTCCGGGGACATGCGACTTACGATAAGACTCCAAACCCAAATGAAGCTAGTAACTAAGAAGCATCTGATTAACTAAAAGGGCTTCGTTAACACGAGAAATTAAGACACGGAATAATAATGTTATAAAATAAGGTAATTTTTGAAAACTGATTTGATTATGATATTTTACATATAGTACTTGGAGGCCACGCACGACTCATATATTTTGCCGTTATCTGGATGTCAATCAAAACAACTGTATATGAGGACTGATGTCTACTTCTGATCTTAAACTGCAGATTTATTTTCTCTTCTATGATTGGGGCATACCACCCTCACCCCTATTTAAAGAATATTGACTAACATTTTACACATAGGCAATTTATAAATGGGTGATGACATTTGAAACTGTATACTTTTTGCAGTTGATGTTTATATTTGAAGTTGAACGGAGAACATCTGTACAACTGCTTTCATTCACAAGCTAGTACAGGAAGTAAGAGTGGCATTCTTTTAGAACAATAACTGGACCAGCTTTTAGTTTAAGCGCATAAAAATTATTAAATGCAGACTCAAAACATATACGTCAGAGAAGTATTTACTCCTGTGTAAAAGGAAGTGTCATGCTTGAACAAGGCGTACAGTGTCTGCTAAGTTAAAGACTGTTCACATGTGACCAATTTTTGAACAAGGCGTACAGTGTCGGATAATTTAAAGAATGGTCATATAAGTCCCGTGTTTGAACAGGCTTACAGTGTCTACTTAGAGAATGGTCACATAAGTCCCGTGTTTGAACAGGCTTACAGTGTCTACTTAGAGAATGGTCACATAAGTCCCGTGTTTCAACAGGCTTACAGTGTCTACTTAGAGAATGGTCACACATGACACATGTTCAATGCTTAAACTAGGCCTACCGTTTCTGCTAAGTTAAAGAATGGTCACATATGTCCCATGCTTAAATAAGGCGTACAGTGACTACTAGTCAAATAATGGTCACGTATGATATTTCATAAGTTCAGAATAATAATAATAATAGTCAATACTAGTTAGAAAGGCATCATTCTGACCAGTAAAATAATAACTTAAGCATTACTGCATATTGATATCCATACTAATATTTGCAAAGACAGTACTCATCGTTCGACTAAACAAAAATATTTATTCATATTGAAATTGCAACCATTATTACTAATTTTCTTCTTGCGTATATTTTGTTCGGTTTACGTCATTACGTCATTACATGGCGGTCAGTTTATATAACACAGAAAGACCACGGAAAGAACCAACTAACTGAGGAAAACTAATGGTAAGCTTTATCTCACAACTACGTTGATTGAGACGTGACTAGAACGCACAGCGACAGAAATTAGATGTCAGTGATATGTATCGGTTTCAAAAATGTTTCCACACTTGCGCGAACACACACACACACGCATATATATATATATATATATATATATATATATATATATATATATATATATATTGTATTAGATACTATCAACATCAGCGTACTAAGCTTAAAGCCGGGGATGGGTTGGGGATTAACTGAGCCATATCATATCACTGGAGTAGTTTTTAATTTTTAAATTATGTGTCTGATTGTTTCCATAGATAAACCATGCATTATTCCAGAACAGATATGTTTCCATAGACAAACCATGCATTATGCCTGAACAGATATGACCATCTTTCTTGAATACCTCGTCTTTCAACAAGCATTGTTACGGCTGTCATTATATTAATTCTTATGGGTAACACGTTTAAATTGTACCTTGAATAACTATAAATGTATTCATGGAACATTAATACCTCGTAAGTACCCTTTGTGTGAAACCCTAGTCAGAGGTGAATGAAACTCTTGTCACTAAGGTACGGAGTAAGGTAAAGCATTTGGGATAAGACGAAAGTCACTGAGGTAATGAGTTAGGTAAAATACATGCGACTGGAATGAAGTCACTACTGTAAGGAGTAAGGTAAAACGTGTGGGATAAGACGAAAGTCACTGAGGTAACGAGTGGTGTAAAGTACGTGTGACTAGAATGAAGTCACTAATGTAAGGAGTAAATTGAAAATGTGGGATTGGAACGAATTATTGAAGGAATTTCGAAATTTTAGGAGTATCATTTATCTCATTGAACATCGTCGTAATCATTAGTAAGACGATCTCATGCTTATAAAAGGTAAACATGTAGGAATTCTTCATTTTTGAAAGAATCTCACAACTGCAAATTAATGTTGAAATACTTTTAGACAGTTTGAGAATGCTATGACAATCTCATTTGTATATTCATGTGAATTTAAAATGAAAATATTAGCAATACTAAGGGGTGTAAATAAATCACTAAAAATAATATAATGAGACCTGTATTATAGGCAACATCATTGTACTAAGCACTAAAAAAAGTCAGAACGAATTTTGACATAAATGTTGTAACATACGGAAAATATTTTTTTAAAATAAATTTATCATTGTAATTATTTAAGATCATGTGTTTCATTTTGCCTTTGGTGCCAAATAAAATTGTTATATCTTTGCCTTGTATCCTATTCGTTATAGCTAACGATATGCTTCTCTGTCTGTCTGTCTGTCTGTCTGTCTGTCTGTCTGTCTGTCTGTCTTTCTCTCTCTATATATACATACATACATACATACATACATATATATATATATACATATATATATATATATATATATATATATATATATATATATATATGATAGTATTGTTTGTTTTAAAGTTTTTTTCTGCCTACTATTATCAAGATTCTACTACAGAATCCAGGGATAGCACAGTCTGTCTAGCATATATATATATATATATATATATATATATATATATATATATATATATATATATATATATATATATATATATATATATATATATATATATATATATGTGTGTGTGTGTGTGTGTGTGTGTGTGTGTGTGTGTGTGTGTACTATGAAGGCAGCGAGGTAGAGAGAGGTGCAATGAATGCTTCAAGTAAATCATCTCTCTATTCCACCTCACTTTTGCAGCCCAAGGTTATTTAAAGAAACTGATTTAAATTGTATTTATCTTTTTGCTATATTTTTCCTATACTTGCATATAATAATGATCTGCCTGGCACAACCAAATAAATGTCAGTGACATATTCCATTTTGCCTGACTACCTGTTTCTATATTCTTATTTGTAATGTTTAGGTAGATATTTCAGCAAAATAATTATGTCTGTTGATCTTAGTTCGGCTTGAGTAAGAAATGGGACGTTTAAAATCATAATATAAATACACAAAATCTTTTCTTATCCATTATTATTTCTATCTGTTTGTAGATATGAAACACTGTTTATTGTATACGATTTTAGAATGTAATTGAAATGATTTACGTTGTTACCAAATACAATAATGATGAATGGATACTAAGAAATGCATGTCCTCAATAATTAAAGACCATATAACTAAATTAAAGAAAGAAACACAAAAATATACTATGTAAAAGATATGCAAATATGACGAAATTACGTTACTATAAGTGTACGAAGTATTCTCATTAGAGAAAATAATCAAGGGAGATAAATTTGGAAAGTCCCAAACTAAAGATTCATATTTTGTTCATACCACTACAAGCTTCCATAATAATTTAATTGAAAGCATTGTTATCCTAATAGACAATTGAGATAACTTATGTACCTATACCAAAAGAACGAAGGACGAAAAGTTGTTAAAAATTAATACATTTCAAACGTGAAAAAAACTATGCTAAACAAAGGCCGTTTTCAAACTGCTTTTATGAAGAAAAATGAATAAATATCAGTCCTCGTTGTGTTAATATGTTCTATAAGGTATAGATCGGACTTTTCTCTATTAATTATCTCTATATATGTTTCATTTTTATGTCAGAAAACGATATTTGAACAAATGCTGGTTTTGATAACTGCAAAATAAATGATACGTTTAGCAACCTAAAATTTTTAATGAAATAAGATCTCAATCTTGCTCCACAACAATATCACATAAGACCGTACACATTATATACAAAAAGTTACATTCAAAATATCATCGTGGAGCCATGTTGCACTGGTAGCAAAAGTAAACAATATTTGAATGTTACTGTGTAAGAAGCGTTTAGAAATTGATGGTGTTTTTACTACAGTCTCCACTTCACGTAAAGTAATTACATCTAGTCTGTACCCTATCTTTTCTGTTACTACCAGTGTTGTGCTCTTTATAAAGACAAGAAGGGACAGTTTTCATTAATCTTATTTCATTATTTTTCATATTCATTTTCTTCTTAACTTATTTATTAACTTGCTTTGAGCACATAGTGCATTTTCTGAGGTAATTCGGAAAGAAAATAGAGACACAGAGGCATCGATCTGAAAAAAGCATTTTATTCTTTGGAGTTCTAGAACATGGACACTTTATCACAAAATGACTATCACAGGAAGAGAAGCAGGTATAATGCAACTTATAGCTTACAGATAAATTGTAACAAAACGATGTATTATTTTCAATTTCAATTTGTCTGTAGACAATAAAAGATTAACTACATAAAATAGACTGGTCTTGAAGTGAATATCGTTACATGTACAGACACACAGATCCATCCTAAAATAAAACTATTTCAGCAGAGTAAGGTCAAATACAAATTGTATTTACGAACATTGTATTCATTCGATCATTCTTTATAATTTAAATAAAAGTGGGGCCTGTTTTGTACTATAGAATACTACAAAAGATTCTTCAAAATTTCTGTAATATATATATATATATATATATATATATATATATATATATATATATATATATATATATATATATATATATATATATATATATATATGTGAGTCTGGCTTGGCTATTATTTTGAGATGTTCAGATGGAATAACAACTGCCGCGGCTGTGGTGTTTCTTTGTTTTTGGAACCATCAGTGTAGATTATTGTGTGGTGTTGGTACTGGCTTTCTAGTAACTGCTGGATGATGGTAAGTATTTTCCAGGATTGATGTATTTATTTCCATGCATTCTAAAGTCCATATTGATCGTTGGTATTAGGTTTTGCCATGGGGTAGGTTCTCTGTATATTCTAAATTGTGCCTGTGTGGTTAGATCAGAAGGTTGGGCTAAGGTCTGATGAAGGCAGAGGGTTGGGAACTCTCTTCTTGTAGAAATGGGTTTTACATTGTGCCATTGCTAGCTTTACCTGGTTGTTGTCTGGTATTGTGGAACTCTTTCAGCATATTTTAGTTGAAGTTTTTCGCGTCTGAGGTATAGCGGTAGGTCCCCGGTTAGGATTTGTAACTCATGTAGGGAAGTGTTTGTTAATGTTCCAGTACATAGGCGGTGGGCTTTAAATTGAATAGTCAAGCATTTTGAGTAGATATGGGCTAGCAGAGTCATAAGCTTGGCATGCATAATCCAATTCTGATCTTATTAGGGCTCTGTAGATTGTAAGGAGTGTCTGTTGGTCAGCCCCTTCCCCCAGTCGGTTCCTTTGAGATGGCACAGAAGGTTTAGGTCAGTTTTGCAGGTTACTTCCAGGTGTTGTATATGTGGTTTCCAGGATAAGTGTTTGTCGAATATGGCTCCTAGAAAGCTGGTTTGGGTTGTGAATTGTATCAGCTGGTTCTGTAGATAGAGCTCTGGGTAGTCTGGGCGTCGTTGATGTGGTGGGGAGAATAAGATGGCCACTATCTTGGTTGCAGAGACTTTGAAGCCCCAAGTATTTGTCCAGTCTGAGATGATGTTGAGACATGTTTGAATCTTGGAGAAATACTTGCTGTTGGTGGTATTACCAGCTTTCCAGATGCAACTATCGTCGGCGAATTGGGACAGTTCAGCTAGATTTATTGTACGGCTGACAAGATCGTTTACCATAAGGTTGAGTAAGATGGGGCTAATTACACTTCCTTGAGGTGTTCTGTTTTCCAAGATTTGGATGGAGGATATGTCTGTCCCAAGTTTAACTTAAAAGCTTCGTCCGGTAAGGAAGTTTTGAATCCATTGATGAAGACTCTCTCAAATACCGAACTGGTTCAATTTCGAAACAAGGCCTTTTGTCCAGACGAGGTTAAACGCTTTTTCAAGGTCCAAGAATATAGCGATCAGATAGCGGTTGACCTTGAGTGTTGAGTTAAATGAGATTTTTATATGAGCTTCTAATCGGAGTATTTGGTCGAGGGTTGTTCTGTTAGCTAGGAATCCGTTCTGATTTTCGGTTAGGAAAGATGGTGTTTCAGTCTGTTGTCAATCATTGCCTCCATTACTTTACAGATGGTATTAGTGAGGGAGATTGGTCGATATGAAGTGGCAAGTAGTGATTTTTTTTTAGGTTTTGGTACTGGTATAACTAGTACTTGTTTTCAGGAGCTTGGTATTTCGCCTGTAGTCTAAATTCGATTGATGAGCTCAAGGGCTATATATTTTATATTAGTTGCTGATATGCTGAGCACGTGAGGGCGTCTTCTCTCGGTGCTGTTTGTTGTTTGTAATTGGAGTGATTGGTCCCACTCATGGATGTTGAAGATGTCATTCAATGGTGTAGAGTTTTTTGTATCTTGGGCTGTTTGATCCGTAAACAGGTGTTGATACTTGGTTTCCAAAGTTGTTTTTAGTGCCAGGAAGGTCTGTGAATGGTTGATGTTGCTGCTAGCTTGTTGGAAATGTTTTGATAGTGTTTCCATTATGGAACTATTATCCGTTGAGTCAATGGACATAGGTCTTTGTTTTATTTTCTTTCCTTAAATTGCTTGTATTTTGTTCCTTATTTCCTTTGCTGTGGCTTTATGTGTTAAGGTGGAGCAGAAATTTGTGCAGGATTCCCATTTGGCCGTTTTGATTATTCTTTTTGTGTTGGCTTGTTGTCTTTTATATATTAGGAGGTCTGAGGCTTGCTTTGTTGTTCTGAATTTATTTAGTGCTTTTTTTTTCTTGTTCTTAATGGCTGCCTTACAATCGTCATTCCACCATGGAAAGGTTATATTTTGGAGCTTTTCCACTAGATGTTGTGATGGCTTGCTGTGCTGCATGGTTGATTGCTTGTATGAAGTTGTCATTGAATATTGTGGTGTTGTCATCGTTGACGGAATCGAGTTGGATATGTCGTAGGTGTTGCTGGTAGAGTGACCAGTCCGCTTTATGAAAGAGCCATTTTGATGTGTTGATTGGGTTGGTTGTGGTTCACTCTGTTTGGAAGATAATTTGAACAGGGAAGTGGTCACTTCCCATGGCATTGTGGTCTAATACTTCCCATTGAATGTCCTATGCAATGTCAGTGGTGGCAAATGTTAAGCCCAGTGCTGACATGTTGCCTGTGTGTGGATGCAACCTAGTTGGGGAACCATCATTAAATGAGTAGTTTGGTTTTCTTTGCAAGGTTGTTGAGATGTTTGCCTCTATTGTCTGTTTTAACTCCCCCCCAGGTAGGATGGTGAGCGTTGAAGTCCCCGCATAAGATTGAAGGTACACTGTCCGAAGGATGTTATCCATGGTTCTTGTGGGATCTTTGGCATAGGTGGGTGGATCGTATATGTTGTATAATGTAATGGATCGTTGATGGAGTTCAATTCCTATACCATGAATTTCTAGTTATTTATTATCAATGTTGTTGGTCAAGTCCAAAGTTTTGTATATGGGAAAGAGTTGTGTACATATATTGCAAGGCCTCCTCCCATACTTCCACTTGTACGACTTTTAATGGATGTGGTGTCATAATCTTTTATTGTAGCTTGTTTGGTTTCTTGGAGGCAGATGATGGTAGGTTTTTCCATAGTTTCTTGAATATTTGCTGCTAATTCAAGATAATTTGCTTTGATTCCAATGCAGCTCCATTGCCAGATGGTGATAGCTTTGACAGTTGGATAAGGTGTTATTTCTCCGGGTTTGTTTGGATTTTTGGCAGGACCACTTGTACAGGTTTCTTGATGTTGTGGGATAAAGTTGTTGTCAGATATTCGTTTAGATTGATGCCGCAGGTGGATGGATATCTTGACTGGAATAACTGCAATTTCTGAGATTTTACGGTATCCTTTGGTTTGTGCCACTGATTAACACCAAAGGATGAGATATTGTTTCTTAGTGCGGATCAGCCATATTTGTCCATTTCTATGATGTAGGAATTCTAGTAGTACTGCATGGTCAGTTAGTAAGTCCAGGGATCTTTGTGTGCTTGTGAGGTAATGTGTAAGGTAGTTAAGGTGGTGCTTGCTTTTGGATTGCCGTTGATGGTGAGAGCTTAGATGATGTTCCTGTGTCATTTGTTGTGTTGCTGCTGTGTAGTTGTCCCTGATGTTGTTGCATTCTTGTTTTGTGTTGTTTTTGTTTATTGTCAATTTGTTTGTTTGTTTGACTTGTGTTCGGGCTTTTTTTTAATGAGAAATAAAGTAATACTCAGATATCTAATATATAACAAAAATCTGTAAAGAAAATAAACTAAATTATTTTGTAACGTGAAAAACTAATATGCACCATAAGTTGATCAGGAACTAGCATAAACAAATCAAAAGGGTCCTCTTAGCTATAACAATAAATGCAATCTGACCTACTTACCTATAATCATATGCAACAAATGAAACTAAACAAAATTTTTTATAAAAAAATTTGTACAAGTATATAAACAATACAAAATACACAAATTAGTAACCAACAATTTGATTTTATGAAAAATATATTACATAAACTGTGCAATTCATTTGTTTTAAATATCTTTGACCTATGTCATTTATACTGCCCAATGTATTTATCATTCTCAGTCCTGAAGAAAAATAATTCCATCAGATGAACTAATGATTCAAGCCATTCCAGATGAAATAGTAATATAATTTTGATATTTCACATACAGTGACCTTGACCTTTGATTTATCTATTTTAAGCTCAAAATAAGCTGCCATCAAGAATAGAGCACAACTATCGAGCTGATAAAAATTGGGTTCAGGAATCATCAAGTTGACCTATCGTGGGGAGCACCTAAAAACAATTTCAGTTTTTTTTTACTCTGAACTCTGGGCTCAATAATCAATAATCAATAAGGGAGTGTCTCTGCCTAAGTATAGACTACCTATGAAATGTGATGAAAATTAAATCAATGAAACTGACTTTCTGATCAGAAACATAACAAATAAAACATGTTTCAGCGACCTTGACAATTCATTTTTGAGTTTCTGAATCAACAGCTAGCTGGCCCTGCTGTGTTGTGTAAATTAAGAAAAGCAAACTTTACTTATCAAATAGTGACCTTGACCTTAGACCTAGCAGTCCAAATATTGATACCTGTTACTAGCAGATCAAGTACATACAAGATTATGAGAAAAAAGCTACAGCAAACTAGTAATGTTGCAAAAACCACATTGCTATCTTTCTGCACATTTGGTAAAGGTGAAGAATATAGAGACCTTCTGTCTGCATGACATTATCCCAATAGTGAAGTATGTCTATAAAAAGTCACTTGAAACCATTTTTTAATACAAAAAACTGTCTAATCCTAAATACAAATTTGTTTTTACCAAACTAGCTAACTACAACTAAAAACTAAATATAATCTGTTAATATGTTTTCACTGTTAATATGTTTTCACTGTTAACATGTTTTCACTTTTAATGTTTTCACTGTTAATGTGTTTTCACTGTTAATATGTTTTCACTGTTAACATGTTTTCACTGTTAACATGTTTTCACTTTTAATATGTTTTCACTGATAATGTGTTTTCACTGATAATGTGTTTTCACTTATTGCTCTTGATCAAATATTTTGACTCATTTCAGACAGACTGAGTTATGTATCAATACTCCAACCTCTGTGCTTTAGTATTCAGAAGCTATTACAGTCAAGCATGGTCCAGTTGCACATACCAAGTGACCACCATATTTCAGTATTTAGTTTGCATTCATATAGTGATCATCTGCTTAACATGACAAGTTATCTCAAGTTTTTAGTCAAATATGTCCTCATGTTCTGTGTACAGCAACCAGTGATTACTTGATTCCTCATTCTCTGATGTCATGTCAACCTCACTTCTGACCAGTGTATTGCCATTTTGTTACTGCTCTGTTCTGTTACTATGTTTATCTACCACCCTTAACATCCAACAACAAAGATCATACTAATGGTCAGGGGAACCCACCAAAACTAGTTGTTAACTTAGGTGATTCCAAATGTAAGCAAGCTGGGTGTGATTTATTATCAGCTACTCTTATCCTTTAAGACAGTGACTGGTGTGACATGATCAGGCTTTATAATTGTATGTTTCAGAAACAGTAATTACTGCTAAACACTATTAATCCAGGGTGACTAAATAAACCTTTTACTGTAACAAGTACAGTAAATAAAGGGAGAAAACTCAGGGTAGGTGCTTTTGACAGAATACTTGGTCAAAAAGTTAAACAAGATCTTTCTTATCAAAGTAACTTTTAGTGGCATTTAATAGGCAAAAGCTTTATGTCAGCCTTTTACACTTGCAAATTTTGTCATAGTTGGTGTTAAATAACTGCAAAAGAACTGTTTTGGACCCAGTCATAGTGCATGTGATTGTGTGCTATTATACACTGCAAATTTGGTTCTCAGTTCATTTTAATTATTCTAATAGTGACTGCAAACATTTATATCCAGGCAGCTTCTTGTATCACACAGTCTCTGGAAAACTTTCTGGGTGTTGATCTAAATTATTGAGTGATGAATGAGCCCATGCATCTGAGGTCAACAAAAGCTATGAAAAGAAACATATTCATTGTGAATGAAGGAAGTTGGTGGTTCTAACAGGACCTTTCCCATGGTTCTTCTTCAAACAGTTTTACTGGCCACCATGTATTGCCTATAGTGTACTAAGAAATGGCTTTAAACAGAAAACAATTACGAATAATACCAATGATAATAGCAAGGAATTACCTCAATAATATAATATGAGATTTTAAAACACCTGAAAACTATCTTGCCAAGATTATTATTTCCAGCTAAGGAGAAATTTCTGGGTTGAAATGAATGTGTTACATGTTACATAATCACAGAAAAGTCAAGAGTACATAAAATACCAAACTCAAACTTGAAGAAATTAACCAGTATACATAATATCAGGACTTAATAATTCTGAACATCAAAATAACATTCTGAATATTAAAATAACATTCTGAATATTAAAATAACATTCTGAATATTAAAATAACATTTTGAACATGAAAATAACATTCTTAACAACAAAAGTAATATATACAAACAACTTGCTAAATTGAAATGTTATTTAAAAAACATGCAAATAAAATCTAAACATATTTTTTCAAAATTCAACAATTTGTGCCATATAACAAATAACCTTTAAAAGAATAAAGAAATGTACAAAATCAGTATATAATATGTACTACAAACAATGTACAAAATCAGTATATAATATGTACTACAAACAATGTACAAAATCAGTATATAATATGTACTACAAACAAGTTTTATAATAATAGTTAATTGTATTCTTTATCAGAATAAATTCTAATGAAAATTAATTTTTATATATCAACTAAACATAGTGGATATTTATATATATATATATATATATATATATATATATATATATATATATATAGAGAGAGAGAGAGAGAGAGAGAGAGAGAGAGAGAGAGAGAGAGAGAGAGAGAGAGAGAGAGAGAGAGAGAGAGAGAGAGAGAGAGTCAATAGATATGGTCCTAGTGATGCATAATAAGTAGTTACTATTAAAAGAGACAGGAAATAAGAACTGAAATATGTCCAATGAGAAAGAATCCCAAATGGGCTTGAGATTGCTCACCTAGCTAACATCAACCTAAGAAACGAAATGAAAGAGCAGTTGGCCAAGAAATCTGGGTCATTAGGATGTTTTTGGTAGAAGTGTTTCCATTTCTTTTTATAATTAGATATACTTAAGATCACATCAATATTGAAAAGCCTTTATTTCAGGATGCTTCTGTGAAAGTTAATGAAATCTAAATGGCAATTTCTGAGATAGAATTGTGTAAGTATTTTTGTGCTGTTAGTAACAGAGGCTATATCTGGCAGCAGATCACCTAATGTTAACTTTGGTTTAATTCTGTTGAGCATGTTACTAAAATGTTTGTTGAGTAGCTTTTAGAAGCCATGATGCTTTCAGTCAGATATAGTCAAATTCTATCACCATGATGCATCCAGTCAGATAGTCAAATTCTATCACCATGATGTTTCCAGTCAGATAGTCAAATTATATCACCATGATGCTTTCAGTCAGATAGTCAAATTCTATCACCATGATGCTTCCAGTCAGATAGTCAAATTTTATCACCATGATGCTTCCAGTCAGATAGTCAAATTATATCACCATGATGCTTTCAGTCGGAAAGTCACAATTCTATCACCATGATGCTTCAAGTCAGATATAGTCAAATTCTTTCACCATGATGCTTTCAGTCAGATAGTCAAATTCTATCACCATGATGCTTCCAGTCAGATAGTCAGATTCTATCACCATGATGCTTCCAGTCAGATAGTCACAATTCTATCACCATGACGCTTCCATTCAGATACAGTCAAATTCTATCACCATGATGCTTCCAGTCAGATAGTCAGATTCTATCACCATGATGCTTCCAGTCAGATAGTCACAATTCTATCACCATGACGCTTCCATTCAGATACAGTCAAATTCTATCAACATGATGCTTCCAGTCAGATAGTCACAATTCTATCACCATGATGCTTCCAGTCAGATAGTCAAATTCTATCACCATGATGCTTCCAGTCAGATAGTCAGATTCTATCACCATGATGCTTCCAGTCAGATAGTCACAATTCTATCACCATGATGCTTTCAGTCGGATATAGTCACAATTCTATCACCATGATGCTTCCAGTCAGATATAGTCACAATTCTATCACCATGATGTTTTCATTCAGATACAGTCACAATTCTTCCAACATGATGGTTTCAGTCAGATATAGTCAAATTCTATCACAATGATGCATCCAGTCAGATAGTCAAATTCTATCACCATGATGCTTCCAGTCAGATATAGTCAAATTCTATCATCATGATGCTTCCAGTCAGATAGTCAAATTCTATCACCATGATGCTTCCAGGCAGATAGTCAAATTCTATCACCATGATGCTTCCAGTCAGATATTATCAAATGCTATCACCATGATGCATCCAGTCAGATATAGTCAAATTGTATCACAATGATGCTTCCAGTCAGATAGTCAAATTCTATCACCATGATGCTTCAAGTCAGATAGTCACAATTCTATCACCATGATGCTTCCTGTCAGATATAGTCAAATTGTATCACAATGATGCATCCAGTCAGATAGTCAAATTCAATCACCATGATGTTTCCAGTCAGATAGTCAAATTATATCATCATGATGCTTCCAGGCAGATAGTCAAATTCTATCACCATGATGCTTCCAGTCAGATATTATCAAATGCTATCACCCTGATGCTTCCAGTCAGATACTCAAATTCTATCACCATGATGCTTCCTGTCAGATATAGTCAAATTCTATCACCATGATGCTTCCAGTCAGATATTATCAAATGCTATCACCATGACGCTTCCATTCAGATACAAATTCTATCACCATGATGCTTCCAGTCAGATATAGTCAAATTCTATCACCATGATGCTTCCATTCAGATACAGTCAAATTCTATCACCATGATGCTTCCAGTCAGATATAGTCAAATTCTATCACCATGACGCTTCCATTCAGATACAGTCAAATTCTATCACCATGATGCTTCCAGTCAGATATTATCAAATGCTATCACCATGATGCTTCCAGTCAGATAGTCAAATTCTATCACCATGATGCTTCCAGTCAGATATAGTCAGATTCTATCATCATGATGCTTCCAGTCAGATATAGTCACAATTCTATCACCATGATGCATCCAGTCAGATATAGTCAAATTCTATCACCATGATGCTTCCAGTCAGATATAGTCAAATTATATCAACATGATGCTTCCAGTCAGATAGTCAAATTCTATCACCATGATGCTTCCAGTCAGATATAGTCAAATTATATCAACATGATGCTTCCAGTCAGATAGTCAAATTCTATCACCATGATGCTTCCAGTCAGATAGTCAAATTCTATCACCATGATGCTTCCAGTCAGATATAGTCAAATTATATCAACATGATGCTTCCAGTCAGATAGTCAAATGCTATCACCATGATGCTTCCAGTCAAATATTGTCAAATTCTATCAACATGATGCTTCCAGTCAGATAGTCACAATTCTATCACCATGATGCTTCCAGTCAGATAGTCAAATTCTATCACCATGATGCTTCCAGTCAGATAGTCAAATTCTATCACCATGATGCTTCCAGTCAGATAGTCACAATTCAATCACCATGATGCTTCCAGTTAGATATTGTCAAATTCTATCACCATGATGCTTCCAGTCAGATAGTCAAATTTTATCACCATGATGCTTTCAGTCAGATGGTCACAATTCTATCACCATGATGCTTCCAGTCAGATAGTCAAATTCTATCACCATGATGCTTCCAGTCAGATATAGTCAAATTCTATCACCATGATGCTTCCAGTCAGATAGTCACAATTCTATCACCATGATGCTTCCAGTCAGATAGTCAAATTCTATCACCATGATGCTTCCAGTCAGATACAGTCAAATTATATCACCATGATGCTTCCAGTCAGATATAGTCAAATTCTATCACCATGATGCTTCCAGTCAGATAGTCACAATTCTATCACCATGATGCTTCCAGTCAGATAGTCACAATTCTATCACCATGATGCTTCCAGTCAGATAGTCAAATTCTATCACCATGATGCTTCCAGTCAGATAGTCAAATTCTATCACCATGATGCTTCCAGTCAGATATAGTCAAATTCTATCACCATGATGCTTCCAGTCAGATAGTCACAATTCTATCACCATGATGCTTCCAGTCAGATAGTCAAATTCTATCACCATGATGCTTTCAGTCAGATAGTCAAATTCTATCACCATGATGCTTCCAGTCAGATAGTCAAATTCTATCACCATGATGCTTCCAGTCAGATAGTCAAATTCTATCACCATGATGCTTCCAGTCAGATATAGTCAATTCTATCACCATGATGCTTCAAGTCAAATGAAGTCAAATTCTAACATCATGATGCTTCCAGTCAGATATATTCAAATTCTATCACCATGATGCTTCAAGTCAAATGAAGTCAAATTCTATCACCATGCTTCAAGTAAAATGAAGTCAAATTCTATCACCATGATGCTTCCAGTCAGATATATTCAAATTATATCAACATGATGCTTCCAGTCAGATATAATCAATTCTATCTCCATAATGCTTCCAGTCAGATATTGTCAAATTCCATAACCATGATGCTTCCAGTCAGATATAGTGAATTCTATCACCATGATGCTTCCAGTCAGATATAGTCAATTCTATCACCATGACGCTTCCAGTTAGATATAGTCAAATTATATCAACATGATGCTTCCAGTCAAATATAGTCAAATTCTATCACCATGATGCTTCAAGTCAGATAGTCAAATTATATCACCATGATGCTTTCAGTCAGATAGTCAAATTCTATCAACATGATGCTTCCAGTCAGATAGTCACAATTCTATCACCATGATGCTTCCAGTCAGATATAGTCAAATTGTATCACCAAGGTGAAATGTCAAATTCTCTTATGATGTTTCCAGTCAAATGTAGTCAAATTTTGTTGTCTTGATGCTGACAGTCAAATCTGGTCAAATTTTATCACCATGATGTTTCCAATCAAACTTTATCAATTTCTGTTCCTATGACTTTTGTGAGTGGGGCTTAAGAAGTATTTTAAAAGCTTTACTATTTTGTGTAACAAAAGCTAATATATATATAAAGGCAGATCTGTATCATTTGCCTACAATTTCAAAGTCCCTTGTGTCTGGATGCTATCTTTCAAATTGAATCAAATTCTTTAAAGCAGGTTATGAAATGAAATGAAGTTGTATGGAAGGTTTTTCTATTTGTAATAATATCATCAATATTTGATAGTCAAAGACAACAAAACAAATTAAAAACTCGGACATGAAAGCACATCTGGATTGAATCCAGTTCTGACAATAGCCCAAGAATTGTCCAGTCCTACATATATATATATATATATATATATATATATATATATATATATATATATATATATATATATATATATACATACACACACACCTCAGAGTTTGATTAATATTATTTAAAAATGGGTAATTCTATATACTACTAGTTGTTATATATTTCCTATTATTTTCATGGCAATAAGAAATTAACAATTGTATATTTTCATACAAATGTAAAACATATCTACTTTAAAAATAAACTTTGCATAATAAATATTTTGATTACCTATAATTTTCCTAATTCTATACAGTGTCATGTGTCACATTTAAATAACCCATTGTCATACCAGGTAAGATCAATGTCAAACCTTTATTAAATAAGACATGCAATAACATCTAATATCATGTCATGTAATATCATGGTGTTGTCTTTATGATATCAAACTGGATGAATAATAATGACCATTTCTGATATTTCAAAGTGCAATTTATAAAAACCTAAGTAGCGCCATACAATTGTCATGTACGTGATGAATATGTTATATTATCAAAAAATGATTTAAATTCTCAGCATATGCATGCCATAATAGACCATATCAACTTACCTGCCTGTGTGTGTTATAAAAAGCTTCCAAACCTGTGTCACAACTACTATATTAACTTCCCAGCCTGTGAGTATTATTATCACCATATTAACTTCCCATCCATTAAATGTCATAAATGCCATATCAAAGTCAAAGACAATAAGTGTCATAAATACCATATTAAGTTCAGTGTCATAAATACCATATTAACTTTAAAAACAGTGAACATCATAATCACTATATTAACTTCCCAGCCTATGAGTGTTATAACTACTATATTAACTTTTCAGCCTATAAGTGTCATACTTACCAAATTTGTTAAAATGTGCAATGTGTATTATTGTAAAAAAAATAAATTACTGCAAATGTAAACCTCAAATTATATTAATTTTGTTCTACAGGGAGGATAAAGTAGTCTAGAATTATCTGTTTATTTATAATTTTATATTCTCAATCTATGTAAAAGTTTCAACTTAACCTGTTAGGTTTTTTATTGCACCTGTAGCTCCCATGAGATATATACAGCCTGATTTGTCAGCATGCAATGCCATGCCATATTGATTTGTCAGCATGCAATGTCATGCCATATTGATTTGTCAGCATGCAATGTCATGCCATATTGACTTGTCAGCATGCAATGCCATGTCATATCTCGATCTCAAACTAAACCTTCTTGTGTCTTCCAAATGTAAGTTGAATAATGTCCACCATTTTTCCTGCACCACAAACATATTCCAGTGATGGAGACAATCCCTCGTCAAATAAAATAAGTTGATTAGAACGAATGGTCAATATGCCTAATGACACAGATAACATGTACTAAGTTTTACTGTGGTAAACCTAGAAGGGCAGCTGCATTCACAAAATTTTGCAAAATTCAGCATCCAGCAGTAAGTTAAAGATATTAAGTTGCAAAAAATATAATGATGTAAACATGTTGATAGCCTATGTAAGGTCTAATGCAATTAGAAACCTATTTCAACACCTTGGATGTGTGCAAAAACATTTTGCAATAAATAATAAATTTGTCTCAATCAATTAAAGTCATAATTTTGCAAAAAAAGGGTAAGATAATAACCACTAATGCCTCAATTAAACTTGGCTGGTTTAAGTCACTTTGATAAATGATTATTCAATGTTGCCCAGCAGCAGACTAGATTTGTAAACACACAACTGCAGCCAAATAAGTCTAAAACTAAAATGCCTCCACAATTTGATAAAAATGATACAAAGTGTCCTGATGACTTCAAATATAACTGCATTATCTACATATGAATAAAACATTTGTCCTTGACCTGATTGCATTATGAACATTTTCATTTATGAAGGTCAAGTGGATTGAGCATAATATTCCAAAAAACATTATTCTCCAAAACAGAAATAAGTAAAAAGCCCAAAAACAGGACACATTCAAAAATTTCACAAGTAGTCTTAAACTTAAACAATTTATAAGCTGACTGAGAAAGCAAATCAAGATGTCTCTGCTCAGCTTGCAATGGGAGCTTAGGAAAGACAGGTCAACTGGTGCTGTTCCATGTTTAATGTTAGTCACATTATCAGACTAGTCTTGTTTATTGCTGAATGCAGGCCACATTAACACCTTAATATTCATGTCAGAACTAAAATTATCAGACTTATCCTGTTCCGTGCTGAATGATAGCACATCAACACCTTAATATTCAGGGTAGATCTAAAACTATCAGACTGGTACACACTTCCTGTTCATTATTAAGTGCTAGTCACATGAGACCTTTAATATTTATGCAGAACTAAAGTTATCTGAGTGGTCTACTTGACATGTCTTGTTCATGCTGAACACTAGCTGCATTAACAACTTAAAATTTATGATTAAACTAAAATCATCAGATTAAGATACAGAATTTGCTGCCCTCTTGACAAGTATCAGCAGATGGTACAGTCACTTTGGTGACAGAGGTCATGTGATAAACTGGAGCCAATGGCATTTCAGGAGGATCTCTGATGTGGGGCCTTGCTGGAGGATCTGTAAGCATCCAGCGTGAGGTCCTTAATGGGGGCAAAGTATGAGGTCCATCATTGGATCCCCTACAATAAAATTGGATTCAGTGAGAATTGTAAATACAATTTTCAAAAAATTTAGAAAAGTACAAAAAAACATAAGTGATAATTTTCTAATATTTCAAAGCACTGTTCTGTATGGAAAATTTCTGTGATGATGTAGTAGGTTTTTATCTATATTAAAATGAACAGCCTAGCCATTATTGTGGCCTGTCTTTGTGTTTACAAAGAGTAGCTGTACTGAAGATCATTTGTAATGCATCAATTCAATGTTTATTTGATATCTGCCATCTGTCTTCAAATCATAAAATGACTGCAACTTCAATACTAATGTTTGCTTTATATATCATTATCTTCTACAATTTTTTCAATAAACAACATGCAAAGCAGCCTATTCTTTCACTTAACGGGTGGTGCTGTGATGCAATACTTATAGGTTACTGCATTTGTATGTGAAAATATGAACAAGTTTTTTGGACAGATATACTGTATGACCTTGTGGAGTGCACTATACATCCAACAAAACATGTTCATATTTTCCCATTCAAATGCAGTAACCTTTTTATTAAAAATTCACTTTCTTATTCAACCTAAGGTTTAATTACATAATTATATTAAAAATAAACAACAAGGAATAAAGTAATTGAATTCATGCAGTATTCCAAAATAAATACACAGCCGCAGAGTCATCAATACATAATATTAATGCGCACATAACTCTGACTAGCAAAATTTGAACTTAGATGCATGCTCGACATCACTTGGAATGGAATTTTTATTTTGGTATACTTAAAACTGAAATTTTGAGTCATATTGTAAATGAATGCTCATTGCAATAACTCTTCCATTTGGTCTGAAATGAAATTCCATTTGTTGTTTTTGTCAATTCTACTAAATTCTGTGATTATGGACCTAGATTTATCTGTGTTAATTCCACATGAAGTACATCTGATTTGAGCCATCTTGACTCATCTGCATGTGTTTCTGTTTTGTCATTCAATGTTTGCAATCATAATGTGGGAAAAATATAAACTCTTTCAGTTGTAATTATCAAGAAGATGCTATGGAAGATAATGTTCATTTTATTTTGAGTGCAGTAATGATGGTTTTGTACTTGAAAATGTAGTCAAAATTACAGTACAATTTCAAAATGTTTAATAAAGCTTTAGAACCCATGACAGCAGAAGCAAGTGCATTTTGAGGAAATTAAAGATGCAAAAATGCAAGTATATTTTTGCCGTTTTTATTACCAGCTAAAGACATGTTTATGCCTGATCACTTGCACTGCTCCGCTAGCTATGTATCATGTATAGCATCTATTGCTAGCCTAAATCTGAAACAATGTATCAACAAAATTAATGAGCAAATTGCACAGCAGCTGGTTTGTGACAATCCATTCAGCTGGTGGAAATAATTCTTCATCTTTGGTTATTGGCTCTATAAAAACCTTCAGTTGCATTATCGGCTTGTTGAAAGTAACATAAAAGAAAGAGTGTAGTCAACAAGCTTTGTAAATTTTAACAAAGATAATTTATTTTCCTAGAAAACATGAAACAATGTAAATAATTTAAGCAAGACTTATGGTTTACAGAAATGATCCAAATTTTTTTCAAAATAAAAATATAAGTCCTGTAAAAAAGTTAAAAACACAGTCTGAAAGTGTCTTAAGTTCTGGTCCAAAATGGTGAATGACCACGTCAGATGAAGGCTAACAGAAAATTCTGATGACCACGTCAGATGAAGGCTAACAGACAGAAAATTCCAGAATTTACACGATAAAGCACAGTTTGTGTTGTCCCGTTCCAATATAGAATATTTTTGGGAAAATGTCTAAATCAGTAATGTTGTTCTCCAGGAAAACAATTATTCATAAAAACGAAGTGAAAATAGCTCCTCCAACAAGACATGTTCTACATAGACATATGGAAAACTTTTTCTAGCACAAAAAATAACTTTTTAAAGATATTAGAAGTTGTATAACTGACTTTATGACTCGACTATGACTGTCAACTGTTGACTCTCGACTATGACTGTCTGTCCGTAACTGTGTATGACTTACAAAAATCTCCAACATATAAATGAAGCTAATGCGTTGTTTGAATTGCATGCACACGAAGACGCATGCAATTTCGTAATACTTCTGGACATTCTGGAAAGCCTGACTCAGTATCAACCAATCGTTTTCTTGGCTATTCCTGAATGTTTATTTGTAATGAATTTGTTATCATACACAGCATGTGCTCATATGTCACATCTACGACTCAAGCAAACAGTTTTTTCAAAAACATGTTAGACGATATTAAATAATTAGCACTGGTCAGTCTGAACCATTCCATTAACGAAAAGTTACAAACATTTCTCCTACATAACTGTACATACTGCTACCATCACATTTGTTGTGGACATTGCAAATACCATGTTCATTCATTTGTATTATTGAAAGTTTCATGTGTGACTTAGTAAACTTGTCAACATAGTTCACTTTATCATCTCTACTTTCAAACAGATGAAACAGCCACAAACAAATCTAATAAACTGAAACCTAAAGTCTACAACATGAGTGTACATGGTGTGTTTACAAAATATTTCCTAATCTTTTTATTCACATATCATGCACATGCATACAATATGAAGGTGTTCAATATTGTTTAATACTGACCGATTCTGACAATGTAAAGTTAATGGAGAAAAAAAGGCGTATATAATAAATCTCTCTATCTTAAACAAATTACCTGTAAACTAATCCATAAATTGTTTACTTTATCATCTAATATTGAATATAAGTGGGAAATATTCTGTGAGATATATTTCACTGACTTGAAATAAAACTCCCATTATTGATAGTAAAACTATTAAGAACTAATGGTTTAAAATAATCATTCTTAACTTGACTTTTTCTACATCCAATCTAAATTTGGATAAGTTTATTTCCAGAAATTTTCTGGAAATTCAGGGTCGCCACATCTGAATATTTTTCTGTACATTGCAACAATTACAGAGGTCTCACTAAGATTTTAAAACTAGGAGTCCAGGACTCCTAATTTGGTAAAAATAGGAGTCCCACCAGCAAAAGTTGCAGTCCTAACTAAGCCAGAAATCTTGTACTTTCTTACACTTGGCTATGGTCGCATTTTAACTATCAGTTATATCAACTTTAGCACAGTTCTGAATCTCATTGAAATCTTCATCATTTTTCCATTTAATTACAAAACACTTGTCTAAATTTGCAAACAGCATTTTGTCCAAGTCTCTTGATTTCGAGTTTGCAGGCAATATTTATATGGCAACAACCAGAAATGAAATCAATAACAGTGATTACACTGGGCTTCACCAATGTCGCAAATTGCAATTATGTTTTACATATTGGCAACAAAAATATACCTTCTAGCCATATTTTTGGCTACAACATTTTTGGCTGATAAAAATGGTAGTCTTGAGTTTGGAGTGGAGAAATTCAAAGGCACCATGACAGGAAGCCACAAACTTGGATATAAAAATGCACTGGAATCAATTGTTACATAAACATATCCTTATTTCATATTGACAAACCACCCTAACAGTTAATTGTTATGTCATAATCCGCTTATGCTGATACCTGGCCTTGATGATTGTATGCTGTAATATAACCAAACTAGCCAAGTAACAGACTAGCTACAATCAACTGCCTCATAGGATGGAAATGTGAAATGACTACAGTCGACCACACGACAGCAATTTAAAAAAAAAACATACCCCCCCCAGAAAAATAGTTTTGCTGCAACTTTAATGAAAACTTATTGCCTCTGAAGCTCTGATATATTCTAAGGAAATTTTTAAAAAATGGTGTCAATGTTCTACAATTCATTTGATGTTACTTTAAATGAGTGTTTGTTTTGTCAGTTAAAGGGAGCCTTTAGCGGTGCCTTCAATAACACATGCACCTTCATCAAAGCAAGCCGGCGACCTTTGACCAAAGAAATCAGCAACAAACTAAAACTAAAATAAAAGCATTGCTTCAGTTTTCATAGTGATTAGAACATATATATTTTGTCGCAAAAGTTTCCTCCATGCAACAAAAATGTACGTATGAAGGACTCCTGTGTCGGCAATTTCATGCGTCCAAAAAAAAAAATTTGCATCTAAATACGTGTAATTAAGCATTCCCGAGATCACTAAGTTATGTCAAACTTGCAGATTTGTTTGTTATTCTTTAGACTGCATGTAAAATTGAATGGTTTTGGATGAACATGTCTCTTGTTCCAGTTCTTTAGAAAAAAGATAATAATTTCAATGGCAGAGAAGCTTTAGTGCTTTCAGATTTGGATTCTGGGTGACATCTTGCAGAAATTTTTTGAACTTTTTGTGGTTGAGCTGTGGAATAATGTTACTGACTGCATGTGAATGACTGTCTATTTTACATTTTTGTGATTATCCTGTGGAACAATGTTACTGACTGCATATAAATGGCTATTTTACATTTACATTTTACATTTTTGTCTGAGTGAGTTCGAGTCCAAGATTCGGCGAATGTGGATATGTGAGAAAGCTTGCCAGTAGCTTCTCGTGGGTCAGTGGTTCTTTCCGGTGATTTCCCGGTTTCTTCCTCCACCATTAATACTGGCCACTATGTATAGCCTATCGTGTGCTGAAAAATGGCATTAAGCCCTACAACAACAACAACATTTTTGTTGTTATCCTGTAGAATAATGGCACAAACTACATGTAACTAGCTGTCTATTTTACATTTGTGTGGCTATCCATTGGAATAATGTTACTGACTGCATGTAAATGGCTATCTTACATTTTGCCTTGAAATATGCCATGTTTCCACATTCAGTTTTAAATGTTTTTCAATCACATTATCTAGTTTTTAAAAATACTTACAAAAAACCTTTAAATAATATGTGATAAACCTTACGACAGATCATGATTTATTATTACAAGTATCTGACCAATCATAGACCTTAGAGGAAGATCATGCTTGAATGATGTGATAAGCAATCTTGCATGAAAACTTTGCTTGGCAGGTAAATTGCTTGAGATGAGCGAGTATGGAGAAAAAAGAATCTGGCAAATTTTGTGAAGAATGGGCCTACTGTGTTGCGACTGCAGATTCTTTCATTGGTAGCACACTGTGTTGGTCTAACAACAGGCTGACAAGGTCAATGACTTTTGAGGCCACAGGGGTGTTGTCAGGATAATATTTGCAGGGAAGGGTGGGAGGGATTGATAGCAATGTGAGCAGGCAAGTATTTTTGGAGAAATATAATTTAATAAACAAATTTCCTTTTCCCATCCAATACATAACTTGATCACATTAAGATGAAGGAGGAAATGCTTGTGCATCCAACCAATGCTACTGTTACTCAGGGGGAGCAGGATGATTGCTCTACTGAAAGGATGAACTTCTAACATATTGTTAGCATAAATTAAGATAAGGTCTTTACACAGGTTCAAGTATGATCCACAGAAACTGGCACCTTGTTTTTGTCAATCATTCAGAAGTTTTCAAGGTAAATTCAGTGCAACGTAGGAGGTCATACTCAGGGCTGAGGCTTTGCCATTATGAAGGGGAACCAGAAGGCCACCAGACGGATGCAAGATTATGGAATGGTACCCCATGACTTTGATAGAAAAGAGAAGAAATTTAATCAGTTGGGTACTGGAGATTGAGAGTGGTGCGACACCAGTCATCGAAAACATGCCACTTCCTCATGTGTAACTTCAAAGTGGAGGGCTGTCAAGCTGTTGTGATCTTTTACACAATTGAAGCAATGCTCTCCTTATTGTACAGGGGATGTCTGGCAGGAGCTAGGTGTGAAGGAGTTTCTCTGGATATAGCTAGAATAATGGTGACCATAACCACTTAAGCAACATTTTCTTTGGTATGAATGTCTCTCTGATTCAAGAAAATCACTGATCCAGGATTTATTCAATCAGACGAGCAATCAGAACTACTTTGCAGTCCATACCCATCATTTCTGTATAAAAGGGAAGGCATTCTAATATTCAATTCCAGCCAGTTGATAGGTCCTATGATTCTAGGTCCAGGAAGCTAGAGATGAAGGTGGGCAGTTTATTGCTCCACTATAAACAAGTCTAGCAGCATCATAGGGAGCGGACTCAATTGAAGATTGCTGGATGGAGAAGCAAATGTCCTCTCCTCAATAATGCGTTGTGAGGACATTTAGCCCCCTGGGATGCATGTGCCTTGTATATTTATATCAGTTTGAGAACTCCAACAAAGGTAGTCCCATACTAAGGTGCAATGATTTGGTGACTTTTCCCACTTTTTTGATGAGGTCAATCACCATATCTATACGGTATGACATTATCAGAACTGTCTTCCTTGAATGTGTTCCACCCAAGCAAGATAGGCAATGTGAATGGCTTTAATTTCCTGAGACTAAAGTGAAGAATTTTCTTTTGCACTGTCCACTTACTGCTGACTATTGTAAAGTACAGTAACAAGTGAACCATGCAACCTTATAAACTGGCATTTGTGCAGATTGTCATTTTCAGCTGCAGTGGTTCTGAATGTATTCCCATCATCAGACATCTGCACAGGTTGCTTATAAGGGTGGCTGAGGTATGATAGACAGTTGCTACATCAAACCGGTCAAGGAGTTGAATAAACTCATCTACTCAAATGAATAAACTGGTGGACAATTTCTCTGATGCATAGATAATACCATCTATGCATGGGGGTGGGGCAGACAAACTAGGCTGATAAGAGTTAGAAACTCCACACCTTGATAAACAATATTTTGATATGGGACAGAGAACAAAAAGTCATTTCATTAAGAAAGAATCATGACTAAAATTGTCATTAAAAACTTACCTCCCCTGATCTGGGGACAAGAGGGAAAATATCTGGTTATTGATAACCATACAGTGATTGGAGTTATCACTGTATACAGCTTTCTGAGCACTGCCAGAGAAAAGTTTATTTTCTTCTATGTCACCCTCTTTTACATCCTTTGTTATAAGCACATGACTTGAGTCTCCCTGGATACGATTCCTCTTAACCTAGAAGAAAAAAAAAATTATCACATATGATATTGTCTTACAAAGTAGAGACTATTACACTCAATATTGCATTACACGGTAGATTATTACACACAATATTGTATTACACAGTAGAGATTATTACACACAATATTGCATTACACAGTAGAGATTATTACACACAATATTGCATTACACAGTAGAGATTATTACACACAATATTGCATTACACAGTAGAGATTATTACACACAATATTGTATTACACAGTAGAGATTATTACACACAATATTGCATTACATGGTAGATTATTACACACAATATTGTATTACACAGTAGAGATTATTACACACAATATTGCATTACACTGTAGAGATTATTACACACAATATTGCATTACACAGTAGAGATTATTACACACAATATTGCATTACACAGTAGAGATTATTACACACAATATTGTATTACACAGTAGAGATTATTACACACAATATTGCATTACATGGTAGATTATTACACACAATATTGTATTACACAGTAGAGATTATTACACACAATATTGCAATATTGCATTACACTGTAGAAATTATTACACACAATATTGCATTACACAGTAGAGATTATTACACACAATATTGCATTACACAGTAGAGATTATTACACACAATATTGCATTACATGGTAGTGATTATTCCACAAATGACATTGCCTTACAAAATAGTGATTATTAAATGTATGACATTGCCTTACAAAGTAGTGATTATTACACATGATTTTGCCTTATAAAGTAGAGATTATTACACACATGGTACTCATTACAAAGATGAGTGTATCACATATGATATTGCCTTACAAAGTAGAAATTATTAAACATATGACATTGCCTTACAAAGTAGAGATTATTAACACATGATATTGCCTTACTAGATTAGCTTATTACACATGATATCGCCTTATGAAGTAGAGATTATTACACACAAGCTGCCTTACAAAGCAGTGTTTATTACACATATTACCTTACAAAGTAGTGATTATAACATATTGCCTTACAAAGCAGAAATTATTACACATGATAAATATTAACAAAATGTTTCATCTTGAAACAATTATTGAAACTGAATTTGAAAAGACCCATGAAAAGACTCATCAAATTTACTCTTTTTTTTAAGCAAATTATAGTCTGAATCACAGGTATCCTAAGGTGTTTGCACAAAGTTATTTTGGTTAATTCTCAAAGTAAAATGAAAATATAGTGTATATACTTAGCTACATATAGTGTATATACTCAGATACATATAGAGTATATACTCAGCTACATATAGCATATATACTCAGCTACATATTGTGTGCATGCTCAGATACATATACAGTACATATTAAAATATACAGTTTACATACTCAGATAGATATAGTATAGATGTGTGTATGTGATTTGTTTTTAACATAGCTTTAAAAAATTTTCATTCATATTGCAACAATGTCTGCAGTGTGGCAGTTTGTAGTGATGTCTAGTATTGGGGCATCATGCCGTACACATCTAGCATCATATCCCACCCAGTTCCAGGTGACCAGTCCTAATACAAATCTATTAATTATGAGTTGTCATATAGTTAGTATACATACTCAGATACATATAATGCTACCTGCTCAGATACATACAGTGGTGTAAACTCAGATACATATAGTTTACATACTCAGATACATAGTGTACACACTGATACTCAGACAAATATAGTGTACATACTCAGTTACATAGTGTCCATACTCAGGTACATAATGTACATGCTTAGATACATATATATACACAGATACATCAAGTGTATATACTCAGATACATATTGTATACATACTCAGATACAGTGTCCATACTCAGATACATCTAGTGTACATGCTCAGATACATACAATGTATACTCAGATACATACAGTGTACACCCAAATACATATAATGTATATACTCAGATACATACAATATACACTCAGATACATATAGTGCATATACTCAGATACATACAGTGTACATGCTCAGATACATAAATGTACATGCTCAAATACATAAAGTGTATATGCTCATATACATCTGGTGTATATACTCAGATACATATAGTGCATATACTCAGAAATATATAGTGTACATCCTCAGATAAAATATAGTGTGCATGCTCAGATACATCTAGTGTATATACTCAGATACATCTAGTGTATATACTCAGATACATAGTGTACATACTCAGATACATTAAGTGCACACACTCAGATACATTTAGTGTATGTATATACTCAGATACATATAGTGTACATACTCAGATGCATAGTGTACATACTCAGATACATAAAGTATACATACTCAGATACATTAAGTGTACATACTCAGATACATCTAGTGTATATACTCAGATACATATAGTGTACATGTTCAGATACATAGAGTGTATATGCTCAGATACATATACAGACCTGTTTACCCATAAATTTTCCTGTCAGTATTTTAAGCTATGCCTGTCAGTATTTTCAGACCGCAGTCAGTATTTTCAGCAAACAAATAGTAGATACTACCAATATGCTATAATTATCATTATGTAGTATTACACGACATAATGACTATACAATATTGTGTAAATAACTCTTAGTTGGCAAAGACGCTGGTATTCAATTAATTTTGTGTTTCAAGACACAAATATGCAGAAATTGAACACCACTGACTTAAACATCCTGTTCATATTATAGTGATAAAAACCACAAAAAAAATACAACATAACCAAATTTATTGTTGTTTACCTCCATTACTTTCTCTAGAAATTCTGTTTTCTCAGCTTCACACGTATCCATAACATTTTAATTAAAGCCAATTCTCTATTTTTAATAGTTAAGGACGACTTGATATAAAACATTATGACATTGTTACCACCCATCCACTTAGAAAATAATAAGTTTATCTAGATAGGTGAAGGCAAAATTATTTATCTGATAAAATCTAGTATCATCTTTGTTAATATTTACTAGAATGGAAATAAGGTTAATAAATTATTTTTCATTGCTTCCGTTAACTTGTCAGCTGTACTCAATGACAAATTCATATTTGCGATCAACTCACATAGAATCGCCTCAGCACGTGTTATTTGTTTTTGAAGTATGTTTTGATCACTGACTTCCTTTCCTTTAAAATTCATCATTGACAAAATGTTTCTATTTCCATTCACTAATGATTTCAATTTTGTATGATTTTCCGATTCCGTGAACAGTCATTTCTTCCACCATGTGCACAGGAAAAGTCTAAGTTGCAAACAGAGCAATGCACAAAATGTTCTCTTTTTGACGATGATTTAAGGCATAGCCACAGAGTAAAATAAACTGGTAGAAAATGCTGCTTTCTGTGTTAGACTTTCCATTTTCATCATCTGTTTCGTGCTGAAACTTTCTTGTCGGCATTTTCCTTTGTTTAAACAACCGGATGTTGAGAATGTCAAAATAAGTGACGTGGCACAAAATGCGGACCGAAGAGACGATACAACGAAACGGAAAAAAAAACGGCTTAAAAAATTAATTTTAAAAAGTAATAAATAAATGCAACCTCAAATCGTATTTTTAGTTCAATGACCGTATGACCGTACGGATGGGCTTTATTCCGTACAAATACGGTCAAATACGGTCGGGTAAACAGGTCTGCATATAGTGTACATACTCAGATACATATCCAATACCCCATTGGTAAGTCATGAGGAGGCTCACCTTAATAACTGGACATTCATTTAAATAAAGTCCACATTTCTTGTTTCCAAATATATCATTTTCCATGACTGTCAACTCATTCTGGCCAGATATACCATGTTCCCTGTTGTCATAGATACCATTTCCTTGGATTTCCACCTATCAGTATAAACATAAATTCAAATCAAAAGGTTATTTACAAAGGTAATCTCACTATATGTTATACATTCATATGACTGACTAAAAGAAGAAATTGATCTTATTCATCCCATTTTTCTACTTAAATTCAATAAATCTCATTGTTCTCCTGAAAATGGAAAAACCAATGTTATCGCTAAGGTCATCAATTCCATACAAAAACCTGTAGTACTGAATATAAATCACTGTATCCCAATTTCATTAGCTATTTATCACAACTATCTTTTTTTTTAATTAAATGCAAATCACTTACAAATAATATTCCAGCACAGTAATTTAAATTATTTTGAAACAATTTTTTCTGGAAATCTTCTGAAATTAGGCATTACAAACAAGAATAATAAAATGAGTCCATTACACAATTTGTCTCTCTTACCATGCATACTTTTTTCTTCAACAACATTCTGATATGATGTCAATTTTGTATCAATTAGTCTGCAAGTTAGATTAAATACAACTGAATAACAGATTCTGATTTGGCATTACAAAATATGACAGCAAATCAGGGTTTACACTTAGAGGTAAAAAGTACTGGCATATCAGTACATAGCCAGCAAGTTAGGGTTCAGGCAAGTATATGTTACAAGTAGTCTGGCATGCCAGCTCGTTTTTTGGATTGCAATAGTTGGTTACTGATGTAAAAAGCCTGACTAGTTATCCATACTTTTAAAATTAATAAACTGATGGTTGTTTCATCACACCTAATATGTTCTCTAACAAGCAATGTACAAAATTAATGTTGACAGAGTAAGTCTTATTGTTAGCCTTTAATTCACTGAACAAATCTGCTGTACACATGTTAATTTGTACATGAGTGAGAATCATGTAATGGAGTGATAATTGACTGGATACACTCATCCAGAGCCAAGAGGACAAAAATAATCAAATGAATCAAATAAAGAAATACTTAAAAGCCGATGGATGGAAATAGGAAAGATAACGGTGAGTAAGAAATTATTGCAGGGTTCAAACAGAATTCTGAATGATAAATTCAAGGACTTTTCCCAAACATTCAAAGACTACAAACATATATTTCCAAGATCTATTTTCATGAACATTTTGTATAAAAGTTATGTTATATTAGAAAACAATGAATGAAAAATACTACAATATTGTTTAATGATGAAATGAAATTGAACAGGTCATCAAATGAAAAAACGAGGAAAAGTCAACTACATCTGAATCTAATAATCTTGGACAATTTTATTTGTGATTATGTAAAAAAATTTAAAATGTTTGGGTTTATTTTAATTTTCAAAGACTTTTAAAGACCTCAGCATAATCTGATTTATTCCCCAAACTTTCAAGGCCAGGAAAATGCTACCTCATTTTTCACAAACATTTCAATACCTTCAATGACTGTATGAACTCTCCATTAGTCAAAAAGTGGATCAAATTCATATGGCTGGTATTCAGAAAAAAAGGTATGATATTTTAACAAAATTCACATTTCTTTCAGCATTCTCCAAGTAAGCTTCAATTATACAAACTATTCAATTTAATTTTTAACAGAAAGAATACAGAGCCAGTCCAAATCCTGCATACTTGACATGGAATTCAGACTGTCTGTAGTTTTCCTCTCATGAATGACATTTTTAATTTTCAACAGAAAGAATACAGAGCAAGTCCACATCAATGCATAGTAGCCATCTTCAGTTACTTTGGACACAGTCTACCGGTGGACATCTGAGCAGGGTTGGAGAAAGTAAATGTGCAATAGTGGTAAGTATATATTACACATTACTAAAATCGGTTTATCCCTCCTCAACAATAACAAACTGCATTTTTAATAGCAGTAAAGCTGTCACTATTACCTTGCTGAATCTATCAGTTGGCCAAAATTACTGGGTGAAAAACTGACATACCCTTATACATGGACTGTCTGCTGCTGTACGTTGGCAGCAGTTTGGGATACTTTTGCACCATGGCCAACGGAAGGTATGTCCTCATTATGGTGTGCCATAATACTTGACCCAAGGAAAGTATGTCTGCATTATGGTGCACCATAACACTTGACCCAAGGAGAGTATCTCCTCATTATTATGGTGTATCACAACACTTGACCCAAGGAAGGTATGTCCTCATTATTATGGTGTACTATAGCCCTTGAAGCAAGGAAGGTATATCCACATTATTATGGTGTACCATAACACTTGACCCAAGGAGGGTATGTTCTCATTATGGTGTACCATAACACTTGACCCAAAGAAAGTATGTCCTCATTATTATGGTCTACCATAACACTTGACGCAAGGAAGGTATATCCATATTATTATGATCTACCATAACACTTGACCCAAGGAAGGTATGTCCTCATTATGGAGTACCATAACACTTGACCCAAGGAAGATATCTCATCATTATTATGGTGTACCATAACACTTGACCCAAGGAGGGTATGTTATCCTTATGGTGTACCATAACACTTGACCCAAGGAAGGTATGTCATCATTATTATGGTGTACCATAGCCCTTGATGAAAGGAAGGTATATCCACATTATTATAGTCTACCATAACACTTGACGCAAGGAAGGTATATCCACATTATTATGATGTACCATAACACTTGTCCCAAGGAAGGTATGTCCTCATTATGGTGTACCATAACACTTGACTTGACCCAAGGAAGGTATGTCCTCATTATGGTGTACCATAGACTGAACACTGAATGGGAAGAAATTACTATGTGACTGCCAAAACATGGCTCAAATTACATCCTTCAAAAGCAAATCAGATAAATAGACCTATGAAGCAGAAAAAGCCTAACTTCATGGACTTTAATTCTCATAAAGAAAGGTCCCTCTCATTTTAAGCTTTCTAGATAATGAGGAAAATCCACCTGAAATTTAGTGATTTTGAAATATCAGTGAAGCCCTAATTCGCTCTTTAAAGCAACAAAATAAAACCATAAAGCTCTAACTGGGCTCAGAAATATATCATGAATAGAAAGAATGGACTTGTAATTATGTTCAAACCATATACAACACTTACGTATAGTCATAGCATGAAATAACTCCTTCTCTTTACCAAGGTCAGCAGGAAGACATGAGCTGTTCAGAACTACGCTCCTCTGGCTCTAAAAATTGCATCAGTGTACTAAATAGGCATGGAGTTAAGAGCATGCACTAGGACCCCAGATAGAAACTGGTCCCAACCGGTGATACAATTCTGGTCAACGAGATGTGATATAAATCTGGTCACAGGGAAATCCCAGCTGACAGGGGTTCTCATGCTACCTCCTGTCAACCAATGAGAGAAACTGGAGATATGGAGAAACTGGAGATATGATCACCAGATATGGCAGCTCTTATGGTATCCATTTTCTGACTGCTTCTGGTCAGGCTCCAAACAGGAGTAATGGAAGGATGTGCAAGGTTGCAACATGGTGCAGTTTTAAAGAAAAAGAGATGACAAGAATGCATCTCTTCTTATTAAGTCCATGTTACAGAAGGCTGTCAGAACATTAGCCATGGTGTGGTGCAATGATCTAAGTGCCATGTTGGTTGAATGGAATTCACATATGATACACAAAAAAAAAGACAATTTTTTTGTGAGTGATTTCTCTGATTAACATGGTATCAATAGAAAATGAGCAAGTGCCTGTGGCATGGAATTCAGACTGTCTGTATTCTTTCTCTCATGAATGAAAAATCAATGACTGGTATCTTGAATGCCAATGTTTATGAGGTTCAATTTTTCACATTTAGCATGATATTAGTCTGGCAAAAACTTACCAAATTGTTATGCATCACTATGATTACCCACTCCTGTGGCCTAGTAGTTAGAGCATCCGCCTCGGATGCGGGAGGTTGTGGGTTCGATCCCCAGTCGAGTCATACCAAAGATTTACAAAAATGGTACTAACAGCTGCCTCGCTTGATGCTCAGCATTAAGAGGTTAGTGTTAGGACTGGTTGGTCTGGTGTCAGGATAATGTGACTGGGTGGGACATCATGCTACATGTCTGCGACATGATGCCCCAGTGCTAGACATCCCTATAAACTGCCACTCTGCAGACATCGCAGTGATATGAATGAAAAATTGTTAAAACTACGTAAAAAATCATAATCACATCACATGATTACTTTCAGCTCTCTTTTAAAGAGAGAAATTAGTCAACTCACAGTTGGACAAGATGAGTATGATCAGTTGGATTTTATTCCTGAATGTTACTATTACATAGAACAAATCATACATAGAACAAATCATACAGATACTAATCATACAGATACTAATTATACAGATACTAATGTGGCAGTGCATTATGGAAGTTAGATCTAGGTATATACTGATTCAGATGGATGCATGTGACATTTGATTGACTCTTTTAGAAGCATTCGTTAACCTTTCCAGCACTGGAGATATTGACACCATTTGCAGCATTCCATGTAATCAGATTGTCTTTAATAACCAAAGAGGGGCTTTGGTCAATGTAAATTCCATCTGAGTGGTTACCATGGATATAGTTACACTGTACCAAGACCGAATCGCCAAACTGAAGTGAGATGCCTTTCCCTATATCAAAAGAAAAGAATCTGTATTTAGTAATCTAGTAAATTAATAACATGATATTTTTCATGAACTCTAAACCTACTACCTACTTACAAGTAATTAAAACCTTCTTATAATTACATAACAGTGTTACACATGTGAGTGTGCATAAATATAAATGGGTAGTTACATATGTGTGATACAGGCTGGTATAACAGCAGTAATGTATATATCATACAGACAGGCATATATAAGTAGTTAGGTATTATTTAAGAATGATACAGACAGGGATATCAGAATTGATATATGTATGATACATACAGGCATATCAGTAGTTATGTATCATGTTAGAATGATACAGACAGGCATATCAGAACTGATATATGTATGATACATATAGGCATATCAGAAATTATGTATGTATGATACAGACAGGCACACCAGCAGTTAGGTATTATGTATGAATGATACAGACATCAGTTATATATGTATGATACTGATACGATATCAGCTATTTATGCATGAATGACACTGACTGGATATCAGCAGCTACATATGTGTTACACAGATAGGATATTAACAGTGTAATTAACTGATAGGGTATCAGAAGTTAGGTATGTATTATACAAATAGGATATAAGCAGTTACATAAGTATTACACAGATGGGATATTATTAACAGTACATTTTACAGCTAGGATATCAGTAATTAGGTATGTACGACACTGATAGGATATCAGCAGTTACATATGTATTACACAGGATAATTAACAGTGTATTTTACAGGCAGTATATCAGCCATTAGGTTTGTATCATACAAATAGGATATCGGCAGTGTATTATACCGATATGTTATCAGCAGTATATATTTAAGATTGGACATCAGCCTTTAGGCTTGTATGGTACAGAGGGGTGTATCAAGAGTCAGATATTTATGATTATACATATAAGGTATCAGCAGTTACATGGATTGCTTCTCGCTTATTTTGGTTTTATATTTTATATTGTTTTAATGATTATGCTGTAAAAGGTCTCAAGGGAGATTACTATATTCATTAGGGAAGTTACCTTCTATAAAAACTTTTGTTTAATAAGTATTATTATTAGTATTGTTATAATTATCATTATTATTACAGTTGGAGTGAAACAAATTGATATTAGGCTTCTTGTTACGAATAAAAACTTTTCAGTGCACATATTATGGTTAAATATCTATATAATTTACAATACAAAACAAGTACAATTTAAATTGCCATATTAAAAAAAATACCAGCACCAAAACCGTACAAAATTATTATCTGCATAGATTCTGTGAGATAACTGATCACCATAATAAATGCACACACAGAGACAATATCATAAATGATTGCTTCAGAGTGTTGTATACATACATGCTAGATTGTACATTCATCCCATGCTGCATGCTGAATAAAGCACGTTTGATCTTCAAGACTGAATCTTCATATATAGCTAAATCTTAGTACTATGGCATCCAATACACACTGTCATAAGTTTTAAGAAAATCACAATCAAGCTGGGTTTCATCAGCCACTTCCCTCCCATAAGGATTGCTGCCACTTCCCTGATATAAGAATACTGGAACTGCAGCCACTTCCCTCCCAAATGGAATGCTAGAGCTGAGACATTTGAATACTTACCAATATTATGATAGACTTTGTTATACTCTATTGTGACATAAGCACATGGAGGTCTGCGTGGCACAATATTGTCATCAGTAATACCCATGTTCCAAAGATGCGAGTCCTGCTGATTTGAAGCCCCCTTCTGCTCTACATTCATCATTGTCTCATTATCGTGATTCACATCCTGTTTATTCAGAAACAAAGAATTGGCTTTTTAAATTAAGACAACTTTCTAACCGATTCAGTCAAGTATATCACAAGGAAAGGAACTATTTTAACATCATGGACAGTGATCAATTAACAATTTTCGCAATCAGTAACTAGTTAACTAATTACTGATGACATCAATGTTACATCTAATGTTGCTTATAAAACAATTTAAATGGTAAATGTTGATTGTATGTCACTAATAGGTCCATTTGTTAAATATTGACATGAAATAATGATTGTTTTTTGCTTTTTTCAACATCACTTTTAATACAAGCTATATCATCTGGAGGAAATGGCAGCCAAGTCAATTTCCTAAAGAACATGTAGAAGCTGAACAGTATCCTGAGTGGATACTGAACAAATAAACTTAGATTACGAGTTTGATGCTTTCACTGCATTTGATGCTGAAAGAAGTAGGCTTAATGTCAAAGTTATTGACCAAACGTAACCCTCATAAAAAATACAATTTGGAATTTAAGTTCAATGAATTCTTGAATTGCCACATTACAGATTTATGAAAATATCTTAAATTTCCTAAAAGCATGTTTCAGATTACAGATTACGTAACAGACGCAATCTTACAACAGGCTGTTTTTCAATTTTCTTTTCTTGACAATTGTTTTCATTTATTAAATTGAATGATCATTGTAGATCTAACGACATCTGAATTTAATCTACCACCAAAACTGGTTCTAAAACAAATTTCTTTATTTCATCCTGCACATAATCTCCATAATTTTTCTTTCTATTTGTTATTTTATATTGATTTCCTTTCTAAGAATGCTACAAAGATTTTAATTTTTTTAGGCATTTGCTGATAAGTATAGCAGCTATTAAATATTTGTATTTTCTGCTAGCTAGTTCTCTTTTCAAGCATAGCAAAAAACATTACACAGATATACAATACCTTCTTGTGAATTTAAATTAAATAGAATTTCATGAACTGGAAATGTACCAACCTGATGACTATGGTTTCTGAACACATGGACATGAAATATTACTTTAAAATTCACACATCTAGAGTTATTTCAGTTAAATTAAACTATACCCTAAACTCTCTGCAACCCTCCCCCTTCCACCACCACATCATGTCATGACCATGGACAGATATGGCAAACAATAAATTTTCTCATATTTAATAATAATAATAATAATAATAATAATAATAATAATAATAATAATAATAATAATATAATAACAATAATAATAATAATAATAATAATAATAATGACAAAGATAATAATAATAATAATAATAATAATAATAATAATAATAATAATAATAATAATAATAATATAATAACAATAATAATAATAATAATAATAATGACAAAGATAATAATAATAATAATAATAATAATAATAATAATAATAATAATAATAATAATAATAAATATAATAAAAATTTATTTATAGAGGGTAACTCATTCAGTCAGAGGACTATAATGCCCTTAAGAAAACCATATAACAGTCTGCATAAGGGTTGGCAATCTATTTTTACATAGTGTCATTTTTTTTCCAGATTAATTACAAAATGAATGAGCACATGCCACAAGTTGGAGAGTAACACTATTCAAATCCAGACTGCCCTTCATGTGCCACATAAAACCTCTTGAAGTGACACCTTGTGGCAAACATGTCATAGGTTGCCGATCCTAACAGTTTCCCATAGAGTTTAATAATACAGTGGTTCCCCCCTCTAATATGGCCACTCGTTCTGCACAGGGAAAAAGCCTTATAAGATGGGTGGCCTTTACAGAGGGGGACTAAATTTTTTGTGAGAATATGTGATGTATATATTAAGAAAGCTACATACTTCAAAGCATTTAATATCTTCATTTAAAAGCAACATTAATTTTTAAAAGATTCTTCTTGTTATAATAATAGACTTATTTCAACAGAATATACATTAATAGTTCTTATTCTTTGCATAAATGTGATAATGCGAGCAGGTATTGTTGTCATGCACATTACAAAACCATTCAAAAATGTCATTTTAATTTTGGTACATACACAATTCCATTTGCTTCATTTTCCCACTGCTGCTGAATAATCTCCTTATCAGTTACGACATGGTTTATTCAAGTCCTTTTAACATAAAATTGCTTTATTCAAGTCTTTTCTACATAAATATGTTTGACAAGTCCCCCCTCCCCACTTAAACCTGATGTCGTTGAGTAGAATAACAGACTTTCTTCTAAAAAAATATGTCTCTGTTTAAATGATGACACATTAATGTTTGGTAATGATTTATTTGTATGTTGCTAAATGTATACAATTTAATTATGTAGACGAAACTTTTGCAGTGTGGACAAAATATAATCTTCATAAAGGAAGATCTTGCTACATATCCAATTTTATGGATGGGGAATAATAACTTATTCCTACATGATTAAATAGGTGACCCTCACAATTCCCCCACCCCAGGCAAAACACCCACACATCAAGGCCTATGCAATAAACATTAGGTAGGGATGGGTGGGACCACTCCCACCACTTTTAAATTAGAAACAATGCATGCCACAAACTACAAATGAAACAAATGTCTGACACCTTTTCCACACTAATGACCATCACCTCTTAAAACTTTAGCCAGGTCCACACTTTACTACTGTATTATAAAGTGTGGACCTGGCTAAAGTTTTAAGAGGTGATGGCCTTGATAAGGAAACAGGAACCTGACTTACCTTGATAAGGAAACAGGAATATGACTTACCTTGATAAGGAAACAGGAACCTGACTTGCCATTATCTTGGTACTGAGGCAAGGGGTATGACTGACTACATAAGGGACTGGCAAGTCCTAAGGAATAATGGGTTTTATCTTCATTGGTTCCATAATTGTATTAGTATATTTATATTTATTCCTTGCCATGACCTTCAAGGCAAGGGACATGATTATGGTATGAGACACAATGTCCACTGGTCAATATAACTGGTTAATGTTTCTTTAAATTAAACTTACTGATTTAAAAATTGTACTCTGCACAAGGGAACAAGTCACATCTGCAATTCTTTTTGCTGTGACCATCACTGTGAGGCAAAAATGAAAAGGGAGATCTTATATTTTCACTGACTCCTAAAATATTTTGTGGCTTCTAGCAACTGTAAATTCCATCCAAACTGGTATTCCAAAAATACAAGTGAATTTTCAATCCAGGATATCTAAAACATATTATTTCTTTTGAACATCTATTATTCACATGTACAAGGAAGACAAACAGAAAAAAGTACACTTTATACCATTCTATTTACAAGGCTGATGCCTGTATCTCTGTTGCTATGGATTTCATTTCCATGGATGAAAGGTTGGCGGGCAGCCATGATCCAGAGTCCACACCCAGCATTCCCTTAAAAGAATCACAGGACAATCAATGTTATTGCTCATTATTATGCCAGATTCCACTCCAATTGAGCTGTATCACAAGGAAGCATGATGCATAAAAACAAATGTCTATGATGTATCAGGTATCATGACACATTGCTGTACAAATTTGTCTAGGATGTGACAGGCATTATGATGCATATCATAATATTTGCCCAGAATGTGACATGTATCTTCACATAATATTTGTTCAAGATGTAACATGTGTCATGATACATATCACAAAATTTGTCCAGGATGTGAAAGGCACTTTGATACATACTATTTGCCTTGGATGTGACATGTATCATCACAAAATTTGTCCAGGATGTGAAAGGCACTTTGATACATACTATTTGCCCTGGATGTGACATGTATCATCACAATATTTGTCCAAGATGTGACAGGCATTGTGATACATATCATAATAATTCTCTAAGATGAGACATGTCATAATACACATCACAATATTTGTTCAGAATGTGACATGTGCTATGATATATATTAACAAATTTGTCCAGAATGTGACACGTGTCATGATATATATTAACATCTCTGTAAAGGATGTGACCTGACTGCATTAATACTTCAGTCATGATTATTTAATAAAAAATATTTATCACATGACTAGGTAATTAACCAAAGTAATAATTTTTGTTATTTAAGTTAATATACCTATATAATTTTTATATGTGTTAAGTTAATATACCTGTATCATAATATTTATATGTGTAATAAATGCTAAAACACATCATGACACCATACCATGCAAATGAAAGGCAAAGTGATCTGGAAATTTAAGGTATTTCAGTTATTTCACTTCAATATTCCCCAGTAGGTCAAATCAGTATTTTTTATCAAGCAATAAATAGAATCTTATATATGCGCTCAACTTGAATGAAATTTAAGAAAATTGTTGCTTAATTTCAATCTTTTGGTCACCAAGGCTTGCAAAGGTAGAAATTGCTGAACTCATTTTATGAATGACATTTGAAAAAGAGAACTCATGTAAGACAATATTATATGCTCATCTTTTTTTTCCATTACTTTACATTGTCAGAATTGTGCAATATTCCCTGATATTGAACACCTTCATACTTCACCCTGCGTGCAAAGGAACTATTTTCTAATGTAAACAATTTTTTATGAATGAACTAAAGCAGATATTTCATGGACATACCATTTACATACCAGTAAATGTTTCATTAACTGACACATACAAACTGCTTTGGCACATTCCTCATTTACTTTTTTTGATACAATGTTTCAGATTTAGCTAGATATAGACAATATACAGGGACCTCACAATAAAATTCAAGTTATACACATAATCTGTCTTCCTTAACTGTTAATAAAAATGGCCAAAAATATACTTAACACCTTCTTATTGCACTCCACATGCTTGATGCACATAAACGCACAGTAAACTATGAAGTTAAAAGGTCGGTCGGAGGAACTATATGCGCATGAATGCTATTATTTGTGCACTGAAGCAATCTATGATTGTGAACTTTATTATTTCCAATATGCTAACCTGTCTGCACCTTGGCATAATGATTCTTAAATGTTAGATTAATACACTAAGGTTGGTAATTACCTTCTGTGTTAAATTAATGTACTAGAGCTGGTAATTACCTTCAGTGTTAATTAATATACAAGGGCAGGTAATTACCTTCTGAGTAAGCAAGCAAATTTTGCTGTATTTTTTCGTTCAAATATACAGACATTATATAACTATAACTCAGATGTTAGGTGATTTGATTTTGACATTAGTTGCATTGGAAATGAAAAGACTGCTAGGGGGAGGAACATAATCTAATCAATTTCAAATCTTTAGGTTCGAATCCATGGCAACATGAAATGCATCTTGTTTTAACAGGTGTACATGTGGAATGCTTTGACTGATTTATGACACGAACTGCTAAACTTCACATGACCGTGTCACCTGAACTACTTCTATTTCATGTTTTTCTGATTTTCTTGAGATTTTAACTTAAAAACCTTTCTATTCCAAGTAATTTAGCTGTAGCTGATTCTTTTCAGAAAATTTACCTGTAATGATATTTTTCTCAATAGATCCTCTGCCCTCCTCTCCAATGACAATACCATCGGAAAGACCATTACAGATTGTGTTACGGCTGATAAGGGGGTCTCCACCATGTCGTATGTCAACACCACCCCACTGGTTACCAGTTATTACATTGTCTACAACAAAAAATGTGGTCAAAAGTCTGTTAATCAAATACTGCATAATATTAAGATCAAGTGATATCTGAATAGAAAAAAGGAGAATCAGGACACAAAAGATATAGTAATACATGGACTTATAAACAAACAACATTATATATCAACTGAAACAGTAATATTTAGATTTATACAGAACAGAAATAGCAACATCTTGATTTATACACAAAATATACATGTATTTATACACAATAGATATTAGGATTTATACACAATAGATATAGTAATATCTGGATTTCTACAAAACAGATATAGTAATACCTAAATTTAAACACAACAGATATAGCAATACCTGGATTTATAGACAACAGATATAACAATACCTGGATCTATACACAATAGATATAACAATACCTGGATCTATACACAATAGATATAGTATGACTGATATTGAAATACCTTAATTTGTACAGAAAAGATATAACAATACCTGGATTTATACACAACAGATATAGTAATACCTGGCCTTATACAGAACAGATAAAGCAATACATGGATTTGCTCACAACAGTAATAGCAATTCCTGGATTTATATACAACAGCTATAGCAATACCTGGACTTAAACAGAACAGATATATCAATACCTGAATTTATATACACAACAGTTTTAGCAATTCCTGTTTTTATACACAAGAGATATAGCAATACCTGATTTTATATCTATACTGATGAATACCACCTGCTAAAATATAATGACAACTTATGTATGGAATCAAGCTCCTCATATGCTATTCATTCTTCCACTTTAAAAAAAAACCTCATATCCAGAAAGATTTCCATTTTTTTCACAAGGTTTTTCCACACTGCTGTCGAAATCATGTGTATTTCATCTTCATTTACTTGCTATATCCATCAAACAGCCCCCAGTCACTCTCCCTTTATCAGTTATGTCTTACAGTCAATAGTTTATCTCCCTTTACCAGTCATATCCATTACAAGGCTAACAGTTTATTTCCCTTTACTGCCATATCCCTTGTACAGCAAATAGTGCATCTCCCTTTCCCAGCCATGTCCTTTATTGAGCAAACTGCTTATCTCATTTTTATAGCCATATTCATTATGTTACAGATAGCTAATTAAGAGACATTAAATATAACTATTGCTCTGAAAATAAAACCAAATGAAATGCACAACTTTCCTGGCCAAATTTATTGACCAACATTCAGATCCGAGTATGTAAAAAACTTAAAAGCTAAAAGATTTTGAATTAATAATGAGACGACAAAGTGTAGATATACAACACTCCCTCGATAACTTGTGCCCTGATAACTTGCAAACTCACTTATAACACAGGGTCAGGCATGGATCCCAATTTTTAAACCAGAAAATACAGCAAACATTAATCCCTATTTATTGAACTTGATGAAAATCGTGATCAAAATTAATAATGGAAATTTTTTATATATCGCCTTTTTTTATCATTGAAATGGTAGATAGGACTTGAAATTTTAATCAACATCATGAAATATAAATTAAAAAATAAGTCATACAACTTTTTACATTTTTCTTTCCAAATGGTCATACACTGCAATTAACGATCTGAAAGGAAATTTTGATCAATGTAAATGTCACTTGCACCGAGTGGAGGCAGCACTTTAATAATTAAATACAAATTAAATAATTTTTATCAATTTAAATGTATATATAAGTTCTATTTTTTAATTGCTTTTAAGTGTAATCATCATAATGTCCTCTTGTAACTAAATGTAAAATATGTCAATCTACAGTAACAGCTATGTCCATGAGCATTTCTCTGAGAACCATTTAAGTGCCAAACGTGTTGTGATAACTGACATGCAAAATTATTTGTTGTATTGTTGCACTGAATTAAAAGCCTTCTTTGTGTTATCATGTTAATTATGCCTTTTGAATCAAATAAAGTAACTGGAATAAAAGGAAAGTTAAAACACATGAAAATCCTACAAACTTAAAATCTAGCAGACCCCGTCGTATGTTGGATGAACTCACTTCATTTGATCGATCACTGTTGTAAATGTTATTGTGTATGTAACATAAACTATCTTAAATTAACAGACTCATTGGTAACTGTGATTAAAGATAGCAAGATATAGAAAAAATGGATTGACATTATCAGAACAATGCTCAAAGCAGCTAAAATCTCAAAGAATAAACAACTAAACAAATGCAAGATTTAATCTCTGACTGCTTACTATATGAACCAGACAATATCACTTACCATGGATATATCCTCGTCCTCCTTCATTGACAGCCACACCTGCTGCACGTCCACTGTAGATCTGGTTATGACTGAAAAATAATCAAACAACAAGTTCTGAGTCTAATTTTCTAAATATGCAACCTGCATTCCAATCAAAGCATCCCCATTACTTGTGCATCTATCAAAAAAACAATTGTCTAACAGTAGATAATAAAGTGCTTTCATGATCCACATAATGTTTCATCTTTTATTGTGAGCTACACAGTATGTCAAATATTTTCATGTGAGCCAAACAGTATGTCAAATATTTTCATATGAGCCACACATTATGTCAAAATATTTTCATGTGAGCCACACATTGTGAAATATTTTCATGTGAACCACATAATATGTTGACATTTTTATGTGATCCACACAGCATGTTGGATATTTTTATGTGATCCACAAAGCATGTTGGATATTTTCATGGATAAATTGCAACATTATTCAAGTATATGCCAGACATGAAAACCAAAGAAAGACCTTCACACCAACACAGTCAAAATATTAAATATTTTGGTAGGTTATAATAATTTTCAGTAAAGTGTAATGAAATTTTATGTACTGCTCTGTGGAAATGTGCATTAAAAAAGGTTCATAAGTGTGACCTGAGACTAATGCAAGAGAGGCAAGCGTTATGTTCAAAACAAGCAAGTTTGTAAAGAACTCTTAGGCCTTAATTAACTCCAGCAGTTTCAAAAACTGCATTTTCAAAATTGAGCTCAAAGGCCTTTTGCTTGATCCATTAACTTGATGTAATCTTTTGGTTTCTTTTGTTTTGTATTTTTGTCTCTTCAATTTCAAGTGTTGATGGCAATTATCTCTACTGCCATAAGACATACTCAGATGAACATGATATGATATCGAAGAACTGTCACCTTTCCTCCAAAACTCTCAATATTTCATGTTATTATTCTATGCAGTTTAAATGCTTATAGAAGTTCATTGTCCCTTTTGTTTCTCAAGTGTTTTGTTTTAATGGATGCAATTTCTAGAAAATGCTATAGGCACCTAATGACCATGCAGGTAATTGGGAAGAAAAATATGGGGTGCTTAAGATCGCTGAGGTATTACTGTAGAGAAAGGCTGGTTCCCTGAACAACTCTGCTTAAACTAATATGAAGCCCAGATACAGATGAAAACACAGACAAGCTGGTTTCCAGATCTGAGACTAACAACAGAATTTTATAAGTTTTTGCTACAATCCTGTAGTTTAAAACATAATGTTTTATGTATATGCCTGAAAAATCCACAAACTGTTGGACATTTAATTTTCTTGAATACTTTAGAATTTCTTAAATGTTTCCAAATTCCAAATGATTGCACAAAGTTTCAGAAAGCATGTTACTATTATGAATTATAATGTTTAGGTCATGATCATAAATGGATGTAAATAAGATACTGAACATAAGTAATTCTTCATTATTTACCAAAGTATTAGATAGATTCATGACATTAGTACATAACTTTCAATAAAATCAGACAGTCATTACATTAGTACAGCACTTTCTATAACATCACACAGTCATAACATTAGAATAGAGTTTTCAATAGCAATGCACAGTCATTACATTTAGAACAAAACTTTCAACAGCATCAGTCATTATATTAGTACAGTTTTCAATAGCATCAGTTATTACATTAGTACAGAGCTTTCAATATTATCAGTCATAACATTAGTACAGAGCTTTCAATAGCATCAGTTATTACATTAGTAAAGAGCTTTCAATAGCATCAGTCATAACATTAGTACAGAGCTTTCAATAGCATCAGTCATTATATTAGTACAGAGTTTTCAATAGCATCAGTTATTACATTAGTACAGAGCTTTCAATATTATCAGTCATAACATTAGTACACAGCTTTCAATAGCATCAGTTATTACATTAGTACAGAGCTTTCAATAGCATCAGTTATTACATTAGTACAGAGCTTTCAATAGCATCAGTTATTACATTAGTACAGAGCTTTCAATAGCATCAGTTATTACATTAGTACAGAGCTTTCAATAGCATCAGTTATGACATTAGTACAGAGCTTTCAATAGCATCAGTCACTATATTAGAATAAAGCTTTCAACTGTATCAGACAGTCATTACATTAGTACAGACAATATCATCAGTCATTACAATAGTACAGACAATAGCATCAGTCATTACATTAGTACAGACAATATCATCAGTCATTACATTAGTACAGACAATAGCATCAGTCATTACATTAGTATAGAGCTTTCAATAAAATCAGATAGAATCATTATCTTTAATGTCTACTAAATTAATATTTTGCATGACTATATTTAATAACACTCACCTAACAATAGGACTTCCCCTGTAAAGAATGTAAACTCCAGCCTCCTTGTTTTGATAGATGTCATTATGACGTATTTGACCACGCCCACTTCCAAGTACAACAACACCTGATCTTTTTCCGTGGTGAATACGGTTACACTGGAAATAAAAATGTTGGATAAATAATGTAAAATTCATTTCCAGGCTATGTTACATAACACAACTTGTCTTAATGATAAATAAATCCAATTAAGTGTTTTTCTTTGCTACTGGATGTGACACACTTTCTAGTAATGATATATAAACACAATGAACTAAATATCCTAGCTATAGTTCAAGACACACATTAATAACATATACACTCAATGACATTTATTTCCTGATACATGACATTCCTTAAAGTAATGACATAAATTTTATGCCTGAAAATAATCACAAGCCCTTCTTGTGTACAATTTGGAAAAAAATGTTAAATGTAAGAAAGCCTTATTCAGTACTGAGTCCATCCTACAAACACAGCTATAATACAGGCCTCCTGGCCTTGTCATGGAATAATAACTGTTTCAGTGTCCAATATTAATCACAGCTATAAGTCAGACCTCCTGGCCTTGTCATGGAATAATAACTGTTTCAGTGTCCAATATTAATCACAGCTATAAGTCAGACCTCCTGGCCTTGTCATGGAATAATAACTGTTTCAGTGTCCAATATTAATCACAGCTATAAGTCAGACCTCCTGGCCTTGTCATGGAATAATAACTGTTTCAGTGTCCTAAATTAATCACAGCTATAAGTCAGACCTCCTGGCCTTGTCATGGAATAATAACTGTTTCAGTGTCCAATATTAATCACAGCTATAAGTCAGACCTCCTGGCCTTGTCATGGAATAATAACTGTTTCAGTGTCCAATATTAATCACAGCTATAAGTCAGACCTCCTGGCCTTGTCATGGAATAATAACTGTTTCAGTGTCCTAAATTAATCACAGCTATAAGTCAGACCTCCTGGCCTTGTCATGGAATAATAACTGTTTCAGGGTCCAATATTAATCACAGCTATAAGTCAGGCCTCCTGGCCTTGTCATGGAATAATAACTGTTTCAGGGTCCAATATTAATCACAGCTATAAGTCAGGCCTCCTGGCCTTGTCATGGAATAATAACTGTTTCAGGGTTCAATATTAATCATCGCTATAAGGCAAGTCTCCAGACCTTATCAGGGATATTAACTGTTTCATGGTCAAACATTAATCAAAATTACACAGCAGGCTTCCTGGCCTTATCATGGGATAACTGTTGCAGGGTTAAGTGGTAATCAGTTACACAGAAGGCCTCCTGGCCTTATCATGGGATAACTGTTGCAGGGTTAAGTAGTAATCAGTTACACAGAAGGCCTCCTGGCCTTATCATGGGATAACTGTTGCAGGGTTAAGTATTAATCAGTTACTAGGCAGACATCTTAGCCTCATCAAAGGATAATAACTGTTTCAGGGCTAAATATCAATTACAGCTACAAGTCAAGCTTACTGTTCTTAGCAAGGAATACATATTTTAGGGTCATTTTTATCACAGCTACAAGGCAATATTGTCCCTATTATGGGATATTGTTTTGGGGTAAAGTATTAATCACAGCTATAAGTTTGGCTTCCTTTCCATATCATGGGATAATGACTGTTCCAATGTTCCAAGACTGAGTATTAATTATAGCTACCTATCAGGCATCATAGTAATATCATATGATAACTGTTTCTGGGTAAAGTTTTAATCAAAGCTACAAGTCAGGTCTCCTGGCCTTATTAAGGGATAGTAACTGATGCAGGGTCAAGTATTTAATCACATTTACAAAGTAGGTCTCTTCCCCAACTTTATCATGGGATAACAATTGTCTTAGGGTCAAGTTTAAATATTATCAAGGAAAGCCTTATAATTAGATAATAACTGTATCAGTCAAGTTTTATCATAGATACAAGGCAGGCACCTGGTGCTTGTCACTGGATCATAACTGTATGAAGGTCATGTATTAATCACACCTACAAGGCAGGCTTCCTGTCTGTATCATAGGATAATAACATCATCAGGTTCATGTTAATCACAGCTACATTGCATGCTTCCTAGGTTTATCACGGTACTAACTGTGACAGGGTCAAGTATTATTTATAGCTTCAAGGCAGACCTAGTGGTTTACTCATGGGATTCTAACTATATCCAGACAGGTATCTCTATACTATATGTTTCAGTTCACATAAAAAACTTGGTAGATGTAAGTTTTTCTGTAGCATGTGCAGAATATTTTGAGTTGTGTTTGACTGAGGACCCTGTCTGTCAAAATTGGATTAAATGCAAAAACTTAAAAAATCTGCAAAAATATTACTGTGAGATTGAAATTCTGACCATAAGTAACTTACAGTTTTCCAAAAATCTTACAAAAGTATCAAATATCAGTCAGAGACAGACGGTTAGTGGCTATGCAAACTATGTAACTTGGGACATGAAAAATGTTTGCTATAAGTATCCTGGGATACGACTAATCATACATATAAAACAGTAGCATGTCCTACTACTGTCTAAATCTTGGAACATATTGCATGTGTAAGTTGGACAGGGAAATCTGGAAGAACAAGACAAAGTTCACAGCTTAACTTGTAGCTCCTTCTATGATGTACAACAACTGTATATGGCTGGCACAAACACAAAATGTTCACACAGTGAATTATTACATAAAACATTGACTGTCATGTCTAGCCACTGACTCATGTTGGCACCAAAAATGTCCCACTACTGAGTATCATAGGAATTTGTCCCCCCCCCTAAGATTTTTCCCTTAATTCCTATAATTATGATGGACAGCACAGGTTATGACCAACCTTTACAATTGTTTGAGCAATATGTACAACTGTAAGACCAACCTGTACAATTGTTAGGGCAACATGTACAAATATAAGACCAACCTGTACAATTGGATCTGCATTCTTCCTAATGTCAATACCAGCCTCACAATTGGAGTGAATGTCATTTCCTGCAATTAAATTAAATTGTAATAATATAATATTATATTTACCTTATTTACAATACAAAAATATGCAAAAAAAACTTATAATATAAATAGGCAAAAGCTCTGAGGAAAAACAAAATATTCTGTAAAAAGTGGAAATTTGAAAAAGATGGTATTTCCAGAAGAAGAAAACACTTAGAAAGACAAGTTGTCATACCACACTATGACAATGGATGGACATGTGTGTGTGTGTGTGCAAAACTGGGGCAATGGTGAGAATCAACACAAAAACATACTGGACACACTTCAAACTGGGGGATTTCCCTATTTGTGATAGCAGCAAAAACTGAATTTCCATGAACTTACTAAGCAACAAAAACATTTGAATCAATCATTGTTAATCATGTCCCCATTTGGTTAGTATTTTTTCACATTACACCATAAACATGACCAATTTTAATGTATCTATCAGAAGGCTCAGTCACTGTTTACTCTGTAAAATTCTCATTGTCAGCTTTGCTGCTTTCTCATGTACTCTGGAACCAAAAAACTTACAGACAATGACATCATGCGCTTTGGTACCAAATTACTTAAAGACAATGGCATCAATCACGTTGGTACCAAATTACTTAAAGACAATGGCATCAATCACTTTGGTACCAAATTACTTAAAGACAATGGCATCAATCACTTTGGCACCAAATTACTTACAGACAGTCACATCAAGTAGATCAAACAGGACTGAGATCAGGTATGCAATCATAGACAAAATATTTTTATACATTTCCATTTAATATAGCAATGATGATCAATACATTCATCAAGGGAGAGACCACAGTTCATAACATATTTCTGCCAAATTAAAAAGATCAGGGTGGGGTGGTGGTGACCAAACTGAATAGATGATTTTGCATATACAACACTATTTTCAAATAAGATGCTTAAGATTAATGTCGGTATCTGTCAAAAATTTACAATGGCCAAGGGACTCTAGGCATTCACAAATTATGAATGTGTGAAATATAGTTAAAATACGATTGGAGTAGCCATTTAAAAATTATGAATGTTTGAAATATAGTTAAAATGTGATTGGAGTTAAAAATTTTGTATAAAAAAAACTTATTGTTATCTATTGTTAAGCATGTGTGTTATGATTTGAATATTCATTAAGATATGTTAACACACTGATCTGGTACTTTTTGCATGCATTTTAAATATTTGCTTCCATTAAACTTATTACTGCTACTACTACAATTACTATTGCATATAATCATTAAAATCATCAACATCATCACTAGAGAAGCATACCAACTGAATTATCTACATAATAATCACACAAATAATAATGGTAATGGTTCCTTTTTTCCATTTTATAGTGTTAGAGTTAATCTGACAAGTCGATTTGAAGGTAAATGGAAAAAAAAAGCTATGGCAAAAATTGTATATTATACCAGTTATGATATAAGACAATTTAAATAATTTCTTAAGTTAGCATGAATGCGTCAGAACAAATAATGTAAAGAAAATATCTGTATGATTTTATTGAGATTGCTGAATATTTCTCTCTCTTTTACCTATCTTTCTACCTTTCTTTTACTTCTCTCTTTCCTTATTCCATTTTGTTTGTAGTTTTCATATTCTTTACATTTCCCTAATCTTTTTGTTTTTACTTTTTCTAGTTTATTTGTTTGTTTTATGGGGGAAGAAATCCAGAGACAGACAGCACAATTTTTTTTTGTTGATTTAAACTTAAATACTTTCACCATGACTTTTAATCACCATGTTTCTACTAAAAGTTCATAATACACTCATAGTAAATTGCAGTTAGTTTTGACAACTATAAAAAAGCCAACTTTCTCTTACATATAAGATCATTTTTATTTATGGCTTAATTGAAGGAATCGCTTTTTTTACAAAATTAAATCAGTTTGGTAATACAAGACTGCCTGCCTTGATCCATTGTACAGCTATTCTTTTGTCCGACTGAAATGGGAATGTGCATTGTATATCCAATTTAAACAGGATTAGCAATAGCTCAGTTTGTCAAGTTCTAGACTTGTACACTTGTGGGTTTGATATCCACCCAAACCAGCTTGGGTTGGCTGCCTCGGTTTGTCCTGGTGAAGTGAATTAAACTCCTATTTAATGGATATATTTCAGTTATTATTTATTGTGGTAATATTAAAAATGAAGATAATTTATAAAAACTTATACAACCATTTCATAGGTTTTAAAAAATATTGTGTGTTTGTGTCCATTCATCCATCTGTCACATCTTGGTTAGGTTTTGCAATGAGGTCAGTTTTCAGTTACATTGATGGGTAATTCATATTCTGTTACTGAGTTTCTAGTTTTGTGTGATTCTATTTTGCAACTTTTCCCATCAAAATCAAATATTTCTTTCTTATCTTATTAACAATTTATTCAACTATTTATAACATATCTATATATCTATATCTATATATATATATATATATATATATATATATATATATATATATATATATATATATATATATATATATATATATATATATATATATAATGAAAGATATATGTTCAGGTGCTATAATTAACTGTGAATAAAAACAACAATTTAAATTTTTCATAGATTATATACTGTATTATTAAGATGCAAAATATTATCAAGTACAAAAGTATATTGCTTTTAAATCATCAAACCATCCATTCATCATCTATCTGTAAACCTGTTATGAGTCCTGTGGCTGCCAATCTCATAAATATGCCAGACGTCCGACAGTGATGAATTTCATTCTTCAATACCACAACCTGCAAAAAGACAGAAATAATCACACCTGAGTTGGCCATTTTTACACACTAGCTATTACAACCCATTGTAAAGTACAACCTAATGACTATTACAGACCACTGTCACTTGATTATTTATAATGACAATAAGTAATCATGATTAGCCTAATGCTGATTGAGTACAAACCTGACTACATATGTTTGAGAGAATGAAGTCACAAGGGCCCAATGGTTAGCATGCCAGAAAACTGACTACATGCATGTGTTATAGAATGAAGGCCACAATGGCCCAGTTTTGCATGCCATAAAAATGACTACATGCATGTGTTATAGAATGAAGGCCACAATGGCCCAGTTTTGCATGCCATAAAAATGACTACACACATGTGTTATAGAATGAAAGTCACAATGGCTCAGTTTTGCATGCCATAAAAATGACTACATACATGTGTTATAGAATGAAGGCCACAATGGCCCAGTTTTGCATGCCATAAAAATGACTACATGCATGTGTTATAGAATGAAGGCCACAATGGCCAAGTTTTGTATGCCATAAAAATGACTACATACATGTGTTATAGAATGAAAGTCACATTGGCCAAGTTTTGTATGCCATAAAAATGACTACATGCATGTGTTATAGAATGAAGGCCACAATGGCCCAGTTTTGCATGCCATAAAAATGACTACATACATGTGTTATAGAATGAAGGCCACAATGGCCCTGTTTTGCATGCCATAAAAATGACTACATACATGTGTTATAGAATGAAGGCCACAATGGCCCTGTTTTGCATGCCATAAAAATGACTACATACATGTGTTATAGAATGAAGGCCACAATGGCCCAGTTTTGCATGCCATAAAAATGACTACATGCATGTGTTTTAGAATGAAGGCCACAATGGCCAAGTTTTGTATGCCATAAAAATGACTACATACATGAGAGAATGATTAGGATGTTGAGCTTGCATCTTGAAGGACAAAGTTTCAAATCTACCCAGTTAATGTCATGTCAGTAGCCATGGTGTGTTTTTGAGCAAAGAACTTTACATCAATTACCTTAGCACTATACAACTGTTTGTATGCCAATTTTCCTTAAAGATCAACCAAACAGTGAAACAAATCATACAATGAGAAAAACAACCATTTATTATAATCCTGCTTAAATAAACAAGCATGTGACATGTATATTATTCATGCGTATACTGGGACTAAATTTCACTCATTCTGCTAAAAAATGACAAATAAATGGGTAACCATGTTTGAAATTTGGCCACTCAGATGATTTTCTGGGCTATTCAGCCAATTGCTTGAATTTAAAAAAAAAAAATAAATCTAAATGTTTAGTTCCCCTAAAAATGCACTTTAGGTAACGGAAATTGTCTCCAAAGTAAAAAGAAAGTTGAGTATTGAGAATGGTGATCATGAACACAAAAGTGCTTTAGTCATCAGTTGTAATATATATAAGCATTTCAGATGATGCAATAATGCACCAGATTGTTTTTTTTAAATACTTGCAATAACATATGTACTCTGTCCATTAGCATTAGTTTGTTATTGCTATTCCTCCTTGGAGGATTTCCCTTAGACTTTACACACATTTATTTTATGGTCTAGTTGGCCCTAATATGAAAATGCATGCTGCATGGACAGCTAATATGGCTGCTATAGAAGCCATCTTGTTATCACTGCTTGTCCTGAATGGATGGCCATATCAACATGGGGCTTTCACTAAGATTTTAATGATGTCTATCTGGTCCTAAAAAAAAACTGGTGTCAAACTGATGTCTTATATGGTAGCAACAGTGGCCATCTTGAAAAACTTGGTATCATGGCTCATCCTGATTGGATGGCCATATCAAATTGGGTTTTCGATGAAAGATTTCTTAGATGGTTCTGAATGAAAATGGTGCCAATCTGACATCCAATGTGTCTGACATGGCATCAATTTTGTAAATCACTACTCATGAATGGGTAATTTGCTAAAAGAATTCTTATGATACCTAGTTGGTCTCATGCATCTTTTATTGCTTCAAAATCACAAATTATCAGACTTTGTATGATACCTAGTTGGTCCCAAATGGAAAAGGTGCCAGTCATATACACAATATGACTGCCAAAATGATGTTCTTCAAAATCTTGTTGTCACTGCTCTCTTTGAATGGATGATCATTATGATGGGTTTTTTCCCCCAAGTCTTAGATGAAAATGTATGTATGTATGTATGTATGTATGTATGTATGTATGTATGTATGTATGTATGTATGTATGTATGTATGTATGTATGTATGTATGTATGTATGTATGTATGTATGTATGTATGTATGTATGTATGTATGTATGTATGTATGTATGTATGTATGTATGTATGTATGTATGTATGTATGTATGTATGTATGTATGTATGTATGTATGTATGTATGTATGTATGTATGTATGTATGTATGTATGTATGTATGTATGTATGTATGTATGTATGTATGTATGTATACACACATATACACCAATATGGTTGCATTGACAAATCTTAATAAATTCTTGTCTTTACTCCCCGAATCATTACAACATGTTTTCACCAACAGACTTCTAATGATGCCTTGTTTTTGCCAAATGAAAATGGTGTCAAGCTGACACTGAATAAGGCTGCCATGATAGCCATCTTCAAAATCTTGTTGTCACTACTCCCACTGAATGTATGATGGTTTTACAACCCTCCCCCACAAGTCCTAGATGAATGTTGTACATCCAATATGGCTGTCAAGATGACAACATCTTGCTGTTACTACTGCCCTAAATGGATGTTCAATATGGCATGGAGTTTTCACCAAATTATGCCTAGTTGTTATTAAATGAAAATGATCCCAAGCTGACATTATGTGTACCACAGCATCTAAATTCAAAATCTTGTAATCACTGAAGAATATCCAAGATGGTCTGAACACTCAACAGTTAAAAGGAAAAAATGGTTTTAACTTGAATTTGTGGAAGTTCTTTTAGAACAGCAAAGGATCAGTCCCATTAATGGACGCTTACTTTTTTACTTATCAATTCTTACTAGAAATCATATAAACATACATGTTTCTCTCTTCAAAGTCAGTCATCACAGCATCAGAAACAATTTACATACTTACCCAGCTAAGTAGGTTGGAATAAAATGTTCAACCTCTATCCTGAAGTCAATAGCAAGTATTCAGATATAAGCCATTAAAGTATAATAATTCTAATACAGTATTTAATAATTCCACTTTCTCTGCAGTAATAATGATTGATGAATTTAAAAGCAACTTTTACCACCTGCGTTATATGCTCATTTTCTAAATCATTTATATCAGACCCAAGTGGTAGAATAGTCTAAGTGTTTGCCTTTGCCGATTACTGCCAACTCATCTCTGTTGTTGAGGGTTCAAGTATCGGGCTTTGACAAATGTGGGTAGCCTCCTGTTGGTTGGTGGTTCTTACCTGGGTTTTTCAAGGTTCTTTATCAACTAATCATACTGGCTGCCATGTATAGACTATTATGGGCTGAAAAATGCTGTTAAACCCAAAACAAATAACAACAAATCATTCAAACTTAAAAAGTTAGTATAATAATTTTATTAAGAACTATCTCTAATCCATGTGAACTGTAATCCTGAAATTTTTTCCCTTTTGCAAACATTTGATGTTTCTATTTTAATACGAATTAAGGTGGGTGTAATCCCAAACTACCCAACATTCCTACTTTAATGAGTGCAAATTCATAAAAATGAGTAAAATATAAGCTACATGTTGTACTTACTTGTGAGTTCTGGATACATCTGATGCCGTACCCAACACCGTTTATCTCACATTCCATGATAATTGCATGACCCTGCAAGCTCACCATTATGCCACCCTTACTCTGTGTTATTCGACAGCGTCGAATCAGACACCCCCTAATTTCATTAAGCATCTTTGTCATGGAAGTATCTTGAATAATATCAATATGATTGGATTGATTCTGACTACTGATCGAAGCCACATCAGCATGTTCAGCTGCAGCAGAAACTGACCGAGGTTGATGTCTCTCAGGATATGTCAGCATGATTACAGATTCTTCGCTTGATGAGAAATCACTCTCAGAAATATTGTGTAGATCCTCTTCATCTGAACTGCTTGTGCCTGAAATACCAATATTAATCATTATTAAGATAAACTAAGAGCTTACTCTATATTCTCACCAATAAGTGGGATTCGACTGCAAAGTGTAAACCCATACCATGCTGGAGGTTGCAGGATTGAATCCTTGACCGAGTCCTACCAAAAGACTTATGTAAATGGTACTATACCACTCCCTCGATAACTCGTGCACAACGGGGTCCAAAAACATCGACCGCGTTATAACCGAGGGCGCGAATTATCGAGGGACCTATAACAAACAACAAAACAAAACGATTGACGTACACAGGCAAAAGGGGAGGGTGGGTTGGTTTGGCATGTTAATGTTGAATACTCAATAATCGTGCTATGATTAACTATGATTAAATATTTCTTCATAGCGGTGTACTTTGTTTACTTTTGTCATAATTTGAGGATAACTTACAGGATATTGAGGAGATCATCAAAACAATAATCCACATGTTTTCCATTGGCTTAACACATGTATGATTTCGCACGCTGTGTACTAAGTCACAAATGATTGTGTTATATTGGATAAATTCTTGTTTGATCCAAAGTAGATTTTTTATACACTAGATCGACACCCATTTGAAAAAAAAACACAATGTCGATCTAACAACAGGTTGATTTGATTGCGGTATTAGTAAAATGATTTTTTTTTACAAGGGTTAGCCATTACCGACATCAATTTATTGGGTCTACAAATTTAAAATAACGTAAATTAGAACACGATAATACTTGTAGTTCGTGAGACGTTTGACAAATATCACTACAGATTTTCAAAACATCTGCTCATTTTTCTTTTTTACTCTTTGATTTCTCTGCCACCTCTGTGTATTTGTTCACGGGTGATTTTCTCTCTGAGCTGGTTTGGATAATTACATGCGGTTTTCTGATTCGCTAAGCGTATTTCTCCCGACAATGAATTTTAATTAATTCTATGTCGGCGCTGAGATCTCCAAAAAAGATAAAATATTTTAAATATATCACATAAAATTGTGAAACCATTTTCAACTGGTCAAATAAAATGAATTTTGAAAATGGTAATGACCTCAAGAACTGATGCTGCTATCGGCATGCTGCCTTTGATTTTTTTATTGTACTTTCCTTGCTTGATTTGATACAAGACATATTCAAAGTGATAAAACAACACAGGTGTCTTTTAACTGATTTTTGTTTAATGCAACAAACATTTCCCTGAGTTGTTGATCAAAACGAAACCGGCATTTATTTAGGTTATCACAGAATTACTCGAGGGTTTTGATGTGACAAGACGATTGACTATTTTCATGTTTTCATAGGAGATAATATGTTGCAATTCTAATGTTTACACTGAAGTGAAATTAAGGATTAGAACGTGAATTTCACCTAGCAAGACATTTAAGTGGTGTTTATTTTATTATCTGTTGCCACCTCTTAGCATAATATTTCGTTGATCCTGTTTCGCCAGACTGATTATTTACAGAGTATTAACAACTTTTTCTCTCAAAAATCCCCAAACATAATTTGAGACATCTAATTAGAACTTGAAAATTTCAGGATATAGATTTTATCTTTACGGCAATAATTACCATTTCCGATGATATAATGAGCTACCGTATTTCATGTATTTTTTCTTACCTTTTAATTTTTCGTACACAATCCAGTAATCAAAATAATAAATATTTAAATGTATCATAATTATTCGTATAGATGTCTTTGTATTTGAAAAATTGGTTAAGTTATCGGACATAAAATTTCCACTAAGAAGATTTACATTTAAAAAAAAGATCGAAAATACCGTATTCCCATTTTGTTTTTAAAAAATTAATGATTTATAATTATTTTTTTGTGTAAAAAAATTTACATAATATACAGTATGTAACAAGGTTCAATATACTAATTCTTATCACAAATTTTTTTCCCGTTTAACACATTTTAAAATATATTTCCTTTGAAAAAAAAAATGGGAGCCATGCCGGACTCTGCGTTATAAGTGGGTTCGCGAGTTATCCGGGCGCGAGTTATCGAGGGAGTGGTGTACTTGGCACTCAGCATTAAGAGGTTAGTGTTACGATTGGTCAGCCTAGAGTCAGGATAATGTGACTGGATAAGAAATGATGCCATATGTATGCACCATGATGCCCCATGCTTGACATCACTATAAACTGCCACACTGCAGACACCATAGCAATGACTCCAATTGTTAAGCTACTAAAAATCCAAAATCATACAAAAACCAATATATGCCATCAAATAATGCATCATAGGCTCTAAGTCCATGCAATTTGAAGGGAGTAATCAGTAAAATAATAAACTCATGTCTGCCAGTGCATTATTACAGATCAGGATTTAAGATGTTTGCAGTCAGACTAGACTGTCACACAAAAATATACAGCATTTTTAAAGGCTATATGCTTACTGATATATAAAAAATCCTGAATCATTTTTAAAGCATCAAATATTATATATACACAAAGATTTGGAGACTGATTGTTCTTATTCTGGAGGGACCATTTATCCTCACAAATCTGCTTGAGAGGGACCATTTATCCTCCCATATTTGCTTGAGAGGGACCATTTATCCTCACATATATGCTTGAGAGTCAAACTTTTCCAGAGATGACCATACTTGTAGAATCTCTAGAGTGCAAGTAGAAAAAAAACAACACATGCTATGTGTTATAGCATGCTTGTTTTGTGCTAAAGTATGTTTGTTTTTTATTAAAGCATGTTTGTTTCCAATGCAAAAGTCAAATTATTCCAATCCAATAGCAGTCACCTACACTGTGTCAGTACACACTGTAAAGTACCTACAGGTTCAAATAGCAAATAGTATAGCCAGATTTTGTATTAAATTTACTTTCTGTTCACAAGCAAGAAAAAAGAGTATCTGACATAAAAGGAATGGCAATGTATCAAAAATACATACTGCATCATCTTGTCACCCATGGAAATGATGTATCTTTTATCCATCCACCCCTAAATCCTCTGATTCCCATATAACCAGCCTCATCCCCCAAACACTGTATACTGTATTTTCTGAGGTATAAGTTGCTACTTTTTTCGTTTTTTTTTTTTAAAATGATGTGTGTGACTTATATGTAGGACTGACTTATACGATAAATAAATTTTTTCAACGACTGTGACTGATGAGCAGTGATGCTGTGCTTTAGCAAAATGCATCTGCCGGTATACTGGCAAGCCAATTGCTGGAAACTTACATACGGTACACAGAAGTATTATACCATAAGATTATCAAATTAAATAATCAAATAATATTTAGTTATATATGTGTTAAAATTTGGAGTTATTAATAAATAAAAAAATATTGAAATAAAGATTGCCATTGTATTTCCTTTATTATTTGGCATGTACATCTTAGAATCTTTTTGTCTCTAAATTCAGTCGTAAATTTCAGCACATTTTCCCACCCAAGCTGCTAGTCAAAGTCCTTTGAACTTGCACCCAGCTATTGCGACATTTTCTTTTGATGTACTCAAATAACTACAGCATGCAGAACTGGAATTATTTTGTTATTTTAAACAACGAATTATGTCACTGTAAAGCATTTCTGAGACCTCTGGTATCGCTTCATAATTAACTTCAATAGTAGTTTATAAAAACACACAATCATTTTTTCGGTTGGTTTCTCAATGGCTTGTTATAAAAAAAAAAAACCATAGCATGAATATTTCCTAGTTTTAAACTCTGGATTAAGCTAAGACTGTATAATATTTCTTAAATGAAGTTGGAAATTACCAAGTCGCATGCAATGGCCGGCGGTATCAAAGACATGATTACGGTTAAGTCCAGAGGAGAGATTTATACGCAGGATCGACTTATCTGTTGAATTTTCCAAAATTTTCTGGATTTCCTCCTCCCACGACTTATACGCAGGAGTAACTTATAGGGCAGAAAATACGGTAATAACCTAATCCCCCAAATATTAATCTTCCACCTAAACTTCTCACCTGTTATTCCTGCATCGTACTTTCAAATGTCTTTAACACAATACAGAGTTTTATCACTGACAGTGGCAAAAAAAGTCAGAAAAGTGATATCTACCTCTATGCTCTAAAAGCTGAGGCAAACAGTTATCTTATCCATACAAAAGAACAGGGTCAAATGAAAATTCATAGGACTCAGTACAGAAATTTATTTCTGCTTAAGGAAACGATATCGCTGAATGAGCTCACCTTACTATTACAGGGATGAGTTCATTATTTCAATGGCTATGAAAAGTAAAACTATATTTGTCTGATGTTTAAGGCAGATTTGCCGTAGATCAATCACATGACTGAACTGTTTGTAGTAAAGTAAGACAAATATTTTACTGAATACAGTAACATCACAGTCCTGCAAGGGAATGAGTTGACCACATGCTTTTCTCAATTATCCCCATTAACTTACTTTATATAAATGTATTTTAATCACATGAATAATTTCATGAACACTCAGTCTTGGCAGAATACAAAAGAGAAACTCCTGATTCCAAATGTATGCTCAGTTTTGGGGGACACAAAAGATAAACCCGATGATCCTACATAGACTCTCAGGTTTGGAACACACAAAAGACCCCCCCCATCCCAAGTGAAGTCTTGAGGAACACAAAAGAGACCCCTCCATGCCACATTAAGACTAACAGAATCAAATACATTACCTATATCACTTGAGTTTGGTGTTCCACTTGCTAAGTCATCATCTTCATCATCAAACATATCACTTTCATTTCCACTCCTCAATGAGGCACCAGAAGATGACCTTGACATTTGTCCATTGAAGTTCAAATCTAGTTGCAATTCTCCATCTCCAACATGCTGTGACAGGTGTTCTTTGTCTACACCCCTATCTCCAACATGTTCATCTTGTGAGCTTGTTCCTGCCTTTGGTTCAACATCTTGGGGCTCCTTCCTAGCAGCGGAGTTTGAATAAGCATTGTCAAATTTTGACCCATGGAATGAATTACTTAAAATGCTGACATTTTTTGCTACAGATGTTTGTGAGGTATTCAAAACTGGTACTGTTGAATCTATTTTTGCTGCATGGGTGACCTTGTCTGAAGAATTACTACTGAAGGCTTGATTCTGATTGCTGGCCATTCCACTGAAAAATTTTCTGTAGGATCCACTGTTAGTGGATCTATTTAAGTTTGATATATTTGTATCACTAGAGTGTACTGGATCACAAGTTAATTTGAAAGACGAGTTTTCTTTTACACTTGTATCATCACCACAAGCTCCATTATGTGACTGTGCCTCCAGATCCTTCAAATATGCACCCACCATGGACTGGCTTGAATTATGAACACCTTGATCACACAGTGTTCCAAACTGTGAATGGACATTTTCTCCTGTATGTGTAACAGGGTTAAAATCTTGTGAATGTATCGACTCGTCAGAATATTTCTCTCCATGTTCAATCATCTTAAGAATGTCATCCGTTTCTTCCGATTTGGAACGGGATTTATGATTTGTTCCAATGGTTGAAAAAGAAACGGATGATTTTGGAGCTGCATCAGTACGCTTCTGATTATTATCTTTCTTACGAAGAGATGTGCACTGCAGTGTCCTTTCAATCATAAATCTATATGTCCAATTTCTCTCTTCTTTTGGATAACCTTCTGCGGTTATAGCAGCTGAATCAGTTTGAGAAAATTCACAATTTTCAATGAAGCTTGTGTCCACATGTTGCAGAATGATGTTTGCATGTCGGAATGTGCAGTACTTAATGTGGCAGGTGCCTGGACTCTGCACATACACCATTCCATCCTCAAGTATGCAGTTATCCACCTGGAGATATCCTGACCGAATCTGACAAAATAGAGGGTAAACTTCTGAGCTAAATTCATTAATATAAAAATTGTCTCGCGTGAAAGAGATGACTGATTGGTGTCATGATTTTAATGATAGAGATGACAGATTGGTGTCATGATTTTAATGACAGATGACAGATTGGTGTCGTGAATTTAATGACAGATGACAGATTGGTGTCATAATTTTAATGATAGAGACGAAAATTTGCGTTTTAATAATAGAGATGACAGATTGGTGTCATGATTGTAATGACAGATGACAGATTGGTGTCATGATTTTAATGAGACAAAAATAGCATCATGATTTTAATGATAGAGATGACAGATTGGTGTCATGATTTTAATGGTAGAGATGACAGATTGTTGTCAGGATTTTAATGACAGATGCCTGATTGGTGCCATGATTTTAATGATAGAGATGACAAATTGGTGTCAGGATTTTAATGATAGAGATGACAGATTGGTGTCATGATTTGAATGATAGAGACAACAGACTGGTGTCATGATTTTATCGACAGATGACAGATTGGTGTCGTGAATTTAATGACAGATGACAGATCGGTGTCATGATTTTTAATGATAGAGCCGAAAATTTGTGTTCTAATGATAGAGATGACAGATTGGTCTCATGATTGTAATGACAGATTGATGTCATGATTTTAATGAGACAAAATAGCATCATTATTTTAATGATAGAGATGACAGATTGGTGTCATGATTTTAATGGTAGAGATGACAGATTGTTGTCAGGATTTTAATGACAGATGCCTGATTGGTGCCATGATTTTAATGATAGAGATGACAGATTGGTGTCAGGATTTTAATGATAGAGATGACTGATTGGTGTCATGATTTTAATAATAGAGATGACAGATTGGTGTCGAGATTTTAATGACAGATGACAGATTGGTGTCATGATTTCAACGACAGATGACAGATTGGTGTCATGATTTAGTGAGACAAAAATTAGTGTCATGATTTTAATGATAGAGATGACAGATTGGTGTCATGATTTTAATGATCGAGACGAAAATTAGCATCATTATTTTAATGATAGAGATGACAGATTGGTGTCATGATTTTAATGATAGAGACAAAATTTAGCATCATGATTTTAAAAAAAGATATGACAGATTGGTGTCATGATTTTAACGCCAGATGACAGATTGGTGTCAAGATTTAATGATATAGATAAAAATTATCGTCATGATTTTAATGATAGTGATGACAGATTGGTGTCATGATTTTAACAACAGATGATATATTGGTGTCAGGAGTTTAATGATAGAGATGACAGATTGGTGTCAGGATTTTAAAGATAGAGACAAAAATTAGCATCATGATTTTAATGATAGAGATGACAGATTGGTGTCATGATTTTAGTGATAGAGACGAAATTTAGCATCATGATTTTAATGAATGAGATGACAGATTGGTGTCATGGTTTTAATGATATAGGCGAAAATTAGCATCATGATTTTAATGATAGAGATGACAGATTGGCATCATGATTTTAATGACAGATGACAGATTGGTGTCATGATTTTAATGATAGTGATGATGGAGAGAGGTTATGACTTAAATTTTACAGATGACAGATCATCGCTAAAACTTTAACGAAATAGATAACAAATTGAGGTCATGAAGTCAAATGACAAAAATGATAGAAATTGTTACTTTAATGTCACAGATCATAGCCAAAACTTTAACAAATTAGATGACAAATTGAGGTCATGAAGCTTAATGACAGAAATGAAAGAGATCATGACTTTAATGTCAAAGATGATAAAATGAGGCCATGATTTGAATGAAACAAGGGACACACTGATGTCATGACTTTAATAATCAAATGATACACTTAAGTCACAGCTTTTGAAGACAAACGACAGATTACACCCTAATGACTACAAGAATTTCTCCCATGATCAGTCAAGATGGACAATCCCTTAAATTGTGTGAACATAGCAGAAAGACATACTGAAACAACTTTCTTAGATAAAACTCAAAATATTTTGTGAAATTTTTTGTCATCAAGGATGAGATTATTGTAGGAGAATACTGAATTACAGTTTGCAATATAAACTTCCTTGACATTTTCCAAAATTAGCAGGCATGACTGTTGTTAAAGCTTTGGGATGAGTTTTTGATTCAAAATTCAGTATACATGTAATGGAAAATGGCACCAAAAGACTGGTAAGGATAAATGATTACTTTAAGCTTAACATCAGTAGCATCTTTTCTGCTGTCATAAAATTAAGGCTGCAACATTAAAATGTGGATACAGCTGAGTTCAGTTCACAGCCATAAACATTTATAAATTTTGTATTTTCACATCTCTGCTTAAGAAGAATATTTTTCTATTAATCTTTCCTTAAAGATTGGATCATTTTTGGATCACTAAGAAAAAGACCAAGTTGATAAGAACTGTTTATAATGCAAATTAATTAACATTAAACATCAAGTTGATATACTCATGATGCTGACACAAATTTCTTTCAACTATATTATTAACGTTACACAACATGCTTGTTAATGGAACCTTGGATAACCATTCTATTTAGTGAATCAGTCTCAAGTGTGTTGGCCACTGCAGCATTTTTTCATCACTGTAAAGCCTACAAATGCAACCTATGTCCAAGTCAAGATAGTATGCTATATTACATTAATAATTTTATTATCAAGTACAGTACATATATGTAATAGTACAAAACAATATCATGTTGATTCTATGGTGGTTTTACCTAAGCTGTCAGATATATTCAACAAAGGCATTGTTTACCAAATGACTTGGATGTTTTTAAAAAATAGCTTTAAAAATTTTCAGTCATATCACTATAATGTCTGCAATGTGGCAACTTATAGCTATGTCTAGCACAGGGGCATCATGCAAAAGACATGTAGTATGATGTCCCACCTAGTCACACAATCCTGACCACAGGCCGACCAGTCCTAACAATAACCTCTAAATGCCGAGCACCTTGCAAAGCAGCTGTTAGTACCAATTTTTATAAGTCTTTGGTATGAATCAGCTATTAAAATCCAAAAGAATGAAAAGTTCTGTATAAATTTAAGAGCCGAAAATGTACTGGTCCATCAAGAATCATGATGCTGTCAATATGGCATTGTCAAAATCTCCTTTGAAATCACAAAAGTTCAAAAATAATATTAAAGTCCAATGAACACTTCTGTTTCAAATAACAAATCCAAGCAAATGTTTTTTCCTCTCCAAAAACATTTAAAATACATCTGCAGACTTGTTACAACAAGAGTACTCTTCTGGCCCCGAGTAGCTGAGTGGTCTAAAGTGCTCACCATTATGGATCTTTGCCATCTCACTTCTGTCTACATGGGTTCGAGTTTCGGATTAGATCAATGTGGGCATGTGAGAAAGCTTGTCTGTAGCTTCTTGTGGGTTGATGGTTCTTTCCAGGGTTTTCCTGGGTTCCTCCTCAACCATCTATACTGGCCGCTATGTATAGACTATTGTGTGCTGAAAAATTGCATTCAACCCTACAACAAGAACAAGAGTACATGAAATAATATACGACTCCAAAATAGGAATGAAATCTAATTGCTCAGTTCTCTCCTATAACCTTCAAGAGTCTATTATGACTATATCTCACAATATACCTCACATGACAGAACTTATTATTCAATCCAATATTTTAAAATACCTAATCATGTGACATAACTGAATTAATGGGAATTAATTCTTTTTTTTGTTTCTTAATGTCCTATGTTTCTTTGAACTGGGAAGAAGAATTATGCAACTGTTTATATTTTCTGCGTGATTAATTCCAAAACACAGCAGGACATTAACATTAAACCAGATATCACAAGGAATCAAGTAAAAAATTTGCTACTTCAAGCTGCTATAAGTACATCTAGGTAGCCATTATCTTTAAGCATTAAATAAAAAGAACATTTTCCTGCTATGAGTTAATAATGTATATTTTTCATATTGTCAATTAAAAACTTATTTCACCCACTCTATGAAATATGTTATTTGCTCCTTTCAAGCAAATATCCTCAATATCATAATACCAATAATGCAATGTGTTCAAGGGCCATAACAAGAAAATGAGATGAATAACCTTATACATAAATAGTGAGGGAATACTGTAGGAAGAAGTCCTTTTGTCTAAATCCCAAATATCAAAACTACCCTCAGGCAGAAACTGAAGCCATGCCCCACAACTTATTCATAAAAAAACAAGTAATATTATCATATCTGAAAAGAACTGTGCATCTAAACAAAATGGTTTTCCTGGAGGCAGTTAAGGTAAATAGAGATTTAGTGGTGTTGTTTTTATTTAGTACATTAGACCTATTTTCCTTTCCAGCATAAACTGACTTGTATCAATGATCTTTAAAAGCTACTAAACTCAAGTATTACTGCCTGAAGAATGACGTGATTTGCTTGTCTTTGTTTTAAAGTACAGCAAGTGGAATAAAGACATGCATATCATGTTAGCTGACCCAGACAAGTCTGATAGAACCTTTCAGTCTGTAAGCTATAAACTCTTGGGGTTCACCATGGGGTAAACAATATAATTACTGAGATCTGCTCATGTGCAATTTTACTAAACAGCTCAATCACATTTAAAAAGTATGCATGTTTGCTTGCATGTATATATAGGCATTACTGCAAAGCCAACATCTTTACTGCATTTGTTTCTCATCCATTAGGGTGCAGACAATATCATGTCTTGCCACTATTAAGCAACAAATAAATTTCTGAAAGAGTATATACCATGTACACCCACTTATATGGCCCACTGCAAACAACCCATATCCCAATATGCTGTTGCATAATATGTCTATGTCTTGTTTTACTGACTACTCCTAACACCAGATATACAGGCATGTACAGGCAAATCTGGTTCTATGCAAATGTTTAGCTGGACATGACCTTTTGTATATATGGTTATTGAAACTCCTCCAAATGTCAATTGTTAGCCTGAAGACAATCACGCCCTAATATGTTCTACTGCAAATGGCACCACTCCAAGTACCAACAAGGCAATCTAATTGAAAATGTTAGTAGCTATTTTAAACTTCAGATCACCAAGGTCCTAACAATTTGGTCACCAGAAACATTGAGAGCAGAAATAAATTGAGTGGGAAATGAATTCAGAAATGACCAAATGTGACGGATTTTTTTTAAGACAATTAAAAAGTAAATATCTAAACAATATGCTTAATATTATTCTAATTCTGTATGCAAGAACTGTCAAAAGTTATCTGCTTGAACCATAAGTCTGTCAATGAAATTCACTCTATAGCATTCTTTACATCATTTCCCTAAATATTCCCTGGTCATTTATCGTTATTTTATTTACTGACATTCATAGTACTCAAGTGTCAGCTATATCTACATTCATGGTCTGACAGCAGTTTTGCTGCTAATTATTTTGCCTTGTTTCCATGTTAGCATTTATCCAGACAGGGTCCATTCTAGACAGGATCCATTCTATAAGTTTTAATGGAAAAAATCCTGCTAACCCACAACAAAAAAGGAGAGAATTTTCTGAATGCATGAGTGATTCAGTGAGGAAATAAAGGTAGGGCTTGAAAATATCTATGTTGATTTTTGTGCAAGAAAGTTCATTTTTCAGCATGAATATCTTGGTAAATAAGCACAAATTCTGCCAAATGAATATCACATCATAATCCCAGTATCAAGGATGTGAGTTACATTAGTCACATATAAGGACCGCAACAGGAACCAGTCTCACAACTGAAAAGAGACTATGCTTTGAATTTAATGCATGTGTTTTGCCATTTCTACTAATTTTGGCTTGCAATCATCAAGTGTTGATGTCATTTTCTGCAGATATTTTACTCTTGGCTTGAAGCACTGATTAGAGTTGGATACAGAGAGATTAATTGACTTACCTTAAGGATAAAATTAGTGAACCAAGGTGCCCTGAAGACCAAATTGCTAACTCTGCCAGTAAGTGCAATCTGTTCTATACAAACAACCAGGATCACACTTCCAAGTTCACCACACCCAACCAACTCAAATGGTATTTTCGAAGACATCTCAAATTGCTCATCGTAGATCCCTGGGTAAACTGAAATTCTATCATAATCATTTGCAACTGCCAGTGCATTCTTAAGTGACTCATGCTCTTTTCCTCTCCCAACTGTTATTGTTTTACGAGTCCTTGTCCGTTTGAAGACATACAAACAAGTTGTAGAGTCTGGTTCACGGTTTGTTTGTGCCCAGAAATTTGAGGCCAGATATTGTTCTTTGTAAGCCTGTCGCCATGACACTGGTTCAGAGTGCAGATTAAGAGGCCAGTATGGGTGCTTCCAGTCTTTGCATTCCAAGTAGAGTTCATGCCACCTTGTGCTGTCTAAACTGAAGACAATGTCATTCCATGTCTTACACACACAAGCTGATCTGTTAAAGAAATAAAAATAAAAATCATGAATTGCATCAATTTGACTTAATGCATAACTGCTGAAATTTTAATACTTGATCAGAACTGGTCAAAAATTGAAAAAGTCTGAGAAAGCAACTGAGAATTGGGAAACAATTATTTCCAGAAGCAATCTGACCAAATCAGAAATACATGCTCATTGGAGAGACAGTTATGACTACTTACTTTAAAAAGCAGATTTCGACCAGAGCATAAACAGTGACCACATAATCTGATGTATTGGTCATTCACACCAATGAATGTAGTATCTAATGCGAAGTTTTCCCTGAAGGTGCGCTACGAAAACCCGCTCAAAATGGCTGTTGTTCTCAGAGGTGCCAAAAAGGCTTGTATGTGAATCAGGTAGAAAAGCCAAAAGGCGCATGTATGCAAATGCAATAGAGGCACCAAAAGGCGCTTGTATGAGGTAAAGTGCTGTTATGTGGAAGAGAAACAATAATGAATAGGACGTAATGTGTTCACAACATCTTGTTTATGGGGAAAAATTACCATAGAATTTAGAATCAGATTATATGCTTGAGAATTTCTTGAAAATCCCGTTTTAGAGGCAATTTGGCACATTTGGTAGATGATTTTGTACGTTTGGACAACTTCTTGTAAATTCGGACACTTGGATTAAAATGCAGAATTATTTTAAGGTATACATTTCCATCTTTAAAATAATGTATTTATCTGTATGATTCTAAAAGATACATACTAAATAGGAATTTGCACAGGAGTTCGTTACAAAGACAATTAGGAGTATTCATCCATGAATCCAGGGATGGGGGGATGTATAACCTGTAATTTTCTCATTTTCTTTGTAATGAACCCTGGGGGAATTTCTGGGTTACAGGTTCAAGAAGGTCATGGAGTGGGTCTTCATGTTAGCATTTAAATCACATTTTCATATGCATTTCAAGTCCAAATGTGATGTATTTCTGTACACTTTATGAATATCACTTTTATTAATTTAAGTATGATCGTTCTTTCTTGATAAAAATGTATTTTTTTACCCAAAATAACATGATATCCAATGTTTACAGAAATGATGTGTCACTGTTCAGGATTAGCCAATGCGCAGAATTGGCCGACATGGTGGTATGTAGATGTGCCATTTTTTAAACAAAAATTCAGTTGGGCCCCAGTCTTCTTCACGAGTATTAGTAAAACTTCTGTTCTATATATAGACAATATACTTCATAATACTTGCTACAGGGAAAACTAACAATTTGATCTATTTCTACTAACATGAATATAGCAATAAAGGACCATTTGGAATCTGTGACAACTACTGCTATCTTTATTACTAGCACTTAATGGAAAAAAAATCTATTTTATTCCTGACTTAAACCAGCTGAGAAATTGGGAATTAGTGATTTTTTTTTTGCATGCTGCGTGAATCCGTAAATAGTTTTAGAGTCATGAAATTCACACCAAAATCGTGAGGATTGGAGATCTATGTACATGTCTTGTGCTTTAAACTATAGTCTACCTCTCCTAATCTGTTTATGCACCACAACGTATCTTAACATTGGTTCTATACCAAGTGCAAAATGAAAACATACAATCAAGTCAAGATTTTGTGATGCCAAGAAATTCTTAGGTCTACTTGTCACAAAATTTATGTAATTGCTTTTCTGTTTTCACTCCAAAAAAGAATTTGGTATTTTGAGCAAAATTCAAGAGTTAACTGCCAACAGACAACTACTTTACTCAAAGAAGTGAATGACAGAATAAAAGCAATGAAGGCTAAACGCAAGCTTTGAATCTGAGCCACGAAAATAGAGGAATCAATTAATATGCAACAATCAGAATTGAAGGCTTTATGTAGGCTCAGTGGCTATAATGCTTTTCCAATCAACAAATGTATTATGAAGAAAAGAATTCTGCTTCATGATGCAAAAAAAAGCCAAACAATTTGAGATATATCTGAAAGGCAGAAATACACCAGTTTTTCATATTTTGATAGAGTTTGGAATTTTGTGTTTACTCAGAAGGATGAGCTAATTCTTGGAGAAGTTGTTGTTGTTGTTGGGCTTAACGCCATTTTTCAGCACACAATAGGCTATTCATGGTGGCCAGTATTAATGGTGGAGGAAGAAACCGGGAAATCACCGGAAAGAACCACCAACCGATGAGATGCTACTGGCAAGCTTTCTCACATATCCACATGATAAATGATAGTTGGTATCTAATTACACTGACTGAGACACACCTGCAGAGGTCTCAAGTCTGTGTTGTATTAATACAATTATGCTGCAATTCAGACACACCTGCAAAGGTCTTGTGCTGACAGCTGAGACAAAATCATTCGCCAGATCTCAATAGGCAATCCTGTTTTGTCTCCTGGTAAGACCTTGCTTCCAATGTCTGTCTTGATAGTTGTACTGGACATCTTTATGTCACTGCTAAGCATCAGCTGTATGTGACACTTATTTGCCTCTAATCTTTAATCTGTACCCATCTTGAATGATTGCTGCAATTAGCGTCCATCTGTAATGAGAGGAAAATTTGACATTTAAAAAATGTATAGCAGTCTGTATGGAGAAAAATATATTTCAAGTATAAGAAATTTCAAACAACTGCACTGACACATGTATACCTCTACAGCTTTCTCATTATCTTTCAAAATAGTTAAAAATTAGAAGCACAAGGCAAAAACAATGTAACATAATAAAAAATATTAGTGTTGTAAAATTCAACTGCAACATTTTAAATCTGTTACTGTAGAAGCTTTATAAACTGCTTTCTGGCAACAAAAAAGAATGCTGCTTTAAACTGTACTTCATTCTCCTTTGAGTTTCTTCACCTGAATCTGACATTTCATCCATAAAATTCAATGAAATCTCTGACAACAGGAAGTCACCTTAGCGGTACTATAATCTGAACTTAAACTACATATTTCTGTTCTGGAAATTTATATAAAATTATCATATTATACAATCTTAAATAAAAAAAAATTAAACATTTTATCTTGTGAAATTACTTTCATGATGTTATTTTGCCCGTGGTAGAATGGGTTATTTCCGCCTGTTGGAGTCGTGTAAAAAGGATCTGTGACCGTAATGGTATAGAAAAAAAAAAGTTAATTCTCCGGATTTGATTCAAGCGATGGTCATCCGAGAGTTATGCGTATAATGGCTGTGCAGTTCTTCTTGCGATTTTGAAGAAATAAAAGACGCGTGAGAAAAGTTGAATCTAGCAGAGGGCTGGAGTCGCTTGCACTCCTTGTGTTACTTTAGTGTACCGATAAGGTGATTTCCTGTGGTTTCTTGCATAGAATTGTGGGAATTTATCTAAAACAAATACCCAGGTCTTATGTATATTGCCTTGTTTTAATTTAATCACACATTCAAACAGAATTAACGGAATATAGTACATGTGCGACACGTAAATTGTAAGAAATGATACGAGCCCATGTGTACGAAAGTAGGTTTCACCAAAATAAAAAAAAAAGAAATGGATACTGTGTCACCAAATCAGCTACTGCAACTGCTTAAAATTTCACGTTAATCAACCCGTGTTTTGTACCAATGTACATACATGGAAATTCGGAACAATGGAGTGAGTACAAGTGGAAACCGTCTCAACAGCGCACAGCATCTCTAAAACTATTTTTTGTCCGTTTCCCTACACAACATAAACTCCGAAACGAGACATCCGGTGCGTATAATGAGAATTCAAAAAGCGTACTGGATACAATAAATAAGATACAACTATGTTGTTACATCAGTAAGCTGGGTAACATAAAACACTAGCCGTTATACAAGCTTTTTAACTGGAGTGAAATAAAATAATCATAACAAATTAAATGAGGACAGATCGTACATATTTATAATAAAAATGCAGGACATAAAAGATACCATAAAATGACAACATTAGCAACAACTTTAAAGACAAACAACAAGATATACAACATGCCGATATAACTTTATTAAAGTAAATAAAATGTGCATGCACACATGAAACATTACCAATTGTGTAAAGTAAATCTATGTTGTGAGTAAAACTGCACACACAAAGACAGCATTGAAAATTATCGGTGCATAGAAACACCGAAACGCACCGAAATTCCGAAACACCGGAACGCATATAAACACCGAAATGCACTTCAATTATATCGTATTTACCTTTGCTGGAAACTGCAATTTCCGAAACTTTTGACATAATCGTAACGGATAATCTATTACTAGTAAATAAATATTATTAATCAAAAATGCCGGGATGTATTAACTTTGTTAAAATCATCAAGTTAAATAGCCGAAGAGTGTAAGTGTAATTAGCAAGAATTATGCGCGGACATTTACTTTAAAGATCTAAGTACAAAGATAGATGCAAAAATGGCATGTCAAATCATTTCCGTATTTATTTTGGAATTTACATCACAATAATTTTTTTTGGCCCGTGAATAGCTAATTTTCCTATATCGATTGTTAAATAAAAATAAAAATACGACAAAAATAAACTACACTCAATTTTCCTTATATGACAGTTTTTCTTCAATATCCATGTGTATTCACTTATTTGTGAATGGCATTGTTTGCATACATTGCTAAAACATTAATCTGCAAAACATGTAGTACTGGTCTGTGAGGAGTAACGGCAGGATTCTAGTGAACCACTGATAGTAAATGTCAGACCTTTGCAGATTACACAGATTGGTGTAAAGGTATCAGGAAAGAATCAGCGATCAGATTGTGCATTTTAAACTTCCTTTACATGTGTTTTTGCTAATTAGTATCTGATATGTCACAACACTAATATGACCATATTGTCATGTTTACTTTGCAATCGAAGCATATGCACGTGCTATTTCAGAATACGATTTTATGACAATGGAATGTTTCTTGGTATAAAAGTGTTTAAACTCTGCAAATGATTGGTCATTTGACTATGTTCATCAGTAAATCAAGATAGATAGCTGAATTTTCATGTGGCAAGTGTAAATTGGAATGTGAACATGATACCATTCAATGCTCTGATTGTTCTAAATGGTATCATAGGAGATGTATTGATATGTCTCAGCAAGAACTTAAATCTTGGTCTCTGAAATGACTACAATTCAAATCCTGTGCATTTGATGGTTATGAGTATGATGCAGGAGCAGCCTTATCAAGGTAAGAGGATTTAAATAATTTTATTTAGTATGTTGTTATTCTGCATGTTAGTAAATATTTTCAATGAAGTTAACTTGGAAACTATTTTGAATGTAGTTTGCATTATTAAATAATGTCTTCATGTGTACAAAATAATATTTTCTTCAAAATAAGTCAGTAACAACTTATTATATATTTCAAGTAATAAACAAAATTAATTATATTTTTGTTTCTTAAAAAAATCAGTCAACATAAATAATAATACTATTTTCATTGCGTTTTCACTATTATTATTATTATGAATAGGAAGCCGCTTGCGTCTTTTTATTCTGATACGCTCAACCATATAAAAAAATTCTCAAAGACAATAAAGCTCGTCATTTGTAATATTAAATGATTCTTTTTATTGTCTTATTATTGTGTTATTGAAACAAGTATTAAGTTATCTTCTGTCAAATATCAATAATATACCGATAAATATCTGTAACTATTGATTTTACTGATCGCCATTATACAAAAAAGAACATTACATCAACCATACAATCATATAAATCGTTTACCGAAAGAAAAGACCGAACACATAATGGGCTGAGTACGTAATGTAGCACACTGTCTAGTAGACTCGGCAATCGAAACACCTCTGTTGATTAAACCCTCCAAGCACGCGACACGCTGTGACTTTTTAATGCTGTGTAGTTCCCGCCAAATTTTTTAAACAGTTAATTTTAGACAGAGTTGTAACAAAGATGTATAATTTCAATTCGCTATTTTTTAAATTAAGCATAAAGAAAAGAGTTCTTTTCATAAATAATTATATGTATGCAAATATATACCAATAACAATAAAAAAATAAACAGAATTTGTCTGACTTAACATGATTTTGTATGACTTTGCGTTGATTAAGGTTACGGGTCAAAACGGACCGGTACCAAAAAGGCCCACGACCAAAACGGACCAGTGCTTTAAAGGTCCGGTCCAAAACAGCCCAAACAAAAAGGCCCATTTACGTATCAAATGCCAATTACTGGTAGCGTGTCTAATACAAGTAACTATTACGTAAATATTAAATACTTGTTTAACTGTAAAATATTTATAAATATTGAATAGTATTAAATCCTTGTATAGTATAACACAGTCAGTAATCATTAAAATAATGGCTACACGCTACTACATGTTCTGCGTAAAATGAACAAAGAATGCAAATAATTGTATTAAAAAAATCATTGGAAGTGAAGTGAATCAATAATATCTTTGTTATAACATCAAGACTGAATACCAGTTATCGTCACACACACTTTTTTTGTGTATGCCAACTTTGTAATAATATTACCTTAATTATGTAATGACAATTTCATTAATGATGAATAATTTTCTTAAACTTTTGACTCTTCCTATTTGACATACATCGTTAACACATGTGTATGCGTGGTTCATTTGTGTTGATTTTATAATTTATTTAAATAGACATTTGTTAAATTCTGTGCCTTGCTTTGTGGTTGCAATGAAAGTCAAGACAAAATTGAAAAAGAATTTAGAGGTTATTTATATATAAAAAATTAACAACAAAACATTTTTAAGGTTGGATAGAAAGACAAAATGAAAAGATATCAAGTATAAGCAGCAGATATAAACAAACGCTAATGCCATTTCAGATTGATAATGCTTTTTTTATTGATAATACATGAATATTAACATCTAACATCAAATACTAAAACAATATTGAACGTAATGGACGTCAGATAAATTTAACAGCAAAATATAGTAAACAATAATACAATAACAGCAACAAATAATCATTGAACTATAAAAAAAAACAACAACATGCATACATAGATATTTACTTTTCAACACAAAAAACCCATTACAACTCAACAAAATTGCACACATTGGCTGTCGACGTTAATATTACGATATATGATGTTGCTACAGTGTTAATATTTAAACTCTGAAACCATACAGATCGTTGACGGAGCTAAAAAAAAACTTTGAGGTTTGATCTCGTGATGCATGTACCGGTCCAGTCTTACAGGAATTAACTGTTGTTTTACAGACTTCAGTCAGTTTTGGATGATGGGAAGCCAGCAATCCTTATTAATGCAGCCAGATCGGAGGAGAAGCTCCTACACACTCACAATATCAGGCCTATCGCCCAGAGCGACGACACCCCGGCAGCCGTGATCCAGTAGCACCTGCTTAGAATGTTCCATCCGGCGTTCGAAACACGAAACATACCACTGTCTATAGTTGGAGACGGCAACTGTTTGTACAGAGCAGTATCACTAGCCATTTTAGGCTCCGAACGTCTTCACAAAATGCTAAGGTTGATGACGGCTATTGAAATGATTTTGAACAAACAACTTACGATGAAAACAGTGATTATAATTTATATGACTTATTTTTAGATAATAGAATTGTAACAATCAGTTTTTCAAAACTTGTCCATAATGCAGTTGTCATCTATTCGTATTCTGAAATGGCGCATATTTATGTCCTGAGTGCAGTAATAAACATGCCAATACGGTCATAATATCCGCCCCAAATGCATCCAGAGATATCCTCAGAACCGTACACTAGAATCGTATAGGGTAGAGGTGGAAAATTTTCTGATCCATAAATGTGTAGAACGAGAACGAGGAGTCAAATGTTACTTCCAGACAATCTTATGTCCTTTAAGCCAAATCATTTTGTTACAATTCTTAAATTGCAATCTGAAATAGATGTGGTAGATTTAAATTATTCTAACTTTTTCAAAAGGAATTGAGAAATTGAAATACCAATCTTATCAGCAGATCTCAGTAAATCGAGTAAGTCCTTTGACAGCAGTGCCGACGCTGACAGGACTGAAAACAATCTATGTCCAAAACGATAAAGTAAACCTTACGAAAGAGGACGGCAATGAAGACATTCCTGCTAAAGGGGGACTAAAAGTAGGACATTGTTAGATACTAGCAAATTAGTTCATCATCTTTTATCTTCAGAAAGCTCCTTAGAAAAAAAATCACACACGGTAAAAAAAAGAAAATGTATATTTTATTATTGACTACGGATCCAATATCATAAATCGCACCAAAAAAATCAAAGTAGTTTTGTGATGATTGCGGTAGCTGGAACTCTGCTTTGGGTTACTCACCGAAATCCTATTATTTATTATGTGGAAACGGTGATTTCAAGAAAACATTTTCACAAGGGTCAATTCTGTAATAATTCCAGATTTGAAGGAGACCATGGACATATGGATTGGAAGTATATATCTATGAACCCACAACCAGAATCAGAGTTGTTGTGGTCTATAGGTACTATACTTCGCTAAAATGCGATCGTTTGTATAAGAGTTACTTGGTTAGGGGACGGTTGGTTTAACCGGTCGACTTGCTGTAGTAGAATACAGTCGCACATTTTCTGGTTTAGCCCGCCATGAAAATTCACAAGATCTAGTATGAGAATATTTACGGACACCAGACTTTGTAATGATAGAAAAAAGATCATGTTACAGACAGACAAACCACAAGTTATCTCTAAACTTAAGAAGAAATAAGGCAGGTGACGCGACCGACTGGAATGCAGCAAATACGTGACAAAAAGAAGTATGAAAAATCGAAGGGACATAGACAAACTTTTGCTGATCATATTCAACAACTTGAATAAATGATTACACAAGGCCATCCTCTCGTAAGAACTCTAATACGGACTAATGGAAAAACACCATGCATTATACTGTATGACGTTGAACATCTAACCGACAAAGAATATGTGCTGCATTGGATAGACTGTTTTAGGAGTGGATAAAACATTTAACCTCTGTGATATGCATGTGACTGACTTCTTATAAACAACTTTCTGTGGTTTAGACAGCGTACATGACAATCACCAATTTTTATAGGACCGGTTTTCGTGCACGACAACAGCAACTTTGAGAATTACTGTCACTTTTTCCATCATCTGGAGATGAAATTAGTAAGCAAAAATTCGACTAAACTTGTGATTAAAATTGACGATGAAACGGCAATGGTCAAAGCCATAAGGACCGCATTTCCAAATGGAGGAAATATGGACGCTGATGACACAATTTGTTTTGAAGAGAAATGTGATAACTTGGGATTATTTCGGTCGGGAAGTTTCTATAAAATTTATTGACTACTTTCTGTATAGACTGAAAAATCAGCTGTTAACCAAGGTAAACGGACCTACACGAATCGATTTGATCGATGATAAATGGACTAAGATCAACTGCGAGTCTATTAACCACGTGTAAAAGCAGATTGTAGAGTGGAAATAAAAGCCTCTGACAGAATTTATCTCATTTAAATGACTTTGTAGACGGACAGTTCAAAAGACTTGAGAAGTGCATTAATTGGGAATGGCGAATACCGACTGACAGTCACAGACAATTTCACATTTCGAAGACGGACTGGGTGAAACAAACTACCCACAAAGAGAAAAACTCTTCACAAAATTCAGACGCTTCTTACAGACAGTAAGTACATGACATCTTCAGACGGGTAGTCAGATGTTGTGGCTCCAAGGACACATGGAAAGAAACCAGGACAATGAAAACGGAAAATCAATGAACATGCAGTGATGAAAAATACTACGACATGCAAATAACAAGATTTTAAAAATGGTTCATTGCAACGGACGCACTATTTGTTGCATGATAATTTTTCTGACCCTATAGAACAACTTGTATGTACTATTCATGTGCTTTGAATCAGCCCGCAATTTTCAAACAGATTGTCATAAACAAATACGCGGCAAATCCAATGTTTCATTGGCATGCAACTAGTAACTTGTCATGTACATGTCCGGATTTCTTAGTCGCATTTTTTATATAAGTTATATATTTGAATTTAACATGACTTGTATAATAATTTTAAATATAGTATAAAAACGTGGTAATTACTTGGTATATTTTAGTGCAGTATATATATAGTAAATGGAACCCATCGCATTGCCTGCACGCACCAACCCATCCACCGTCATGACTAAGTACGCATCACCAATAAATGATGGCACTGAATCGGTGTTATATAAGCAGACACACTCACATGACGGCACAGTACTTAATTCTCATATATATATATATATATATATATATATATATATATATATATATATATATATATATATATATATATATATATATATATCCACACAGTCATTCCATACTACTATGAAAGAAATCAAGATATATAGGATTTTTGTATTACAAATAATTATAAATATATACCAGAAAGAACAGACTGTGCTATCTATGGATTCTGTAGTAGAACCTTGATAATAGTGGGTAAAAATAATAGCTTAAAACAAACAATACAATATTACTGATTAGAGAAATTAAATTCGTACTCTACGGAGTTACGAACCGAGGACGGCGTATAAATGGCACCCATCGTCTTGCCTGCACCAACCAACCCATACACCGTCAAACAATTTCCATAAAATGTATGAATGCATTGCTTGTATTAAACTTTTATTTCTGCCAACTATTATCAAGATTCTAGCAAAGTATCCAGGGAAACCACAGTCTGTTCTGTGTGTGCATATATATATATATATATATATATATATATATATATATATATATATATATATATATATATATATATATATATATATATATATATATATATAAATTGACTTAGTTTCATCACACCTGCAAAAAAGTGCAGAGGTTGTTCCAAATTACATGGGTTCAGGTGCCGAAATTGATATAAACATTTCCATTATCATTATATACTTTGTTAAATTTGTGTGCCTTTCAAATGTTTTGCACAGTTTATATTTACCATTATACCTACAATCTTGAATTTTGTGTGGGGATGCATCAAGTAATTGTATATATTAAATATTGGCGTGTTTGTGTATGTATGTATGTATGTATGTATGTATGTATGTATGTATGTATGTATGTATGTATGTATGTATGTATGTATGTATGTATGTATGTATGTATGTATGTATGTATGTATGTATGTATGTATGTATGTATGTATGTATGTATGTATGTATGTATGTATGTATGTATGTATGTACGCACGCACGCACACAGGCACTCGTGTATGTATGTATGTATGTATGTAGGTAGGTAGGTAGGTAGGTAGGTAGGTAGGTAGGTAGGTAGGTAGGTAGATAGGTAGGTATGCATGCATACACATAAATGTTTTGTGGTACCCAATATTTTGTAATTCACTGACTTTGGTTACGAAATGAGTTTTTTATGTTGATATTTTTAGCTCGGTTTGTGCTAGAAATATCTGTATTATTGTATTCATCTCTGTTTGTACCAGAACCTTACACCGAAATCAAATTGGTATTTCAGCACTCTGTATAGATACTGTATAGATACTAACAGTTTATATTACTATTCTTGATATTTGTTGAGAGGACATTTCTTGTCAGAAGTAAGTCACGATGACTCATATTTAATGATGCACTTCCTTGGTTTTAGTCTTAAGGACAGTTCATGGCACAACCATGAACCAATTTGATATCCTTGCATATTTTTTATCACACGTACAACGTCATACATTAGTGTGACCTATATTTTACATGTTTTTAAATTTAGTTTATGATCAATATGGTCATGCAGTATAATAAATCTATATCTGAAATCATGGAATATGTTCATAGGATTTAGCCTGCTAAGTACTAGAATCTCATCTTAAATATAGGTCAGAGTGACCCATATTGCACATTTAACTATATCTAGCTCAGTTTGACATCTTTGCTGTTATTTCTGTACTCTTAAAGCAGATGATTTGATACCTGTCATAATACTAATACCAGATCATAAAAGGGATCTTTCGATTTTTTTGTATATAATGGGACACTGTGACTTTTATTTTATTACTTGCTGGCTTATTCCAAGTTCCTGCTTTTAATGGCATGGCTCTCTCTCTCTCTCTCTCTCTCTCTCTCTCTCTCTCTCTCTCTCTCTCTCTCTCTCTCTCTCTCTCTCACACACACACACACAAACAAACACAAACACACTCTCTTTTTCTCCCACTATTCATATCTCTCTCTTATATATCTGGATGTGTGAATGTATATAATGGATGTGTGAATTCTGATTAGAAATTAATGTTTCTGGAAATTTTTAATAAATTATTGAATTTATTCTGGTTAATGTTTGGAATTTTTTTATTTCATTGAAGATATTTTTCCTCTATTTCAATCAACATATACAATAATAATATATTATTAATCGATTAAAAATTTGTACAGATTTTAATTATTTTTAGATTCTGGTTCTTAATTTTATTTAGAGCCATGAAGGTATACATATTAGGAACTTACCAATGCTGATGTTTGAACAGAAAATTTTGGCATATTGAATTCTCTGTTATATTTCAGTATAACATCAGAATCACATTGCTCTTATATATTGCTTCTGATTGGGTCAATTTTGAAGCACTATATTTATATTACACAACATTGATACATTCGTACATAGACTAAGGTCAAATTAACAAGAAACAATTTGGTCAGTATGCCCACTGTTTATTTACATTACTTAATGAGGATTTCGTAGTACTTATTGATTTCTAACGTTATATTCAAGCACTATCCAATAATATATACAATATACAAAAACAAACTTTTATACTACATTATTGACATAGACTTGTGTAAGTCAGTCTCTCTCTCTCTCTCTCTCTCTCTCTCTCTCTCTCTCTCTCTCTCTCTCTCTCTCTCTCTCTCTCTCTCTCTCTCTCTCTCTTGTTTAACAGAAAGATTAATAGAGAACCACTTTTGTAGCATTTAGAACAAAATCAACGCAATACACTATTAATATAAATAAAAATATAGATTTCATTTCTTGGTCTATTTTACGAGGGTGATACTCGCTTTAAATATGTAAAATCATCGTTTGTGACTTCTTGAAATGTTTTATGCAACAAACTAATATAATCTATACGAATATAACCCCATGGAAAAGACAAGACAGTATTTAATAAATCAAAATTTACACCATCATCCAAGATGCAAAATCACCAACCATATATTTAATTCGTAATACATTACTTTATATTATCGATTTGTTATCAACGACCATTTCAAACAATACAAAAATTAATAAGAAAATGGGTGTCCCTAAATGTTATGAATGTTACCAACGCATTTCACCAGTTAACACTATTGTAAATAATTAACTCGGGTAGAATGAACATCAACCATACATAAACTAGTTCATTTCATGACAGATTTTACTACTTCCCAGAACAAAGTCTTTCGGTATCAGGCGCTTTTTGAGGGTTCTTGCACCGATGACGTTTATTAGCAAACCACTTCTTCGCCTGTTCCTTGGTGTTATCACCAGCTTTTGCAATGGCTTCCAACACCAAATTGTTGGGGTATGGATGTTCATAATTACTAGCATACCATTCCTCCATCATTTCCACAGCTCGACGAGAAAGCATCGGTCTTTGGCGAGGTATATACGATGCATATTTCTTGCTATCTTTTGCAGCATCATCAAGCAAGTTCCCGCTTTTCTCGACACGATTCATCATCGTATGAAGGTTAAGGTCAAATCGAGATTTAACTGAGTCAATATAGCTGCATGAGGAGTCACTGTCATTGAGTACCTTGACAGGTTCTGTCTCATTCAGTTTAAACTGATCTGGAAAAATTTCTGATTGTTGATTAGTTCTCTGTAAATAAGAATGACTAAAGTTCTTTTGAAGGACATTCACATCCTTTGTAGAATCCTGTGTACACATGTCAATTAGGGTCATAGGCAGGAGATGCAGCTTGCATTCATCCAATAATACTGCTAGTAGATCCTTAAATAATTGATTATTAAAGAAAGCAGAGTCTGGTGGTAAATTGAAAAGTCCAGTTCTTGTTATCGGGTTTAAGGCGTGTCCAGTAAAGGTTGTGTGACTTTCACAGATGGGAGTGGAAGATGTAGAGTCCAATGACGGGGAATATGTCAGTGTTGATGGATTCGTGCCGGTCCCCTTTCCTGGCGATAAATAGTCCATCAAATCATCAGGATCAACAAATGTAGAGGCTTCTTCTAAATCTATGTCATGTAAGTCATCTGTTAGTCTGCTAGATGTTTCTACAGTGAATGAATTAAACGAGTCATGGCTGGAATCATCATGGAAGCGCACTTTGGACTGGCATGGGACTGCAAATGATGCTGTACTTTGGCTGGAAGTGTCATCAATATCATATTCACTAATACCAGCATCTTTTATAAAATCAACACAGGAACTTGTTTTTTCCGAATCTAAAGTCCCAATCGAAATGTCAAACGAAGAGGAGTCTTCAGAGGTGATGAAAGTCGAGGTTGCCATGATAACAAAAATTAAGAATGAAATTGTATCAAAGGTACGTGAGAATATTACAGTTCTTTAACAGATAATAAAGAGTGCTGTCACAGAATTACGTGTTCACTTGTCTCTTTCTCTGTTAATTTGCAGCACAAATCTAGCATTATAAATTTCGGAAAGGCCTACAGCACAAAATTGGCAGTCTGAAAAATCTGATGTTTTAATTTCGTTTTATTTATAAGGAACATGGGAGTGGCTTACCTCTATTAGAATAAATTTTAATCCCTATCATTGGCTGGGAATAGTGTAGGTCAATATGGTCTAAAATATGATTGGATGCCTTGTGTTTGTAAATGCAGATACCATTGAATGGTTAATATAACAAATTCAATTTCATCGGCTGGGTAATTTAAATTAACGCTATAGCAACTGCGTAAAACCCCTATGGTCTAATGATTTCTGGGTGCTTAAAAAAAAACCTTATTGAAGCCCAGCCTACAAGGTGGATCTACTCGGGTCATTACCGCTGATTAGTGTTCCCCAAAAATAAATTTCAACTTTTGGGGATTATCTCCGCTGAGAACTGTACACTACGTTCAAAGCTTAGTAAATTGACGATAGGATTAAATTATATCCTTTCGGTTGTGCAACCTTAATTGACAATGTTGATGACTTTAAATCGATTTTATATTTTGAAATACGATTTACTAGAGTGTTATAGAGTTTAAAATAAAATATTAACTAATCTAAATAACATATTTGTTATTTGTTTATTTGTATTATCTCATTTAGGAGGGGAAATAACCTACTTATTTTAATTTCATCAAAACATTTTTAATGAGTTTGAAAGGAAATTCATTCTTATATAATGTACATAGCATTAAAACTATTGTTATTATGACTTCTATCAGCTATTTAAAATTGATGATAAATGAAAAAAAGACAAGTTACGTCGATTATAATAATAATAATAATAATAATAATAATAATAATAATAATAATAATAATAATAATAATAATAATAATAAATAATAACAGTCAGCAAATTTTAAGAACGATTTCATCATCCTCAGCATTATGAGAGAAAAGACAAATATATTTTGATGAAAAAGAAATACAGTACTTTACAGATTTTATTTAAGGATATTTCACAAAACGAAATTACCTGAAAGTAAAATTGTGAATAGAAACCATTATTACTAATTGAATTTCTGTGTGAGAGAGAGAGAGAGAGAGAGAGAGAGAGAGAGAGAGAGAGAGAGAGAGAGAGAGAGAGAGAGAGAGAGAGAGAGAGAGAGTTTATGAAATAAAATATTTTACAAAAATATATTAATATGGTTATTGACTTTAGAAACCAAAAGATCCATACTGGATACAAACGAAAGTAGATATTTTGGAATCCAGATGCATATAGTTTCAAATTACAGCAAATTATAATATATGTATCATTATATAACTTTTTTGTTAATAGGCTGTGATTTGGGTGGAAATTACAAAAAGTAAGGAAATAATAAAATAATTTTGTTTTGAGTGAGCTTAAAAGAAGTTTGAAAATTTTATTAGGAAAGAATAAAATAAATTGAATCGCGATGCAGGTTTTGAAACCGCGACCTCTTGATTGGCAGCCAGGACACATCAAGGCAGATGTGGGTGTTTTTATGTACTAGACAAGACAAAATGCCGGTAAAAAAAAATATGATACTATCGTGTATACAACAGAAACTTAGAATATGCCCTTCCCTTAGAGTCGATTGAAAATTTTTAATCACAGAGAGAGAGAGAGAGAGAGAGAGAGAGAGAGAGAGAGAGAGAGAGAGAGAGAGAGAGAGAGAGAGAGAGAGAGAGAGAGAGAGACAGACAGACAGACAGACAGACAGACAGACAGACAGACAGACCATGGATCCTTGCAGAAAGGCAGAAAATAGATATTAGCACATGCCCCTAAATAAATTCAGTAAATCAAAAGTAAGAAAATCATCATGCCATTGATTAAACTTAAAATTAGCTGTAATTAATTGAACAGGGAAATCCAACTGAGCAAGGCTTTTAATGTCTTTAATATGTTCTTGGAACAAGAAGTCAAATAAGTGATTATTTACGTTCGCCCTTTAGTCAGATGATTGCGTATGTGGAGGAGGTGATATTTACTCTGTACCTATCCTGTTCTCCATTGTATTTTCAAGTAAATACGTCATGGTATGTATTGCACAAATCATCTCCACAAGTACAGAGCTGATCACGTCTCTGGCGATTACAGTAAAAATCATTTTTTTTAAATAACTACATATAAGTATAATTCTTTGTATGCTCAGGTTTTCTTTATCTGGATTTAATTTCTGAGGATAGAATATTTACTTTCACTTTATATTGAGTCTAGGAGCGAATTCGATATATGTTAAGATTGAACTTCCTTTTCTTTATTCAAGCTATATCATACATATTTACATTCAAAATGATCGGATATGTAAATATCAAAAATCGCATCATTCTACAAATATGTAATGGAACGTGATATAACTCTTTGAAATCGTCACTCAACTTTTGTAATTGTGACTTTTTCTATTAAGTCAGGAAATGAACTTGATGTATTTGACGGATTGATGACCCCATTCAGGGAGATAGCAAAGAAACCCATACCGCACAATACTTGCTTAACAAAGCAGTACACAGGTTTAAATCTGATTCCTTAACGTATATGGATCAAATATAAAAAACATTCCCAGTTTCAGAAATATGGTAACTGAAATTAACTTTAGATCAAAATTTTATTAAAAAACAAATTTTAATCGATTTGGGTAGGGTAGAGTTAATTTTTGTTCCAGGTGTGAGATTCTTGAACGAATTTTATTCAAGTAATTCATGTGCTTGGACAGCAAATAAGATTAAATATTATATATATATATATATATATATATATATATATATATATATATATATATATATATATATATATATATATATATATTCATCCCAAGTTATATCAACGAAACTGATGAATATATATGAATTACTTGAGTAATAAAATACCTCTGAAACATAGTTTGAATGATGATCACAAAAATTGCTTTTGTGTATTAACTGCATTTCTTCAACTATCAGATATCCCAAACTCTTCCTCCAAAATTTAAGCTCGAAAGCATACATTAGCCAACCCGATGTGCATTTGTAGTATGCACTAGGAACGGAAATCAATATGGAATATGTAACTACTCTGAATCGTGCAAATAACAATTAGTGATAATACATGAATATTAAATTCATATAACAAATTTTATTCATATACCTTACTTACGTATCGGCTCGTTCAAAGTAACAAAAGACAACAAGCTTTGTAAATTTTAACAAAAAAATTATTTTTCTAGAAAACATGAAATAATGTAAATAATTTAAGCAAGACTTACGGTTTAAAGAAATAATTCAAATTTTGTTCAAAATAGTAATACAAGTCCTGTAAAAGTTCTAAACACAGTCTGAAGTGTCTGAAGTTCCAGTACAAAATGGCGGATGATCACGCATGACGAAGGCTAGCAAAACAAAATCCAGAATTTACGAAATGCAGCACAGTTTGTATTGTTCTGTTTCAATTTAGAATATTTTCGAAAAGTGTCTTTGTCCAAATCAGTAATGTTGTTCTCCAGGAAATACATTATTCATAAAAACGACGTAAAAATAGCTCCTCTAACAAGACATGTTGTTCTACGTAGTCATACGAACAGACAATTTCTTCTAGCACACAATATACCTTTTTTAAGGTAATAGAAGTTGTATAACTGACATTACGACTCTACAACTGTGTATGATTCGACTACGACTGTCGTCTGTTGACTCTGGACTACGACTGCCTGTCCGTGAATGAGTACGACTTACAAAAATCTCAAACATATAAATGAAGCTAATGCGTTGTTTGAATTGCACGTGCACGAGGACGCATGCAATTTCGTAATACGTTAGGAAAGCCTGACCCAGTATCAGCCAATCGTTTTCAGGGCTATTCCTGAATGTTTACTTGTAATTAATTTGTTATCATACACAGCACGTGCTCACATGAGTCACATCTACGACTCGAGTAAACACTGTTTTTCAAAAACATGTTAGAATGATATTAATATAATTATGTTAATAATTACATTTTATGAAATGAAATGAAATAAAAAGATTTATACAAAATTCTTTTCTTAACACACACATACTTTAACTACAGGGTTGTAACATTACACAAACAAACACCGAACTATACAAACGTGCTTAAACAGATTTTCACTTTATTTTCATAATGTCGATCACAAGACATAAAAAGCTGGATATAAAAGAATGTTGAAACACAGTGTTCCAACTTGTGATTTTAATAATTTTTAAACATTTGTGTGTTATATAAAAATATTGACATATGTTCCAAAAATTGTGTGTATTAAACCCATTTCTGCCACTATCCAGTATTCCATTCTCGTCTTCCAATAGCAGAATAGATTTAAAACAAACGGTCATTGAAAGACGGAAATGATTTTACAAGCCATTGTCGCATGTTTCTTTGCATTTGGACCATTATCGTGCATAATTCATGATAGTTACACTTAAACAATATAGCTGTTTCGCCGGCAAATCTCACACATTTTGGAACTTAAGATACTAAGAAAAATGTATTTATTAATAACCACAATAGAATAATCAACTTAATAAATCAATATTATTATGTGTTTATCATTAATAGCTGAAGCAATAAACTTGTGTATACATTGCAATATACGATGTTATTAATTTTTTTTACTTTCCAAAATGTCGTCAAAATTAGCAGTTGTATGTATAATTCAATATTAATTTATTATATTATATAAATAATATTGAATTATACATACACAACCAATATACACGTATATACACATACGATAGAATTGAAGTGCGTTTCGGTGTTTATATTGCGGTTCGGTGCGTTTCGGTGTTCTATGCAGCCGAATATTATGACATCAGGAAAGAGAACGCTAAAAATGAGAATCGAAAAAAAAAATAATTAGAAAGAGATTCTAAAAAGTATCTGCGGAACTCACTCGGCTACTCTACCCCGAGTCTAGCTATCTCGGGTTCTGTAGGATAGGTCTTGATAACACGATGTGTTAGTCTGAGGAGTGGCGCTCAAGAGCGTGACAGATTTATACGCCTGGTCGCCAACTAAATCGTCGACTGTCTTCTACATCGCCGACTAGGTCGTCGACTGGACTGTCTTCTACATCGCCGACTAGGTCGTCCTCTGGGTCACCGAATCGATTGTCCACTGGGTTGTTTTTCTCTGTTGCCGTCTGGGCCGTCTTCTTGGTCATAGACTGGGTCGTCGACAGCGTCGTACTCTGGACTGCCGATTGTGTCATCTTCTGGGTACTCGACTGAGTCACTGAATAGCCGTCAGGGTTGTCTTCTTGGTAACAGACTGTGTCAACTCAGCCGTCCTCTGCGTCGCAGACTGTCGTCGACAAGGTCGACTAAGTTGCCGAGTCGTCGACTGGACAATCTCTTGGTCAGCGAATGGGTCATCGACTGAATTGCTGTCGGTGGTCGTCACTCACTCAAGATAGACAAAGAGATGAATAGGGCAAACAAATGAGAAGAGAAACCTTAAAGCTCACTGGGAACCTATATTATACAATCGTGTGATATTATTATAGTCAAAAAGAAAACTCATTTGTTATATATGCACACCATCAATATGTATAATTATACTTTAAAATCCGTTTTTTAAAATGAAAAATATCATTAGGTAATCTCCGTAAACAATTGGCAGATTCCTCGTGTCAAAAACGGATATGACGTACATTTATCCTACTATTCAACCTAGTAATTCAAGTGTTTAATTTCCCTACGTATCTATGTGAGGTATATTACGATCATGTTTTGTACAGCAAATATGGTGCACTGTGTTGCATATAGCCAAAAGAATGATGATGGGACAAAAAGGGTTCTTTCTTTTTTTCGAAAGACCCTGTTTACCAGAAGAAGAAAAAAAGTGGATTCAAAGCGTGGGATCGAATATGGTATGGAATGTGAGAGCTGAATCAGTTATGCCTGATTTTAGTCAATTTGGTCCAAAGGCAATTCGGCCCAACTCGAAAGACAATTCGGTCCAACTTGACAATAGTTTAAACAAGTTCTTTTTCTTCAAACAACAAATAGATACGATGTATGACAGATTTTAGGAAAACGGTTTTAGGAAAAAACTAAATTTAAACAAACTGTCTTGATATTCTTAAAAGAAAATAATCATACATCGTAACATACACAAACTGATCTATCTTGCTTGTTCTAGTTAAACTATTTATATACAAATTTTTTAATGCTACAACAATATATGCATCTGCACTACAACATTTCCAATTTAAATCTTCCGGTCAACATTTCAATATTCATTTAGAAAACAATAATACTTCATAGGTAATATTTTACAGCATTTTGTCAGTGTATGAAACTCTTACCAACTAATTTTATTATTTGTTTTTATATTTCAAGTAAATTGAAAGCTTGTAATTACTAGTTAACATATTCAATCATATTTTCTCCATTATTCCATACAAATATAAAAGGAAGTAATTTTGTATCGAATTTGTACCCACCCACCCACCCGTGCGGAAAATTGATAAACTTACACTTTTTTGAAAATAAAATGACAGAAACTAACCTTGTATTGTTATCATTTATTCTTTCTTTTTTCATCATGAGAAATTTATTAAAGAAATATTTATCCACGAACTCATTATATGTAGCGGAATCTGGCTTGAGAATGCATCTGTTATGACAGAAATTTTTAGTAAAAATGATAACAGGAATTTCCTTTAAATTGTGTTAAAACTAATTTTTCATTTTATTAATTTCTCTTTAAATTATATTGGGAGTAGTCTCCATTAAAATAGTAGAGTAACTTTTATTTATTAGAGTTATTTCTGTTTTGATAAAAATTGCTTCTTTACAACAAGTACAAGTTTCATTCTTGTATGTGTATACTAGCTCAACAAACAACCTTTGCAAACAGGTACAAATCTGCTCTTGTATTATACATGTACATACCGACTCTATAACAAGTACAAAGGCTTCTCCGTATTATATATGTATATTCCGACTCAGCTAATAATATACACAGTTTCAAAAATTCTTAACCTACGGTATGACTTAGTAAACTAGGTTCAGACAAAATGGTGACGTAGCAGAATGTGACACAAAAGAACATATACGATTCCATCAGGATAAACTGGATCTTTCTGGTTGAATCACGCAGTACATGCATGGTGCTATCATAGCACACCATGTCCACGTCTTTACCGAAAAAGGTTAAAGGGTGTCTTGAACTAATATAAATAAGCGCCCAAAATTGCTGGCACCTTCAGCATTGCTGCTTCAAACTAGGAAGAGATTCTTTTTGTATTTCTTACTGGTAAGAATCGTTTATGTTCAAAAATGTCTTAAAGAATAAGTACTTTTAGAAGTTAACGATTTATTTTGTAACCTCTTTGTCGAAATATTTTTGTGAGTTCTCTTTTATTCTAACATTATCATATAATGGGATGTTTAATTGCATTTAAGAATTCAGATTTGTATTTATGATAATAGTAAAATGATTAAATTGACTACTGACTTCATGTTTAGATTTAATTTGGGAATTTAAATATCCTTAAATGAATAAATAATAATGTTTAGTAATCTATTCAAAATTAGTATTTTATCTTAAATTGAGTAAAATCTATTTCTTCAAAACGATTGTTGCATTAATCACTACTATTTTATGATCTTTAATTTAGTCCAGATCTAATTATCTGGACTAGATTCTAAAACTCGGAAGCAACAAATATATGAAGTTGGTGAGCTTGAAAGAAAAGCACAATATGCATTTAATGTATCTTTAAATCTCAAGGCTTTGTGAACAGTATTTTTAAAATGTAGCATTGTATAACTTTCTGAGAATTAATCACTAGGTCGTCAAGCGAGTGTGTCTGCTACACACGAGCTCATTTAATACCGAATCAGTGCCATTATATCTATATATATATATATATATATATATATATATATATATATATATATATATATATATATATATATATATATATATATATATATATATATATATATATATATATTAAAAATAACACGGCTTTTACAGCTTTAGTATCAAGCAATATGATATACCATTGGTATACTATTGACATATCAAATTATGATCGGTCATGTGCAATAATATGCACAATAAACATTGGAATGGCATGCTCTTAATTCTAAGCCTATAAGTTAATGATGCATTTCCACTCATTAAGTATTAATTATTAGAATAAATTATCCCCGTTTTCTAAATGAATTGAACAGGAAAAACTATATCATTCCAATCCTTTCTGCTTTTCATTCAAAGGGCAAATATTTTATTGCTTGTGGTATAAATAAAATATTAGTACAGTATGATTGCTGTATCAATGACATGCCACTCGCATAAATTTTCATCAGACAGAAATTTGGCTAACCTCGTTTCCTTATTATGTAATAGCTATGGATATGGACAATTCTCCGTTTCTCGTCGTCATCGTCATCATAAACCCATGATGCAGAACAAAGAGAAGTAGATGCAAGTTGTTATCAAATTTATCATTGATCTTTACATTTCCTTTGTTGATAAAAGATTATGTGCATAAACTGCTGAAGATAGACTTGTTTAATGTTGTTTTACTCATTATCAACGACAAAATGATACAACTTATCGTGGTTCTATCGTGGAAACTTTTATTTAATGTGGGTTAGTGTATTGGCCTTGAAGTGCTTTAAGTGCATGTCATGGTATAAAAACCTATCCTAATAAATGATTATATAGTATGTATGTATGTCTGTATGTATGTCTGTATGTATGTATGTATGTATGTATGTATGTATGTATGTATGTATGTATGTATGTATGTATGTATGTATGTATGTATGTATGTATGTATGTATGTATGTATGTATGTATGTATGTATGTAGTTATGTATGTAGTTATGTATGTATGTATGTATGTATGTATGTATGTATGTATGTATGTATGTATGTATGTATGTATGTATGTATGTATGTATGTATGTATGTATGTATGTATGTATGTATGTATGTATGTATGTATGTATGTATGTATGTCACAAGATTCTGTTCAAGACTCTTAGTAAATATTAGTTTCAGTTTTATACTGCTTATTACATTAACTTTCCCTATCGCCACTATATGTATTCATTTCATAGTACTCTGTAGATATGTTAGAGTGTTATGCAATTTAATTCTTTCATTTAACAGTCATTAGTTCATTGATAGAATTGACGGATTTGTAATCTAATCTTAATTTTGGATGTATTGTACTATTACCATGAGTTAATGATAATTGCATATTTATTCATGATTTTTCTATGTTTAAATGATCTTGCATGTCATTTGTTACTGTATGCAAAATTTTAGTGAATATTATACAATAGCAATCGAATATTTATCTTGTTGAGCGGAATTAGCTAGAAGGAGACGTAGAGTAATTATATGTTACTGTATTTGTATGGGAAAATATGAACGAGTTTTTCGGATGGCTATACTGCACGACCTTGGGAGTGCAGTATATCTGCAAGACCTTGGGAGTGCAGTATATCCATCCGAAAGAACGAATTCATATTTTTCCATTCAAATGCAGTAACCTTTTTATTATATGTTCATTTTGTTTCATTACCAAAGAATTAATAATAAAATTCACAACCAAAAATATTTAATGATAAAATTTATTATTTTATTATTGAAATAATAAAGTTCACAATCGTATATTCCTTAAATGCACAATAATAGTATTCATGCGCACATAGCTCCTCCCATCGACCTTTTAACTTCATAGCGTACGGTGCACTCACGTGCATCAAGCACGAGGTATGCAATATGAAGGTGTTAAATATCGAGGAATATTGAACGAATCTGACACAGTAAAGATAACGGAGAAACAAAATGAGTATATAATAATGTATGCTGATATATACCGCAAGTTGTGTTTATATACACCACCCACGTAACAATTGCTGCTGTGAGGCGAAATCCAATTAGGCCAGGTTTGGATGTATTTAGCGATGTATATTACAGGGGTCATTTGTAAGGAGCGTTAATCGTAATGTCACATTAGGTCAAATTTATGTATTGTGGATAGATATTTATGGTTTTGAAATAACGAAAGTGAGAGATTATATATATATATATATATATATATATATATATATATATATATATATATATATATATATATATATATATATATATATATAATCGGCGAGGTGGTGAAAATGTGCCGTTTTAGCCGTAATAGTGTTAGTTAAGGGAACAGCTTTCTATATCCATTCCTGAGAATCCGATGAAGACAGTCCAAGAGGAAAGTCCAAATTAGATGGATCAGAATAGAGGAAGACCATGCATACACGCTAGACGTGGAATATACCAAACCTAAAGAAGGAGACGTCAGGTGATGCAAGACGGAGTAGACATTGTACTCCTATCATCAGTCGTTACTATGATGACCAAATCCGTAAATTGAACACTGTTATTAAATTCCATTAATGTTAATCTGTTGGATTGAAAATGCAATTTTATTTTAGTTTATGAAATGATCAATTAAAATTTAGTTTATTGTTACGCATGTTTCAAAAATCTAGTTTTGAATAATGTTATATTTTGAGTTTTTTTACGGGTGCAGGAGGTGAATTCCATTTGAAATGTTTCAGAAAATCCTGACATTTTTAAGAGTATGGGGTTAATTTGTACAAAGTTTACCATCCCGAGTTTATTTTAGTTCATACACTGAGTAAACACATTGCAAATAATTTAGGATATATATTTGCGTTCATTTGTATTTGGTCACTTATGTGCAAGGAACTTCTTTTAAAGATCAGTCCTTTGTTAATTATTTTGCCACACACATTCTGTAAATAGGTTATCATATGCATGATCAGGAATGCACAACTCTTGCTTCGTTCTATCCATTTTCAAGTTTATTAAACCGGTATTCTTGATATGGTGCACAGCTACCTCAACCGTAAAGTATTTACCCGTAAATGAAAGCATTTACTTATGAATGAGATCATTGACCCCATGAATAAGATCATTTACCCCATGAATGAGATCATTTACATATGAATGAGATCATTTACTTATGAATGAGTTCATTTACATATGAATGAGATCATTGACCCCATGAATGAGATCATTTACATATGAATGAGATCATTTACATATGAATGAGATCATTTACTTATGAATGAGTTCATTTACATATGAATGAGATCATTGACCCCATGAATGAGATCATTTACATATGAATGAGATCATTTACATATGAATGAGTTCATTTACATATGAATGAGATCATTTACATATGAATGAGATCATTTACTTATGAATGAGTTCATTTACATATGAATGAGTTCATTTACATATGAATGAGATCATTGACCCCATGAATGAGATCATTTACATATGAATGAGATCATTTACATATGAATGAGTTCATTTACATATGAATGAGATCATTGACCCCATGAATGAGATCATTTACATATGAATGAGATCATTTACATATGAATGAGTTCATTTACATATGAATGAGTTCATTTACATATGAATGAGATCATTTACATATGAATTTGAGCATTGACTTATGAATTAGAGCATTTATGAGCTGTTGTAACATATACTTCATTATTCTGAGAGATATCCTTTTCTTTAACTAAGAAACGTAATTGTTCAGGACAATTCATCAACTTTACATGATGAAACCAACGTAAAGTTTTATGATATTCAACATTTTCACATTAACTGTAAGCAAAAGTTTGAGGTTAAAGGTTTAAAGGTTATTGAAGGATTTGTGATATGTCCAAGATCCTTTACGTAACTTTTCTATCATTTACTGGCATTACAATTTTGTATTGTCTATATTCCGAACGTTGTCTCATGATTTCAAAGTACATATCGGCCAAAATGAGTGATAAAACATAAGAACGCTTTTATACCACGAGCAATATAAAAGTAATTTTGAATAAAAATCACTTTGTCCTTGTAAGTCTATATATTGCAATATAAGACTAAATCTATGGAACTTACATTGTTCTTCACTGACTAAAGAAACATTAATCTTCATAATATAATTTTTTCTCAAAAATCTTGGATCGAAATAATTGTGACGACTCTATTGGTCTGAAACTATTTATCAGAAAATAGCAAAAAGTTTAGTCAAATCTATAAACAATTTGTTCTCTGTCATAAATTAAAAATTTAAGAAGAGCTTTCAGTATTGTGAATTATTTAAAAAAATATCCTAAATGTCATATCAAAAGCCGAAAAGTACAGAATGTCCAGAATGAATTCCAATCGTCTTGCATGTCGTAATGTATCACTGATATAATCAAGGGTTATTTTGAATCCCAAAGTTATGGTCTTATCTAGAAAGTCAAAGAACACATTGTAAGTCCTAAACATAATTTAAATAAACAATTCCTCTCAAATTATATATGAACACAACTAAAATTATTCCAGACAGATCTTTTAATAGGAATGAATAATTGTTTGCCAAATCTCGTACTTGACCTGCAGTGTAATAGATTTCCTATGGAAAACCCAGGTCTGGAATTTTAAGTTCAAGTACACATCTCGTTTACCTCTTAGAATCATAATAAAAAGCAGATAGGCACAACTCGTAATCAGGGATAAAATTAAGCACACATATCAATACATATTTAAGACTTTCTTTACAATGTATGATTTTAAATATGTAAGAATTTTATCAATATCCCATGTAATGTTAGATATTTCTTGCTATATAATGTACATTTGCAATTTAAGTTAAGCAGACAATTTTGTTGCAATTAAACTAAATTGCAAGCAAAGTTTTCACACAGATTTGTACATTGTAATGTACACTTAGGCAAAATAAATTTTTTGCTTTGTTTCTTATTTTTAATATCATTAACTTTAATCACACTTTAATCTCATCCAATTTAATACTACGTAGTCCTGTACCAACAATATATGATGCTCTACAAAACACCCATATATATATTCTTCGTTCCATCTCTCTCGCCGTTTCGTTGCAATGGATGCCGCAGGCGTAAAGATATTTCAGAGCATTTTAACAATATGATGTACTTTTAGCATATCTTGGTGCCAAACAGATCTATTTTTTAGCACAGCTCATTACCAAGAATATTAGTTTGCGCTCGAGAAACATCGTAATGTATCCAGTTGTGTGTGAGATGTCACCGGACGTTTCTAATATGTCTGACTCTAAAACGCATTCATAATATAAAAGAATTGAAGCATACCAGATGAAGCAAACAGGATGTTTGCAAAAATGACATCAGCCATATGGATCTAAAAACGGTAACAATATGTAAAGAGCAATCAATACACAGCAAATTCTAATAATCACGATTTTGACAACATAATTCAGAATAATGCAAAAAAAAAAAAACAAAATAGAAAGAAATAGTTTTAGAAAATCTGGATTCCTAAACACATGAAGATTTCCAATATAGGAATTAATCTCCACTGAATACTGAAAGCAGCAATATTTTCAACAATGATATTTTCAGAAAAGGACAAGAACTGACAAATGTAGCTGCAAATGAAATTCTTCAGAAAAATACCACCCAATCATCGTCATCATCCGATGGAAATCTACCATTTCCTGACACAAATGGTAACCATTTTAAAACGATAACCGAATTCATTAGATTTTTAAACACTATCTTCGTCATTTCGTCAAGCGATTCGGGTATATATGCACTTTACACACTCACCTATGCATATATAAATAACATTTCCATTATGGGATTATTTTGTCGCCACGACGAAATGGGGTTTCTCTTCCCAGGACCAATGATATTCTCATCATGGGGTTTCTCTCACCAAAGGTCTAATTGCATTGCTTGTGCCTGAATAATTTTAATGCTCATTACATCTACAAAACTAGAGATGTGCCTTGCTATAGCTGACAGCTATAGGAGTTCATCTACCTTTCGACTGTATTCTCTGGAGAACTATAACAATGGATTAGAACAAAACCATTCAGTGAAAGCCATTCTAAATTGGAACAGTAAAGGACAAATTGTGGTTAAAGGTGGAATTATAAATATTTGTGTAAAGACTCTATCTGACGTAATCATCATCCATTTTGGAAACAATTTGAGTTTCAAACAAGACTCAAAACTTCGTTGATAGGACCTATATATATATATATATATATATATATATATATATATATATATATATATATATATATATATATATATATATTCACGATGGGGTAACAATACATACATACATACATACATACATACATACATACATACATACATACATACATACATACATACATACATACATACATGCATGCATGCATGCACGTACGCACACACACAAACAGGGAGATAACTAATGTAAGACAGCCGTCGTAATTCGCCTACAGGACGCATCTGAATGTAACAGAACATTCGGTGACATCAAGAATGACGAAAAGCGCTTCATAAAGAACTCTTCTGTCAGACATGAGATGAAAGAAAACACTGGGGTGTTCATACGCAGGTAAGTCAGTATATTCATTTGCATATATATCCGGGTGTTCACACTCAAAAAGACAGTGTTCATATTCAGGTATATCAGGGTGTTTGTACTCATACTCAGGTAGATAAGAATGTTCATATTCAGGTACACCAGATTATTCATACTCATATAGATCAGGATATGCATTCTCAGGTATACCAGAGTGTTCATCCACAGGAAGATCAATGCGTTCTTACTCAGGTATATCTTGGTATTCATACTCAGGTAGACAAGGGTATTCATACGTATGTAGATTAAGATAATTCACCTCATATCTAAAACCAATTGCAACCTAGTGGTCTTAATCGAAATCGTGCATAACAAGAGTAGTTTACTTTAAGCAACTTCTAACAACGATCTTTCCTCTCTGTTTAATATATATCAAGCTATATATGATTAATTTTCCTTGTAAAAAGAAGCTTTCTGATAAAATGCTTTTGGATCATAATTATTTTCTTAACAGATAATACCGTTTATTTGTAGTTCCTTACAATATTGACCAAAAATTTCTGAAAGGCGTATTTTCCGTTATCAACCTGCATACTGAAAAGAATTGTAAAAAGAATATTTACCTGTAAAAAGGTGAAATTGGAGGATATAAAAATGCTCTTGATGGCGCTACATACGAACATCATTATCATGAACATATAAAATTAAGAAACAAATCTACTGTGTATATATATATATATATATATATATATATATATATATATATATATATATATATATATATATATATGTGTGTGTGTGTGTGTGTGTGTGTATGTGTGTGTGTGTGTGTGTGTGTGTTTATTGACATGTATTTAGTATTATTACCAACAGCAACTAATTTTGATAAAACGTCAATCCATTTTCTGGTCTCACTTTCTGTACTAACTTCCATATCGTAGTCGTTAGAGTTCTGATGAACCGTTCCATCTGGATTTGCATCTTGGACCTCAATACTATGATTAAAACAAAGAGCAATACATTGTTCCTTATATATCTGTTAGTGAAATCATACAGATCCTCTCGAACCCTTGCATTTGCATTGCAGTGTTCTTTACCTTGACTTCTTGTGCTGGCACGATTATTATTACAAACAGAAGTAGGAAAAGGAGTGTAACAGTTTTGTTGTTTGGATAAATCCAGTAAACTTCACTACAGGCTTGTTTTGAATTACACTTTGGTCTTAGATGAAATCACTTTGGTAGTTGCAGAACTAGTGGCAAGAGCTGTATAGAAGACGTCGTAGATGTTTTCAAGGAAGAAGAATTCCGTTAAGACATGGGTTTTTACAAAAGCTTTAAGATTCAAATTAGGACAGATGAATTTTACATCAAGGTTGGTAGGCATGATGGTCAACGGCGAAGTAAAAGTAACAGAGAAGGAGACACCGTTGCCGAGCAGTGTGGTTTTCTGTAGTACATACGCACCCTAACGGTGACACATTACCTATTGGTGGCATGAGCTGTCTTTCTTTTCTGGCACTCTTTTCTTCTTGTGATAGGTGTTGAATCGAAGCCATCAACATGCACGAGGTGTTTGAGTTGTAGTGTCGTACGCATTATTCAGCCTTGGGTTCCTAATTGTCTGGCTGACAGGTACCCTTGTCAAAATTGCCAAGTCATTGGAGAGAGAGAGAGAGAGAGAGAGAGAGAGAGAGAGAGAGAGAGAGAGAGAGAGAGAGAGAGAGAGAGAGAGAGAGAGAGAGAGAGAGAGAGAGAGTTAAGATGAATAATGCATCAATTACACTAGATAAATTCAGATGAGAAAGTTAATTGATCTGAAAACCGACTTTACATCTATTAAGAATCTTAAAACATTGGTCCAAACTTACAATTTTCTTTTCGCCATGATATTCATTCATACACATTGTTAATCAAATACTGTTGTTTGTGAGAGTCATACACATTGTTATTCAAATACTGATGTTTGTAGGAGTCATACACAATGCTATTCAAATACTGATGTTTGTAGAAATCATACACATTGTTATTCAAATATTGTTGTTTGTAAGAGTCATACACAATGTTCAAATACTTTTGTTTGTGAGAGTCATACAAAATGTTCTTCAAAAACTTTTGTTTGTAGGAGTCATAAACAATGTTATTCAAATACTGTTGTTTGTAAGAGTCATACACATTGTTATTTAAATACTGTTGTTTTTAGGAGCCACAAACAATGTTATTCAAATACTGTTGTTTGTAAGAGTCATACACATTATTATTCAAATACTGTTGTTTGTAGGAGTCATAAACAATGTTATTAAAATAATGTTGTTTGTAAAAGTCATACACAATGTTATTCAAATACTGTTGTTTGAAAGAGTCATACAGAAGTGTACATTATCAAAATCATCAAATCAGTTAAATCTGTCACAGAGGAACAGAAACACATTATCAGCGTATTTAAAGTGTTTCGGACGCTTTTCTGATCCTCTTCCACCAAGTGGGTCAGACAGTAAATCCATAGAGGCCTATTGTGTTAAAATGTATTCTTCACATTTCTCACATGACAAAAACAGAAATTTTTTATTAATCGAATACATTCCGACCGGAACCTGTTATCCAAGAATCCGTATATAATAGGGTTTGCCACATTATTGATGACGTAGGAGCGAAGGAGAAAGTCGTAAATCACGCTCTTTGTTGCGTCAGTGTTTTCCCATAGGCTTTCAACCAATCTGTCCGCTACTAACATAATAATACTAGGAGTATAGCTGATGATAAAAATAGTAGTAATCGAAAACATCATCATGGTGATTTTCCTTGTGGTTTTACGTTTCTTTTTGGAAGCTGCAACCGACCCTGAAAGATTTCTGACTGATTCCGAACATTCTATGTGCGACTCTTCTTTTCTACTATTACGTGATAGCGCTCTCTGAGAGTTTGACTTAGCGCTGCTACAGGATCTTTCAAAATTATCGTTTCCCACATCTTTATGTTTTCCATTTTCCTTCTCAAAAGATGTATTTAGTGGAGCACATTCAATTTCTTCTTCCGACAAAGACGTAACTTCTGTTACTTTAGTTGGATTATTAGTTTCCGCACATGAGAAGAAATTAAATCTGGAAATCGTTCGTAGAAGATCTCCTTGCTTTTTGTCATGAAGGAGTATTTGATAGTAAATACATGAATATAATACTATTAAGGTAATTATTGTGGATATCGCAAAGAAAATTGTAAATCCAAGATAAATTAGTGGATATTCTGTGTCTTTGTAAGAATCATCCACAAAACATTCAACTCCAGTAATATTCAGTTGCCCTGACGAAACAGCTGTACTGTGGCCGTATATCACAACTTGAGGCCATGATAAAATTAGTCCGAACCCTATAGCAATGAGGCAAGCCCTTCGTGAACCAAAGTCTGACATCTGCTTCTTTAGTGGTCGGCATATTTTGAGAAAGCGATCTATTCCAACGACAAGTAAAACAAATATTGATCCGTACGTGAAAAATGTGAGGAGTGATGTCAATGCTTTGCATGCATCAGAATTAAAATATGTGTATGGATGGAGTAAATCAAATAAATGATAAGGAATACCAACACAGCATACACCCAAGTCCAACATGGCTAAACTCAAAATATAGCACCTTGCACTCATCCGTTTGAATCTGTAAGTATATACGATGAGAACAAATAAATTCCCAATGATACCGAATGTCATAATTGTAACATAGAAGACAATGACTGGTAACATAAGCATTACTTCAGCATCATTCATTTCTTGTAAAGCTTTTAGCCTCTGTATAACATTTGTATCGTGTTTCTCATAAACGTCCATAGTTGACAAATTTACCTCCACTGCCCCAAGTCTGAGAAAATTCTCGTGATTCTCCATAGATGCACTGAAACAATACAATTGTAAAATGAGTAAGAATGGATGAATCATCAAGTATGTTATTAATATAATTCAACGTTACAGTTACAATCAGGCGTATAAGTGTCAGACTGAACTAAAAAATATCATCGATGATTACAGTGTGAATGTAAAAAATATCCCAGACGTATGATATAGTTGTTTACTGTGTTTCTGCTGTTGTTTCTGGAACCGGATTATTATTATTATTATTATTATTATTATTATTATTATTATTATTATTATTATTATTATTATTATTATCAACGTTAACGATGACAGCGCCTGCAATTGTGACAATTATTGTTTCTATGGCAACAACATTCACAAGTATTTTCCGTATTATAGCTAAGAAAATATCAACATGCGCGAGTAATAAATTTGGCGAGTACATGATGAAATTACACACAGCAACAGCCGCCTACATTAAATTAGCTTAACACATTTCCTTGCATCTCAGTGATGGTAAAATATCTGATGAAGAGTTCGCAACGATAATGAAAACCTACGATGAAGCATTCATAATCACTAGTGACAATAACCAAAGAAGAAAAATGGAGAATTAAATAAATAAGATAATAATAATGTCAGATTCCTTGACAGCGTCAAGAGAACTATTGCAAATGATCGTCATTATCGTTTTCATTTTCACAATGTTTCCTTAACTCTCTTATATGAAAGTTTATAATCTTTCTCTGCTCGTATTCATGAAATAATACTAACTTAATTCTGTCAATAATGTTGTGTCAGTACTCAAGCAATAACCCAAGTCAATTTACCGTTAATATAATTAATAGTAGTCACGAGAAAATGTGATTCTGAACTGTCTTGAGTGTAATCGACGTCGGGGGCTGCATATTTAAAAATGTGTGCTTGGTGGTAATTGCGTATCCGCAGGAATTATTTGTAATTGTTGGCGTACAAATCCACGATGAGGAGCAGTTGAATCTAATATGTGGATTGCAGATTTACCCGTGGACCTTACCACACTGTAAATTGTGTGTGTGGTCACACTCCATATAGGATTAGTTGCTCCTTTTGCCTCCTTCCAGTTCGCCAGGTTCACATAAATATCTTACGGTAACATTGCCTAGTACTGGTTGAGAAAAAGATTTACGTTTTATCGTTATATATTTTTTGTGATCGTATTAGACGGTTTCATAGACGTTGCACGAGTAACTTCCTTATTTAAAGCAGATATCACACTTGGTAACCTCGCAACCCATTCACGAGATTTATCTTTTGTCTTAAAGTCGGCGGAAATTTCCTTCGCATATTGATGTCCGAATAACCGCTCAGTAAGTGTTCGATTAAAGCGTTTAAAGGATTGCCTGATCACAATGGATTTCCGAGTGTCCTCGTCTGATTGTTACGTTGTGCTTTTTCGTCAGCGACGATAGTGCACCAAGAAATTCCTTGCCAGGATCAACCTGTAGTAGTTGTGACCATAGTAGACCTCCATGTGATCCTCGCTGATAAATTTGTTCAAACGCAGATGAAACTTCAGTTGCTGTTTTTGTTGATAATTGAATAGCTTCTTTGTATCTACTCGCAACGTCAACGACAATTAATGCGTATCTGTATGTGTATAGACGTCTGCCAATTTTAATGGATTCGTGTGGTAAAAACAAGATATCCGCCTGATGAACTTCATTAGTGGTATTGACATCAGTATGTGCGTATTAAATTGTTTTAGGTGGATGCAGATTTGTCATATTTCCTGTCGTGCGAACCACGCGGGAGCAACATCACGTGAGACTTTTGCTGGAGCGGCCAGTTTGCTAATCGCTGCTTTACCTCTCCAATACCCTCTTGTGGAATAATAAACAGATTCCATTATAATAATCAGTTGATTAATTAACAGCCCATACAATTATTTTACCTTTTATAGCAGATTTTACTAGGAAGCTTGCAAGTTTTTCTCTAAGAGATTTATTAGGCATATAATCTAACGCATGAATCAACTTTACATCTGCAATATATCGTTGTTGCAAACCTGGACTTTTATACGCGACATCATTAATGTGACACGCTTGATCAAGCTGTTTACTGAAATCTCTCCAGGTTTTGGTTGGTCTTGGCTATTGAGTCTGATATCGAGACGAGTTACAGTACCACAATACTTATATCAAGGAAGGTGTTTCTTGCCAGGATATTTAGCCCATGGAGTACCTTGCAATTTCCCTAATGAAGCGGCTATATCATCACCATGCACTAATTGCGACGTGGAAATAAATTTATATTTTTTTTACATTTCACACACTTGCCTGATAGTACGCGTTTCCTATTTATATTTTTGCTGTTATCGTTATCAATCCAACTGTGGAGGTTGTTGCTCTACATCGAACACAATATAAACTCATATAATTATTATATGGATATAATAGACTTTTCAGCGACACGAAAAGAAGAGCCAATAAGGCACCATCCAGCGTTACCAAATTCTTTCAGAATGATTATAATAGCCCATCTGGATCTGATAGAGAACAATTATTACTTAATCTGATAATGCGATGGATCAAGTGGAATAAGTTATATTTAGTAGCGCCATCTGTAGATAATCAATGATGTTAGGAAGTACTTAGATATTTTAATCAAAATGCGAAATTTCTGGACGAAGACAAAAACGATATAATTGATTTTATTACCGATATTGATGAAGCTCCATCCGTAGACGACTTAGATGGATTTATCAATAATCTCGTGATATACAATGAAGTAATGCTAGATAACAAACCAATCCAGCTATGATATTTTGTCGAAGCCGCCACAAAAAACACAGACGTGACCTATGTTACTCAGAGATACACACATAAACCTAAGGTGATCAGAGATAACTGCAATATTTTGGCTGTGCATAATGGCGCAGATAATTACTCTTTACAAAATATTTTGTGTTCAGGGGATATTGACATAATTAAATTAACAAAAATATATTTTCAAAACCGCAAGCTGTTCCTTTTGGATTTATAACGACAAACATACATGATCCAAGATCTAGGTATCGTGTAGGTTTAGATACAATCTTTGGTCACTGATTTTTTAATTCCTAGCAACAGAGAGGGTGAAAGACAGACGCTATGTGACCAGCACGTAAAAACAAAAGAGGTCGAAAATACTCTTGCTCAGAGATTTTAGCCCTCGTGAGAACCTTTATATTTTAAAAATAAGGTCTCAGGCAAAATGATCTTTTCACCCTCTCTACTGCTGAAGACAAATAAGTCCGTATTCAAATTTACCGCAATCATTGCTTGTATGAACCTAGTGTTGCTCCCAGCAGAAAGAGCTACCAGATAACTCCGATATTTTGATCTGTCTGACACCATGTACGTGAGTATCAAATTGCAGTATATTTTATTCTAACTGAAACTATTTTTAATTAAATTGGCAGTATCCCTTGAATTGCAAACCAATTTGATACCAAACATGAATATTAATCTTTACCACACAATATAGTCTTTCAGAATTTGGTAAGCCCTTCTAGGTAATAAATAGGAGAAAATACACTTTCTGATTTATGTAAGCCCTTCTTGCTGATAAATACGAGACTCTGACATCTTGACAGTTATATATGAATTGCAAAGAGATTGTTTTGTAATAAATACCTTATAGATAATTCTCGACGACATGTATATTAAATATTTTAGAAGAATAAAACTAATATATATATATATATATATATATATATATATATATATATATATATATATATATATATATATCTATATCTATCTATCTATCTATCTATCTATCTAACTATCTATCTATATATATATATATATATATATATATATATATATATATATATATATATATATATATATATATATATAGTTTTGCCATTCGTTAAATACTGTACTGTATTTCTGGTACCACACGGTTAAATATATCCGATATAAATGTAGGAAACAAAAATATCATCTCAATATGTTTTTGCGATCTCACTGCTAAAATTTCTTCACCGCTAATATTCATACTTAAGTAGCATTTAATTTTCACTACATTGAACTCCCACGATAAGGTAGTACTATAAGATAGACTGAATACCCACTATAAGGAAGTACTATATGATACATTGAACTCCCACGATAAGGTAGTACTATAAGATACATTGAACTCCCACGATAAGGTAGTACTATAAGATACATTGAAGTCCCATGATAAGGTAGTACTATAAAATACATTGAAGTCCCATGATAAGGTAGTACTATAAGATATATTGAACTCCCGCGATAAGGTATTACTATTAGATACATTGAACTCCAACGATAAAGTAGTACTATAAGATAGACTGAATACCCTCTATAAGGTAGTACTATATGATACATTGAACTCCCACGATAAGTTAGTACTATAAGATACATTGAACTCCCATGATAAGGTAGTACTATAAGATACATTAAACTCCCACGATAAGGTAGTACTATAATACACATTGAACTCCCTCAATAAGGTATTACTATAAGATACATTGAACTCCCACGATAAGGTAGTACTATAATACACATTGAACTCCCTCAATAAGGTATTACTATAAGATACATTGAACTCTCAATATAAGGTAGTACTATAAGATACATTGATCTCCCAAGATAAGGTAGTACTATAAAATACATTGAACTACCACGATAAGGTAGTACTATAAGATATATTTAACTCCCACGATAAGGTGGTACTATAAGATACATTGAACTCCCACGATAAGGCATTACTATAAGATATATTGAACTCCCAATATAAGGTAGTACTGTAAGATACATACATAGATACGTTGAAATCTCACCATAAAATATTATTATAAGATGCATTTAATGTTTCGTCAGTTTTGATGTCAGTAAATCTGTCTAAATAAAAATATTGCTACACTTTCTATTCTCTACTTCAATCTTTGTCCTTTTATGTATTTAAAAAAAACCTCTCCTTAGGAATATTTAATACTCACAGCATAGTGTTGATAATCACTTTTTCAAATAATTATTACTTCAAAATTTCGTAGAATTTGTGTGCGTGGTTGGTTATGTGTGTGTGTCATTGGCGTACTAAGGGTAAATGGCACCTGGAGAGAAGATGATGGTACAAAGGGGTTTTGGCGCCTAAAGACCTATGGCGCCCGGAACAAATGACCCGTCCGCATCTCTGTTTAGTACTCTACTGGCGGAGAGCTGGCGGAGAGAGAGAGAGAGAGAGAGAGAGAGAGAGAGAGAGAGAGAGAGAGAGAGAGAGAGAGAGAGAGAGAGAGAGAGAGAGAGAGAGAGAGAGAGAGAGACAGAGAGGAGAGCGTTAAGATGAATAATGCATCAATTACACTAGATAAACTCAGATGAGAAAGTTAATTGATCTGAAAACCGACTTTACATCTATTAAGACTGTTAAAACATTGGTCCAAACTTACAATTTTCTTTTCGCCATGATATTCATTCATACACATTGTTAATCAAATACTGTTGTTTGTGAGAGTCATACACATTGTTATTCAAATACTGATGTTTGTAGGAGTCATACACATTGTTATTCAAGTATTATTGTTTGTAAGAGTCATACACAATGTTCAAATCCTTTTGTTTGTGAGAGTCATACAAAATGTTCTTCAAAAATTTTGTTTGTAGGAGTCATAAACAATGTTATTCAAATACTGTTGTTTGTAAGAGTCATACACATTGTTATTTAAATACTGTTGTTTTTAGGAGCCACAAACAATATTATTCAAATACTGTTGTTTGTAAGAGTCATACACATTATTATTCAAATACTGTTGTTTGTAGGAGTCATAAACAATGTTATTAAAATAATGTTGTTTGTAAGACTCATACACAATGTTATTCAAATACTGTTGTTTGAAAGAGTCATACAGAAGTGTACATTATCAAAATCATCAAATCAGTTAAATCTGTCACAGAGGAACAGAAACACATTATCAGCGTATTTAAAGTGTTTCGGACGCTTTTCTGATCCTCTTCCACCAAGTGGGTCAGACAGTAAATCCATAGAGGCCTATTGTGTTAAAATGTATTCTTCACATTTCTCACATGACAAAAACAGAAATTTTTTATTAATCGAATACATTCCGACCGGAACCTGTTATCCAAGAATCCGTATATAATAGGGTTTGCCACATTATTGATGACGTAGGAGCGAAGGAGAAAGTCGTAAATCACGCTCTTTGTTGCGTCAGTGTTTTCCCATAGGCTTTCAACCAATCTGTCCGCTACTAACATAATAATACTAGGAGTATAGCTGATAATAAAAATAGTAGTAATCGAAAACATCATCATGGTGATTTTCCTTGTGGTTTTACGTTTCTTTTTGGAAGCTGCAACCGACCCTGAAAGATTTCTGACTGATTCCGTACATTTTATGTGCGACTCTTCTTTTCTACTATTACGTGATAGCGCGCTCTGAGAGTTTGACCTAGCGCTGCTACAGGATCTTTCAAAATTATCGTTTCCCACATCTTTATGTTTTCCATTTTCCTTCTCAAAAGATGTATTTAGTGGAGCACATTCAATTTCTTCTTCCGACAAAGACGTAACTTCTGTTACTTCAGTTGGATTATTAGTTTCCGCACATGAGAAGAAATTAAATCTGGAAATCGTTCGTAGAAGATCTCCTTGCTTTTTGTCATGAAGGAGTATTTGGTAGTAAATACATGAATATAATACTATTAAGGAAATTATTGTGGATATCGCAAAGAAAATTGTAAATCCAAGATAAATTAATGGATATTCTGTGTCTTTGTAAGAATCATCCACAAAACATTCAACTCCAGTAATATTCAGTTGCCCTGACGAAACAGCTGTACTGTGGCCGTATATCACAACTTGAGGCCATGATAAAAGTAGTCCGAACCCTATAGCAATGAGGCAAGCCCTCCGTGAACCAAAGTCTGACATCTGCTTCTTTAGTGGTCGGCATATTTTGAGAAAGCGATCTATTCCAACGACAAGTAAAACAAATATTGATCCGTACGTGAAAAATGTGAGGAGTGATGTCAATGCTTTGCATGCATCAGAATTAAAATATGTGTATGGATGGAGTAAATCAAATAAATGATAAGGAATACCAACACAGCATACACCCAAGTCCAACATGGCTAAACTCAAAATATAGCACCTTGCACTCATTCGTTTGAATCTGTAAGTATATACGATGAGAACAAATAAATTCCCAATGATACCGAATGTCATAATTGTAACATAGAAGACAATGACTGGTAACATAAGCATTACTTCAGCATCGTTCATTTCTTGTAAAGCTTTTAGCCTCTGTATAACATTTGTATCGTGTTTCTCATAAACGTCCATAGTTGACAAATTTACCTCCACTGCCCCAAGTCTGAGAAAATTCTCGTGATTCTCCATAGATGCACTGAAACAATAAAATTGTAAAATGAGTAAGAATGGATGAATCATCAAGTATGTTATTAATATAATTCAACGTTACAGTTACAATCAGGCGTGTAAGTGTCAGACTGAACTAAAAAATATCATCGATGATTACAGTGTGAATGTAAAAAATATCGCAGACGTATGATATAGTTGTTTACTGTGTTTCTGCTGTTGTTTCTGGAACCGGATTATTATTATTATTATTATTATTATTATTATTATTATTATTATTATTATTATTATTATTATTATTATTATTATTATTATTATTATTATTATTATTATTCTTATTATTATTATTATTATTATTATTATTATTATTATTATTATTATTATTATTATTATCAACGTTAACGATGACAGCGCCTGCAATTGTGACAATTATTGTTTCTATGGCAACAACATTCACAAGTATTTTCCGTATTATAGCTAAGAAAATATCAACATGCGCGAGTAATAAATTTGGCGAGTACATGATGAAATTACACACAGCAACAGCCGCCTACATTAAATTAGCTTAACACATTTCCTTGCATCTCAGTGATGGTAAAATATCTGATGAAGAGTTCGTAACGATAATGAAAACCTACGATGAAGCATTCATAATCACTAGTGACAATAACCAAAGAAGAAAAATGGAGAATTAAATAAATAAGATAATAATAATGTCAGATTCCTTGACAGCGTCAAGAGAACTATTGCAAATGATCGTCATTATCGTTTTCATTTTCACAATGTTTCCTTAACTCTCTTATATGAAAGTTCATAATCTTTCTCTGCTCGTATTCATGAAATAATACTAACTTAATTCTGTCAATAATGTTGTGGCAGTACTCAAGCAATAACCCAAGTCAATTTACCGTTAATATAATTAATAGTAGTCACGAGAAAATGTGATGCTGAACTGTCTTAAGTGTAATCGACGTCGGGGGCTGCATGTTTAAAAATGTGTGCTTGGTGGTAATTGCGTATCCGCAGGAATTATTTGTAATTGTTGGCGTACAAATCCACGATGAGGAGCAGTTGAATCTAATATGTGGATTGCAGATTTACCCGTGGACCTTACCACGCTGTAAATTGTGTGTGTGGTCACACTCCATATAGGATTAGTTGCTCCTTTTGCCTCCTTCCAGTTCGCCAGGTTCACATAAATATCTTACGGTAACATTGCCTAGTACTGGTTGAGAAAAAGATTTACGTTTTATCGTTATATATTTTTTGTGATCGTATTAGACGGTTTCATAGACGTTGCACGAGTAACTTCCTTATTTAAAGCAGATATCACACTTGGTAACCTCGCAACCCATTCACGAGATTTATCTTTTGTCTTAAAGTCGACGGAAATTTCCTTCGCATATTGATGTCCGAATAACCGCTCAGTAAGTGTTCGATTAAAGCGTTTAAAGGATTGCCTGATCACAATGGATTTCCGAGTGTCCTCGTCTGATTGTTACGTTGTGCTTGTTCGTCAGCGACGATAGTGCACCAAGAAATTCCTTGCCAGGATCAACCTGTAGTAGTTGTTACCATAGTAGACCTCCATGTGATCCTCGCTGATAAATTTGTTCAAACGCAGATGAAACTTCAGTTGCTGTTTTTGTTGATAATTGAACAGCTTCTTTGTATCTACTCGCAACGTCAACGACAATTAATGCGTATCTGTATGTGTATAGACGTCTGCCAATTTTAATGGATTCGTGTGGTAAAAACAAGATATCCGCCTGATGAACTTCATTAGTGGTATTGACATCAGTATGTGCGTATTAAATTGTTTTAGGTGGATACAGATTTGCCATATTTCCTGTCGTGCGAACCACGCGGGAGCAACATCACGTGAGACTTTTGCTGAAGCGGCCAGTTTGCTAATCGCTGCTTTACCTCTCAAATACCCTCTTGTGGAATAATAAACAGATTCCATTATAATAATCAGTTGATTAATTAACAGCCCATACAATTATTTTACCTTTTATAGCAGATTTTACTAGGAAGCTTGCAAGTTTTTCTCTAAGAGATTTATTAGGTATATAATTTAATGCATGAATCAACTTTATATCTGCAATATATCGTTGTTGCAAACCTGGACTTTTATACGCGACATCATTAATGTGACACGCTTGATCAAGCTGTTTACTGAAATCTCTCCAGGTTTTGGTTGGTCTTGGCTATTGAGTCTGATATCGAGACGAGTTACAGTACCACAATACTTATATCAAGGAAGGTGTTTCTTGCCAGGATATTTAGCCCATGGAGTACCTTGCAATTTCCCTAATGAAGCGGCTATATCATCACCATGCACTAATTGCGACGTGGAAATAAATTTATATTTTTTTTTTACATTTCACACACTTGCCTGATAGTACGCGTTTCCTATTTATATTTTTGCTGTTATCGTTATCAATCCAACTGTGGAGGTTGTTGCTCTACATCGAACACAATATAAACTCATATAATTATTATATGGATATAATAGATTTTTCAGCGACACGAAAAGAAGAGCCAATAAGGCACCATCCAGCGTTACCAAATTCTTTCAGAATGATTATAATAGCCCATCTGGATCTGATAGAGAACAATTTTTACTTAATCTGATAATGCGATGGATCAAGTGGAATAAGTTATATTTAGTAGCGCCATCTGTAGATAATCAACGATGTTAGGAAGTACTTAAATATTTTAATCAAAATGCGAAATTTCTGGACAAAGACAAAAACGATATAATTGATTTTATTACCGATATTGATGAAGCTCCATCCGTAGACGACTTAGATGGATTTATCAATAATCTCGTGATATACAATGAAGTAATGCTAGATAACAAACCAATCCAGCTATGATATTTTGTCGAAGCCGTCACAAAAAACACAGACGTGACCTATGTTACTCAAAGATACACACATAAACCTAAGGTGATCAGAGATAACTGCAATATTTTGGCTGTGCTTAATGGCGCAGATAATTACTCTTTACAAAATATTTTGTGTTCAGGGGATATTGACATAATTAAATTAACAAAAATATATTTTCAAAACCGCAAGCTGTTCCTTTTGGATTTATAACGACAAACATACATGATCCAAGATTGAGGTATCGTGTAGGTTTAGATACAATCTTTGGTCACTGATTTTTTAATTCCTAGCAGCAGAGAGGGTGAAAGACAGATGCTATGTGACCAGCACGTAAAAACAAAAGAGGTCGAAAATACTCTTGCTCAGAGATTTTAGCCCTCGTGAGAACCTTTATATTTTAAAAATAAGGTCTCAGGCAAAATGATCTTTTCACCCTCTCTGCTGCTGACGACAAATAAGTCCGTATTCAAATTTACCGCAATCATTGCTTGTATGAACCTAGTGTTGCTCCCAGCAGAAAGAGCTACCAGATAACTCCGATATTTTGATCTGTCTGACACCATGTACGTGAGGATCAAATTGCAGTATATTTTATTCTAACTGAAACTATTTTTAATTAAATTGGCAGTATCCCTTGAATTGCAAACCAATTTGATACCAAACATGAATATTAATCTTTACCACACAATATAGTCTTTCAGAATTTGGTAAGCCCTTCTAGGTAATAAATAGGAGAAAATACACTTTCTGATTTATGTAAGCCCTTCTTGCTGATAAATACGAGACTCTGACATCTTGACAGTTATATATGAATTGCAAAGAGATTGTTTTGTAATAAAAACCTTATAGATAATTCTCGACGACATGTACATTAAATATTTTAGAAGAATAAAACTAATATATATATATATATATATATATATATATATATATATATATATATATATATATATATATATATATATATATATATATATATATGTATGTATATGTATATGTATACACATACTATATATATAGTTTTGCCATTCGTTAACTACTGTACTGTATTTCTGGTACCACACGGTTAAATATATCCGATATAAATGTAGGAAACAAAAATATCATCTCAATATGTTTTTGCGATCTCACTGCTAAAATTTCTTCACCGCTAATATTCATACTTAAGTAGCATTTAATTTTCACTACATTGAACTCCCATGATAAGGTAGTACTATAAGATAGACTGAATACCCACTATAAGGTAGTACTATAAGATACATTGAACTCCCACGATAAGGTAGTACTATAAGATACATTGAACTCCCACGATAAGGTAGTACTATAAGATACATTGAACTCCCACGATAAGGTAGTACTATAAGATACATTGAAGTCCCATGATAAGGTAGTACTATAAGATACATTGAAGTCCCATGATAAGGTAGTACTATAAAATACATTGAACTCCCACGATAAGGTAGTACTATAAGATATATTGAACTCCCGCGATAAGGTATTACTATTAGATACATTCAACTCCCGCGATAAGGTATTACTATTAGATACATTGAACTCCAACGATAAGGTAGTACTATAAGATAGACTGAATACCCTCTATAAGGTAGTACTATATGATACATTGAACTCCCACGATAAGGTAGTACTATAAGATACATTGAACTCCCTCAATAAGGTATTACTATAAGATACATTGAACTCCCACGATGAGGTAGTTGTTGTTGTTGTTGTTGTTGTTGGGCTTAACGCCATTTTTCAGCACACGATAGGCTATTCATGGCGACCAGTATTAATGGTGGAGGAAGAAACCGGGAAATCACCGGAAAGAACCACCGACCCACGAGAAGCTACTGGCAAGCTTTCTCACATATCCACATTCGCCGAATCCTAGACTCGAACCCACGCAGACAGAGGTGAGATGGCAGTGATCCGTAACGGACAGCGCTTTAGACCACTCGGCCACTCGGGGCCCCCGATGAGGTAGTACTATAATACACATTGAACTCCCTCAATAAGGTATTACTATAAGATACATTTAACTCTCAATATAAGGTAGTACTATAAGATACATTGATCTCCCAAGATAAGGTATTACTATAAGATACATTGATCTCCCAAGATAAGGTAGTGCTATAAAATACATTGAACTACCACGATAAGGTAGTACTATAAGATACATTGAAATCCCACGATAAGATAGTACTATAAGATATATTTAACTCCCATGATAAGGTGGTACTATAAGATACATTGAACTCCCACGATAAGGCATTACTATAAGATATATTGAACTCCCAATATAAGGTAGTACTGTAAGATACATACATACATACGTTGAAATCTCACCATAAAATATTATTATAAGATGCATTTAATGTTTCGTCAGTTTTGATGTCAGTAAATCTGTCTAAATAGAAATATTGCTTCACTTTCTATTCTCTACTTCAATCTTTGTCCTTTTATGTATTTAAAAAAAACCTCCCCCCAAGAATATTTATTACTCACAGCATAGTGTTGATAATCACTTTTTCAAATAATTATTACTTCAAAGTTTCGTAGAATTTGTGTGCGTGGTTGGTTATGAGTGTGTGTCATTGGCGTACTAAGGGTAAATGGCACCTGGAGAGAAGATGATGGTACAAAGGGGTTTTGGCGCCTAAAGACCTATGGCGCCCGGAACAAATGACCCGTCCGCATCTCTGTTAGTACTCTACTGGCGGAGAGAGAGAGAGAGAGAGAGAGAGAGAGAGAGAGAGAGAGAGAGAGAGAGAGAGAGAGAGAGAGAGAGAGAGAGAGAGTCACCTGATATATCTTCCTAGCTATGTATCATCATCACTAAGTATTTTGAGTCAATGCAAGCAAATTATCATTGAGTACTGTAGTGGTATCTATGTGGGACTGACCTCATTATCATTTTAGATCTGATTACATGTAATGAAATCATTTGGATATATCCTGGATTGGGCTTATGATTTAATATCGGCTTCAACAAGAAACAAAATTCAGACGAAATATAGCTGCTTTTCTTTCTCAGAATTCTCAGTTATTTTCAGGTTGGGATATATAGTATTTCAAAAATATAGTATATGCTTTTAAGATTCAGTTGTTTGATATGGAGATTTATGACACCCTGTAACATGAAACAGCCAAAATTGTGAAATGGAAAGATAGGTACGTACTTTGTACAGTACCAACTGATACGTGTTCAATACAGGGGTTGGACGGGTGAAGTTTTAATGTTCATATCACAATATTCACCCCAGAAACTTGAAATTTCAGAATCTAATCCACAAGCTGGTCGACATTTTTGGCGCATGCCTCATTGAAAAATCGACATCAATGATTTAAAGCGGGTTCCTTAGTTTTCATATACCTGTGTTGCCTCGTGTAAACATACTGCCATACGTAGCATCGGAACATACACTTTGATACTGTTGGATGGTTGCTAAAGCACGGGCAGAGATTACACGTTCAATTGGCTGTTTAAAACTTGATGAGAGATATAAACACAGTCACTCTGGCCTCTCAAAGGTCAACTACTTGTGATATGTACGTTTTGGTTTTATCAGCTACTTTGGTATGAAAGAAACAACATGCATATGGGGATACATGTGCCGTGAATTTTGCACGACCTGTAGAGATGTAATCACGTTAAAAATCATAACTGTGAAAAAGCAACAAAACAAAACACAGACATACTAGGCCAGTAAGATGCGAAGGTGTTTCTATAATATTAAATACATTAAAAATCTCTGAGCCACTATTAATTGTGTGTACTTTTTTTTCACATGCAATGTAGGAATATAAAAATAACCAAGCGAAAGAAAAGAAAAGAATTTGAAAAGGAAATAATTAGGCTAGTCAGACTATGATGAGAACTATCGTATACAAATCTAAAATGTACTACATTTGTTTTTATCCACTATATTAGGTTATCAGATAAAAGAATGCATGGCAAATCGGTGATTGGACACTGTGGTCCCTAGTTAAATTAACACAGATCAGTTAGAATTCATCAAAGGACAAATAAACTGGCATTCACTCTTTCACTAGAGAATTGTCTCTTACCTCATACAGGAAACCCTGCCGCTGGAAAGAGCAACAAATATCCGGCGGCATTAGGTTATACAGGATAGGGGAGATAACACTTGACTAGTTTTGTTTTAGATTATACGTACAAGAACACTGTTATCTCATTCAAGATTGCTCTTCAAACTCACATATTGCCACCAAAGATCAGACTTACAGACTTGATTCAGTTTATTTCCTTAAATATTGTAATCGTGTTTATATTTTGTAATTGTATTTTTGTAATCTTATCGTTGTATTTGTTTTAATGTGTTATATTATATTGTAAGTACTTAGAGCCTCTAAAGATTATGTGCCGTATTAAATCCTTGTAATTATTATTATCATTATCATCATCATCATCATCATCATCATCATCATCATCATCATCATCATCATCATCATCATTATTATTATTATTATTATTATTATTATTATTATTATTATTATTATTATTATTATTAATAATAATAGTACTAGAAGTAGTAGTTGTAGGTAGTAATAGTAGTAGTAGTAGTAGTAGTAGTAGTAGTAGTAGTAGTAGTAGTAGTAGTAGTAGTAGTAGTAGTAGTCGTCTTATTATTACTATTACATACAATTGGCTTTAAAATGATTAAAGTAAAACAGGAATCTAAAGAGGATCTCAAATGGGTAATGATTTCGTACTGACTATAGCAATTGAGTTTCATAAATTTGCATATCATTACCCATTTGAGATTCTGTGTATCACAGGTTTTTGCTTAATGGAAATAGTTTAGGCAGAAGGGAAAATGCGTTTATTTCACGCTGACTCAGAGGATGCAAGAGTTGTTGTACAGGTTGTCCCAAACGCTAGTTGAATTAATAATGCGCAGTTTTATAACCAGAAACATGTAGAAGTATATTTTTATTCACAAATTATAATTTAAAGAGTAACTGAGAGAAAAAATAAATAGATCATTTTACATATCACCTTTTTCAATACTGAAACTCCGATGGAAATTCAGGTGTAATGTCACGTATGTTGACTCAGGCTAAGTTATAGTTTAGACATGTACACAATTTTGGTTATAATGTTTACAACGTTTCCACCAAACGTTTGTCGCTTTCTGTAGTAAGCATTTCATTTACTGGATACTTAAATGAAGGGATGATTTACTGGATGCATACAGTCCAGTCTTCTCTCTTTTCTTTTTTACATCAAACGAGCCTATACGTAACACTTCATATTTGTATTATTTAATTTAACAGTGGACATATAACTTTTTTTTTTTTACGTGGATGGAAACTTTCTGTCAGTTGTAAAACCAGCATATGCCCATATTCTTCTGTCAGTTTATGTAATCGTATAAGATAAAATTTAAACCAAGCTTGTCATAAGGTGGGGTCCAGGATACGGGTCTTAGTCACTCCAGCCATCTATTTAATAACCGATAACCTTTGTTTGATTTAACTAATCCCTGTGAGGTAAATTGACTATGTTACGACAGATATATCTTTTCTTCCCATTGTCCCTTGGGCAATTCATTCGAACAGTGACCTCAAAAACTTTGCAAGTAATAGTACAAAATGGGCCAGAAAGCAGGGTACGGAAAATTCCTTTTGTAGCAGGCAATCAGTAAAACGACTATTAGGCAAGAATATAATGGGCTGTTTTGACCAATCAGATTCATGCAAAGTGATACACTAGCATATTGGCATGTCAACGATATTAAACTATATACACTATATGAAAGTGTAGCAATCATGTAATAAGGTTTGATAAACAACCACAGGTAAAAATATGCATTTAGCAAACAACATATTTTGAAACAATGACCTGTGTTTAAAATTTCTTGCTAGTTATAGCAAAATAAAATTTCTTTATTCAAATTGTTGAAGAATGCTCTGCTTGATATGTAAAATAGAGAAATTTAGGAAAGAAGACTAGTTAAAATATGTATAGATGAAATTCTTAAAATAACAAAAGGTTGTAGCATTTGCAAGTATGACAATTTCTGGTTAAGTCGGAAATAAGAAATCGAGATTACCCAAACTCATTTACGGTAGATCGACAATGTTGTCGAAATGTTTGAGTACGAATTCTTTTGAAATATGCTGGAAACAAAAAGGGCTTACTATTAACTGATGCAAATTTACCGTGTACCTATGCTGACATAAAATGTTAATGAAATAAGGGTATAAAACACTAGTAGCTATATCAAGACAGCATAATTGGCATTCCACCAAGGTAAAACAACGATCCTCACCCTTTCAAATACGTGTTAATGGTGCTCTAATTATGCAATTTGGCTGGTTAAAATCAAAACTTTATTCGTTAGCAACAGGCTAAGACTAAACATGAAAGATAAATATGAAATTGCACACATTTTATATAAAGTTTATAGACTATATAATAAATAAGATTATTTATCATGCATCATTGAATTTAGCTTTACAGTAAGTCACATTACGTTTCTGAAGAGGATATTTGAATTTTATCATATATTTGTGAGCTAACATCTGTAGAAGTAATTTACACCATTATCCGAGTAATACGATTTTAATTGCTGGATCACGTCAAGCTGCCAGCATCAGAAAATCCGGATCATTGCGAGTCATAATCCAATTTTCTGATGCTAACAAGACGTCATATAGCAATTAATATCGACAACGACACATTTGCTATATGCAGATCAATTTTCAGAGAAATTAATGTAATCCCGAAACATAACTAGGAAAAATAAATTGCATAAAAAAAATTAAGATACATACTTCAGAATTTATAAACCGAATTTGATTTACTTCAATAATCGATATGCGCATAAATATTACGTTTTATGAAAATAGCGTGTGAACTTTAAGTAACGAAGTACAAGGAAAGAAAGATGTAAATGAATAATAAACACCAATATTTTCCAAAGGTGGTAGCATGCTTTACAGACTGACAAAAATGCTCTCATCCATTCAATAGAAATGTTCAAAGTACGACAAAGACCGCATTCAGAGTGACATTAGAGTACTTTAATGTAAGACATCTACCTTGATAGTTATGTTTCGACCTAGTACTGCCTACATTAACGACGCTGTGTATCGTGTTGATCAGGCTGACTAGCATTGAACGAAGAGTCCAAATTGTCAGGAGTGTTTCCTACACTTAGTAGCCGATATCGACTCTTATAAAGAAATTAAAATCTCATTGCTTCAGTCAGAATTTACTTACTCTGTCTTCTTACTAATAAATTTAAATTCTGACACCAGGAAATGGACGTGTCTTCAAGTTCGTTGACGGACGTTTTAGTGGAATCGGTGAAAGGGATGGTATTTATTTTAAAGAAAGAAACCTATCAAGACACTTTCTTCAATATTGATATATTTTTATTCGTTCCGTTAAAGAAAAATATTAAACAATCCGATTCAGTACTCCCAGCTTCCATCGCATTCTAGCCAGCTGAAACTGTTTAGTGTGTGCATAAAGTAAATGCATGCGAATTAATGCTCTTTCCCCACAACCCAAAGAGTGTGGTTGTTTGGATGTAAGCTTTAACAATTTCAGTCATATTGCTATGATGTTTGCAGCGTGGCAGTTTATAGTGATACATAGCATTAGAGCATCATGCCTCAGATATGTAGCATCATGTGCCAACCAGTCAAATGATCCCGACACCAGGCCAATTAATCCTAAACCTATACTCTAAATGGTGTGTGCCAATCGAGGCAGTTGCTAGTACCATTTTTATAAGTCTTTGGTAAATATAGAAAAAAGGGAGTGTTTCTCGATCGCTTTTATCACTGCATGAATGCGCTATACCCAATCCATGAGAATTAGAGGGGTTATGGCTCACTTGTTCCTAAGAGGGTGTTCTGGCGTGCTTTTTGGAATGAAAATGGGGTTCTGGCTCACTTTTTCACTGCATGATGATCGAGTTACCTAGAGTTTTCCCCCATGAGATAAAAGAGTGAACGATTTATCTCCCATGTTCTAGGGGTTCTGGCTATCTTTTTTAGGAAAATGGGATTTCTAGCTCATTTTTTATATCCTTGTGTCCATGGGCTAGTGGGTTGGAAGTGACTGATTTATTTTACTCCTTTTGCTTTTTTCAAAAGGATACCATCACGGGTGATTCAATACATTTTGGATCGAAGCGATATGAATTCAGTGATGGGTATGCCACAAGTTTCATCTTTGAATTTTCCAAGCACTTTTTTTATCATTGCAGTGGAGGGTATGTTCTGGTGGATAATCGCTAAAATCGAAGAGTTCATAATATTGATACATGGTCTTGTAGACGTCGTCGGTGTGAATCTAGTAGACGATTGTGTTGGTTTCGGTGATGAGTAGCGTGGTTATGTCTCTTTAGTGTCGTTTGATGAAGTCGTAATGAAACACGTGCACGAGGATTTTGGAAAGCTATAGAGCATGTGATTAAATGTAGATGAAATTCAGCTTGAGATTGGTGTTTCTAGACTCGATGGCGGCGAGTTCATCATTGAAGATTTTCTTGTAGAGAAAGGCATCATTTATCTCGTCCTCGAACGTCATCGACGATTTTTATTTTCTTGCGATGTCAAATTTTTTCCACGTTTTTTTTTTCTTTAGACGCTATTTTTCATAAGTTAAAGAAGTCTTTGTCGAATGTGGTGTTGGCTTTGGCTTTTAATGTAGTGTTGAAGTCAATGTAGGGTTTCATCCATGGTGATTGTTTAAGCCTAAGAGTTCGATAAACTTGTTTAAGAGGGAGTCCATGCTGGGGAGCTTGTTCGAGCGACTGATGTTGCATTTTGTATTGGGTTTTGTTGGAGAGATTGGGTACGAGTTTCTGTTTATCTAAGACATATCTTTATCCGAATTGCTGTTTCTGTTGGACCTATTGCGGAGAGAGCATCGAGTTTGTAAACAGAATGGATGAAGTACAGAAGGAATAATCGTTATGAGCGTCGTGGAGCTATGAGGGGTATTCCAGACCAACTTCGCCGAAATAGTCCATTACGTAAAGGCTCCTTCAAAAGTAACAAAAGACAATAGTATAGACAACAAACAATTTTAACAAAGTAATTTATTTCCTTAGACAAACACTGAAAAGGTGAAAATATAAATACGACTTACGATTTTTGAAGAACATCCAATAGAAATGAGATAATATACAAGTTCGATCAATAAACAGTTATAACTGAATCTTGTTTTGAATCTCAAGTTGGTTCCAATATGGAACATAATGACGTCAGATGAAGTCTATAAATAGATGTCGAGAATTTCACGTCGAATCTTGACGACGTTTCAAGTTGGAGAATGATGAAGTTAGATGTAGTTTTTACACAAATGTCCAGAATTTCATGTTGAACCACAATTTGTACTGTACTGTTCCAATTTAGAACGAATTTCACTGAATGTCTTTGTCCTAAAGTACTTGTGTAGTTCTCTAGGGAAAATTATTTTTTTAAATTAGATGAACTCCTATAGCTTTCATCTATAACAAGACACATCTCGAACTCTACAGAGGAAAAGAAAAATAAACTCTTTCCAGCACAAGAAATATACCTTTTTCTCAAGGTTAAGGACAACTCTAACAATTTCACAGGACCTAAGTGTTTTTAAAACGAATTAAGACGTCACTTCATGCACGCGCAGGACGAATGCGTGGATATTTCATCATCCAATAATCGCAGTACACGATGAAATTACATATGCTTAGAAAGTGACCCCTTGGCCACAACCAATCGTTTACGCCGGCTGTTTATCCACCAGCAATCTAAAAGAAAAAAGCTTAGACAAGCTACTAGTCATATTTACGTTCTAAATAAACACGATGTTTCTTTCAAAAATTCAGATCCCGTGACCATAATCATAAGAAAATATAATGATACAACAATGAAATAAAAGAATTTAAATTTTAACACAGAAGTAATTAAACCACATAGTCGTAACAAGCCCCTGTCGTCGTGGTATCTCGCTTGTTTTGTATCTCGCTTGTCTTACATGGAGACAACTGTTCTACGGTATTAGATGATGTTGGTGTCTAGGTAGAGGTTATGGGTCGATGGTTAGTTGGGATAGCAGTGTTTCATTTATTTATGGTTGGCGACGGCATGTATTTTGTTGATCATTGAGATGCCTCCTCGTACCATCTAGTTGACGAAAAGTAACATATCTGGATCCGTGAAGAGTTCATCCGGATTGCTTGAAGAGAGCGTTACAGGATAGTCTGGGTGAGACGAACTATCAGAGAAGATAAAGGTGGTAATGGTGGATGCGTGTGCGTCTGAAATATTCTAAGATGTCTGTGACTGCTCATACCGAGATGACCCGCCATATTATCTTTGGAGCGACTGACTTTATGATCTTGATAGGCTGAAATTCCCGACTCGGCGTCCGAAAGGAAGTCTGTGAGATAGTGAAATTATATAGAAAAATGAACATTAAATTAACTTTGACAGGAGGAAAAACCCACGAGTGTCCTGGATTACCATTACATGATGTTTTTTTCCCAAAAGGCACGGGTAAAAGCAATCTACTCATGAAAATGCTCCTCAATAACATATGATCGCGTCGTCATTTGCACACTCAATCAGAATCAAGACAGATACCACACGCAACACGAATTCGGAATCTTTGTTTTTGGAGAATGTTTCTAGAAACATTTTGTTTCATCGACTAACTAAAGATCGCTGATTTGCACGAGATTTTGCGTGTGGAAGAGCTAGATTCAGACATGCACTTACGTATCGGCTCGTTGAAAGTAACACAAAGAAAGAGTGAAGACAACAAGCTTTGTAAATTTTAACAAAAATAATTTATTTCCCTAGGAAACAAAATGTGTAAATATGTGAAACAAGACTTACGATTTACGAAAACGATCCAAATTGTTTGTTCTAAAGATATAAAACATAAGTTCTGTGAACAGTTTTAAATTAACAGTCAGAAGTTCAGTTCCGGTCCAAGATGGCGGATAACGTCAGACGAAGTTGACACAAAAATCCATATTTTACACAGTGAAGCACAGTTTGCATTGTTCAATTCCCGTTTAGAAGATTTTGAGAAAAATGTCTTTGCCCAAACCAGTAGTGTTGTTCTCCAGGAAAATAATTATTTATAAAGACGAAGTACAATTAACGCTACTAACAAAATACATGTCGTACTACGTAGACATACGAACAGACTTCTTATAGCAAAAAATACCATTTTTAAGGTAATAGAAGCAGTGTGACTCTTAAGATGTTAAAATCAGCTACTACTCTATCTTTTAACCTGATTGTGACTGTATTTTCTTACAAATAACTAAGCATATAATCGAAGCTAATACCTTGTTTCATTTACACGTGCACGGAGGACACGTGTAATTTCGCAATGCATCTGGATATTAGGAAAGCCTGACCAAGTATCAGCCAATCGATTTCATAGCTATTCTTGACTGTTTACTTGCGACGAATTTGCTATCACACACAGCTAGTGCTTACACGAGTCACATCTATGATTTAAGTAAAAACGATGTTTCTAACAACATATTAGCCCCACGCCAACGTAATCATAATAATAATTACATTTGATGATATAGAAAAGAAATATAAAGATTTATACAGAATTCATTCTTTAACACTCACACACACTTCAACTACAGGGTCGTAACATTACAAGATCGTCATGTTGGACGACATTAACATCGAGAGCAAGAAAATGAATAAGATTTAAGAGTATGTTTCTTTATGGCGACACAAGCCTTGTAACAGCTTCTATTTCACTCAATCATACTACGATGTACCCAAGTACATCTGCCGAAACACGGGATACTTCGAACTGTTTTTGTGACTGGATAACCAAGAGACCGACGCGATCGCGACAGACCACTACGATGACATTTCTGCTTCTCAATTTAAAAACTGCTGTGTCGCAGTGACGTCGGGTTCAAAACACGATTTCATGACCTTTAATCGCAATGAAGACACTGTTCTGGAAAGCTATTACAACGGGTTTGACGCATTTTACCTGGCTGATTAGTAAAACCATGTCTTTTGAATGTCTTCACGCGTCGTGAGTGCGAGTATATCCTAAAGACATTTATCGACCAACTGGCGGATTAAGAAGACAAAGTAGGCCAGCAGACCTTTCAACGAAATGTTGCTGAAGAACTGTTTAAGTCCATTCTGGCGAAAATAGACGAGGCCAAAACGACATCCGATGTCAATCAAAATGAGTCATCGATAAACTCAAATCGACTCATCAGCAACATCAGCGATTGTTCGATCTCACACAATCCACACCTGAAGTCGACATTTTCGAGATGATAAGTGCAGAAGCTAAACGGAACTGTGAAACTAGGAAGGCTGAACTTTACAAATCAGACGAAAAGAAAAGAAAGAGCTGAATCTTTGCAGAAGATGAAAGGAGAACAGATGACAGCTGATCCTGTTCTCGACACGCTCAAAAAAGAGTAAGAAAGAATTCAACGGATAAAGAAATATTTTAAGAGTTTTCGGAAGAAGGGATAGTTGGTAAATGTGAGAATCATAAGCTGGCTAGAGTCATAAATCATTTAATCACTGATGCCAATTATCAAGCATCAACACTCAGCAACAAATGGCTCTAGAACTTTGTACAAGACACAATTCCAGAAATCAATGCTTACCAAGCTTTAGGATCATCTGTCTCGGTTAACTACTTCAAGGCATGAACTGCGCATCACTTTGTCAGCATAGTAAACCAGATCTACGTACCATGGATCGAAAATCATCAGGACTAGACCAAACATTACATGTAGCGGCTAGTGAAATGGTCAAAGAATTTTATCATTCTTCTGGCGCAACAAATCCAGATTAGAGAACAAGTCTACCACTATGGAGTTAAACCTATGTTTCCCATGACGGAACGTCCATATCAGATAAGTCAACCAGAGTATTCTCGACAGAAAGAACAAGCGAAGACATCAATCGTGAAATTATTATTCGTAGAGGAAATCGTCAAACGTATGGTAGCGATAGCAGATGAGCTGAGAAAAGTCATTTTATGATAATGCACCCGTGTATGAAAGAGTAGAGTGGATAATAGAAAGAAGATGAATATGTACAATAGGAAAAAGAGCTGGAGAGAAAATGTCAGGCTAGGCATCTAGGAGAATAAGGACCCTTGAAGGCGTCATGGAGGCGGCAGCCGATACTTTCATACTCACGCCGAGATCATCTCGCGTCACAAGTTACCGATCGCTTCTAAACAAGCGGGAAACGTCGGTGTGAAAATCGAAAATGAAACGGTAAATATCCTCAATCATATTCTGCATCAAAAGCTGGTCACCTCAGATTATTCTCGCATTTTGTACGAGAAGTTGACATAGAATGGATGATACCACGCTCTTGTTCGACTCTAAATCGCTCGCGTCCACTGTGATTTATAATCCTCCTCTACAATTCGACCAGCAATCGTAGTACGAAGTCACCATGATCTCCTCCTAAATCTGGATCAGCTTCTTTACCGTCACCGACATCGGCAATCGGTTTTCATACGTAGTCACACTTCAACAAAAAACGGTCACCATCTCTCTAGTGGGATGCAACATCAAGGATATCTCAACGTAAATCTCCCGACTGATCACCTCCTGTCTCGGCGAACATTAACATCAAAACTACTCACTCTACTCTTTGTACTCGCTTTATGCTGGAGTGTTTCGACCTCCAATCTACACGTAATAAATATTACAGTGTGCAAGACATGAAGGAGCTCTTTGATAAAGTTAGTATTTCTTATGTTATAGACTTCCTTAAAGAAGTAAATATATATCAAAAGTTATAACTTTTATGTTATCATCTTAAACATTTTTATGTGCTATATATGTACGGTCGCTAGATTTTAATTACCTTTCATATGTTTTCGTTGTCATACATTATTTGCAATCCCCGTTGATCGGTAAACTTTATTTTTTATCACCGTTACCATTCTTATTGTTTTACCTTTAGCTATTTGGTTTCGTATCGCTGGTCGATACAGACCCTTTTTACCATTTGTATATAATAAAGAGTACAACATTTTGTATGCTGCTAAATGGCCTCTTTGTGCTGGTGCGCCGTAAAAATTCAACCAGCCAACCATGTACTCGCATTATCCACGTGAAAAGTTACATCGTGCGATTCGACATCGCTAACCTAATGTGATCTGTCCTGGAAATCAACACGGAGACATCTCAGACTCAAAATGGAGTGTACAAAAGGAGATCCGTCCGTCAATATCACCCATGTCAATAGCTTCCTTATCAACAGCTCGACGCTTATAATCCTTATCTTCCTAGGCTAAGCAGATTTATTACACCTCGATTAACGTAGCACAAGGCTCGCTGGTGAGAATTCGTCCGAGATCTTTCATTTACTATCTCATCACAAACGCATACGTGATCTTAGAAATCACCAGGTGGCTAACAGATCAGTCTGGAAATGCCGTCGATAACAACAACGGAAAAATTTCATATTAGCTGCATGTGAGACGGAATACGTCGTAGAAGCGTAAAGAATGTTTGTAGATAAAATAAAGCCAACACTGAAATCTTCATCGACGTAAAATCGTGTTCGGATTTTCTTTCCTACGAACAGCTTTTCCAGGCATTGCCGCCAAGGCATCTGATTCGAGAGCGACGGGTGTAGACTCTTTTGCGGGCACGACAATAAAAAAAAACAAAAATAAAAACGACAGCAAAATCATACCATTAACACAGTCACTATCATCAACGCTGACCGTTGAAACACCAGTGGCAGCGATGTGTGTGTGTTTCTAGAGAGGTTAAACAGGCTCTTTAAAAACGGCTAGGGTACTAGCGAGTGATCCAAAAGAATTTTACAGGATCTGGATAGAGATATCACTGCACAGCCACCTACGTAGGTACCTTTATGTCCGGGTATGGCTTAAAAGATTATGGGAATCTTTTTTACAACATTAATATAGCATAGCATCATGTATTCTAACCACTATCGATTATATTTGTCTAAACGTTGATACTCCCATGGATGATCCCAACACCGAGTACGACGAGTACGTGGAGTATCAGGACACCAACTTTACTAACCTCAATACGAGCACCCATCGAAAAATAGAGACGCGTGAGTCAGACTGTATCTGCTTTCTATAAGATATTTCTAGAAATACGGAGCAAAATATGAATTAACACCATCCTACCCAGAGCCTATCGGCTAATGTATATATCATACTCCAAAATAATTAGTGGTCGTTATTCAAGTCTTCTTAATATCAATTGAACAATCAGACCGTAGATAAAATCAGTGGCTACTTACCTTAGGGTTGTACCATCATGAACTTGATCATGCAGAAGTTTCTTGCCGGTTAATCAACCACGTCGTGAAGAGTCGCCACCAATCCAGACAGCAAACTTCCCTGACATGTCTTTGTGGCCTTTCAACTAATCACACAGCTTGCAGATCAAGAAGGAAACAAGCACATCTTCAAACACCTCAGTCTGTCTCGCCTTCACGTCCGCATTAACTCCAGACAATATACCAAGCGAGAACTCGAATGCTACTTCACCATCGCTACTCCTAAATTATTCTCGCGTTTATAAGATGCTTATGGAAGCCATGCCACATATACATATCAAGACGTGGGTATATGCACGCATATCTTGGCGGACGATTTCGCTTCTTTTTATCCCATCTTCCACTTCGATGTCTCAAAACATTTCAAACGTCTCAAAGACTCTCATGCCGATATGGAGACCCGATGGACTGCCGCTCCAGAAGTGATTACCTCAGATTACGCTATGGTCACCTATGACCGATTAATAACACCAAACACATGACTTGGGCTTAACCGTACACGCTATCTGCAGATTCCATTTACCTGATAATCCACGGTATGACGAAGACGATCATTGCCGGCGGTATCTGATTGTTGTGAAATTCCACCTATATAGGACCAACGTGATAAAGGAGACGCTCACCAAAGGAACCAAACTGTTTGTCACCGTAATAGACACGTATTTGCTATAGAAATTTTAATTCTCCCATGAAAGTGATACGCTAAATCAATATAGAGTGTGTATTGGATTGTTGCACTTGAAAACACATCTTTTAATCATAACTTAACATATTCATATCGACATCCATCTTGTTTTGCGTTTTCTTACACAAATTCAAAATGTTTATCTAAGTTTTCTACACCTGGAACACAATTCATTTTCGTTTGATGTTGATGGAATAATGAATGTAAACCATTTGACAAATCTCGAATTCATTAGCTTGTTGAACACATGTCTTTAATAATAGTCTATTGTTTGAAACACGCGAAGTTCCAGTAATTCATCTAATTGTTAGAAGTATTAAAATTTTGTTGGTAAACTTACATCATAATCATACGAATTTGATAAAATTTGCATTACTCTGGCATAATGATACTTTACGGTATAAAATATTGAAGTTGGAAGAAGTCGGAAGAAGTCAAGTTGTGGGTGTTTGGCAATTTTAGCCTATCAAAGCCAATTGCCATACCAGAACGTGAAAATATCGGCCGTGAGATTATTTGGTTACATTTATCCTTTAAAACCAAAGAAATTGAGGCAAGCTTAGTTTACTATTTAAATTAGTTCCAACATGAGAGTTACACTCAATACATATTTCTGTAACTACCTATAGCTGAAAGATGGCGATTAGATGAAATACCAAATTACTGTCTGGCATTCATAATTAGAATATAGTACAGAATAGGTACAAGTATTCCACAATACAGTCAGCCCCGGGAGGCCGATTGTTTAAGGCCCTGGGTGTCAGAGTGGTTTAAAGCCTTTACAGATCACTGATATCTCAACTCTGTCCATGTGGGTTCGAGTCTCGTCTCGTACATGAGAAAGCTTACCAATAGCTTCCTTTGTGTCGGTGGTTTTTCTTGTTTCTTCCGGGTTCTTCCTCCACCAAACATACTGGCATGTATCAAGCATAAACAAACACTGCTCCATGAGACAGGAAGGCTGAACTATCGGATAAGATCTTAACAATTTCGATAATATTCTGAAGATTTTATGATTACTATCTTATTGTCAATTTATCTTATGCAAGTTTGATTTCCACAAATAAAGTGGTTTTTTTTTTTTTGGTTTTTTTTTTTTTTTTTTTTTTTTTAGCAAATAGTAGTAACTAATAACAATTCTTAAGGCCCCGGTCGGCAGCCTAACCGTTTCTTGTTCTGGCGGCAGATGAGGCTAATTAATAACGAAATAAATCACATTATCAATAAATCTCACAGTATGTGTAAGGATTGCTAACCCAGGTATATAGCTGTTGCTCGCCAAGATAGAAGTTATCAAAATAAGCTAAATAGGGGAGATAATTCAAATAGTATTGATAGAAGGTTCGATGGTGACAATGACTCTCTCTCTCTCTCTCTCTCTCTCTCTCTCTCTCTCTCTCTCTCTCTCTCTCTCTCTCTCTCTCTCTTACAGTATAGTCAGGAGCTCATCAGTGAATAGGGGCCCTCATTGGGGTCCTCATATGCTAGCTAAGCAAATAATTCCACTCAACCTCAAAAGGTCAAGTTGTTCGTAAGTTTACAACGACCCGCTTGTCGTTTATTTCTGCTTTTGAGATGAGCAGGTTTCAACCTATTAGCTAATGTCGGTTATTACTATGTCTGTAATTCATCTTAAACTTCGTTTTATAAAATGTTTTCTTTTTAAAGGGTCATTTATTTATTACCGATAAGAAATACTTATTTGCAAATCTTGATGCGGAATGAAGTAGCACGTTAACAGTCTAGGGCACTTACTACGGTTGTATTGCAACTTCTAACCACAGCCACCCAGTGTAACAAATTTACATAATCATGGGATTGGGGGTGGGAGCGGGCGAGTGGCTGAATGCTGTAAAGGTTTTGAATCTCGGGTTCGGCCAATGTCTATATGTAAGAAAGCTTGCCAGTTAAGTTCTGGTGGGTCTGTGGTTCTTTCTGGGGTTTTCACAGGTTCTTCCTCCACCATTATTACTGGCCGCCATGCATAGATTATCGTGTGCTGAGAAATGGTGTTGAAACCCACAACAGCAACAACAACAGTATCATGGACTTGACCTTTCCAGAGTTAATCTGAAAGCAAAAAAAAACGGTGAAAGGAACAGAATGTGGGAATAAACCAGTTTGACAAAGAATGAAGGACAAATTTATAAACGACAATGAAAATGTAAATAACCCACTAAAACAAAATATTAAATCCCGCGAAGTGATGCAAATGGCCAAAGAAAGACGAACGTGTGATGTTGGTAAAATATATGCATGTAGTTGTGTTTTGCGGCACCTCAGCATAAAAGCGACTATGTAGTACTAAACAAGGTCATGTTCCGAAAAGTGTAGCTGGTAAAGCCTCTAAAAATCTCGTTTTGGGAAATTTAATCACTACGTCTCAGAGATAAAGGAAAACCCAAGAAAATATAATCAAAACTATAGCGTAATGAGAATACATTAAATTGAATATTAAATCACGTCTGATGATGATAATAATAGGCGCTTCCTGAAGAAACATTAGGGATTAGATACAATGTCCGTTAGAGTTGTAGTGATTGGATATATATGGTTACTTCACGATAGACGATCGAACAATTACGACTTTTAGCCTGCTTCCTGTTCATTTCGGAGAAAATATTAGCCAAGCCTTAAGACTGTCAAACTATTACTCAGTTTCTAATGATGGAAGCATTCGAGTCGCATTCGTAAAAACTGACCAATCAATATACTGTGTAGGTAGCCTGAATGAAAGCAATTATAGTTAATATTTATAAGCTCAGATATGTTCATATTTTAATTAAAACAATATTTTTTAATGAATAAAATTGCAACAAAAAAACTTCCTTACTATGCTTTAAAAGTAAACAGTGACAAAACAACCATGAAAATTTCAGATGCAATAAAAATAAAAAAAAATCTTCTGCCAAAGATAGTAAACTTTTGCATACAATAACATATTGATAATTATCAGTGCTAAAGTCAATATATGAATAAAATAACTTTCTGAAGTATTTATCAACAAATCTCTCTCTCTCTCTCTCTCTCTCTCTCTCTCTCTCTATATATATATATATATATATATATATATATATATATATATATATATATATATATATATATATATATATATATATATATATATATATATACATACATATATAGGTTAACCTTGGCTAGAGGTTCCCTATGTCCTTGTTTGCTATGTGTTTGGTGTTTGTGTATGTTGCTATATAATGCATTCTTGTAAGGACAGCCGACTATTTCAAATTCTAAATCATTCAGTTTTTCTACTCAAATATATTCATCCCATTCTTTCTATTACACACTCCCCTTCTTCCATTCTGACTTTAATTCCATTCATGGATGCTTATAATTTATTAAAGACCCATTTAATTTATTAAGATTATTTTACATAATTTGGAATTTAGAGGTTAGACGTAATTTTTCCTACTTATATACAATTTTAAAACTACCATTGTTGTGAGTGTTCTTATTGATACGTCTACCTAGTAAATTAAAATTTTTGTTGTTAGCGATCCAAAATTCAGACCACATCTACCCACATTTTTCCAAAACTTCTAATAAAAGGCCATAAGTTTGGAGTAAAACCACACATGGTGTTTTCTGAGGCTCTTCCACAGGCCTGCTCACTTCGCGTGTCGTCATGTGACATAGCCCTACGTCGTCCATGTCTCTTATTTCCTCCATGCGTTGAGTTACCTGTGAATAGAAAAAGTTGTTTATTATAAAAAAGAAAAAATAAACACCCCCCTAACTAATTATTTCCTTATGATTAAAATTGATCCACATCTACTAAATGTGCTTACTATAAAACTTAGTATTTCCATGTATTCAGCTTGGTTACAGTTAGTATCCAGATATAATAATTTCTCCGCTTTATACACCCCATATTTGTAAAAATATAAATTACTCATTCTCTTTCAGTTTTTATCATTTCGCAATTCGCTATAACGTGTTTTCTTGTATAATCAGCTTTTTTGCATAGGGGACATTTTGGTACCATTTTAATAAACTTTCTTCTTTTTCCTACGTCCCCAGTTAACTACGCATTGTGTAAGAATTTAAAAATTATACTTTGTATTTTAAGATAATTAATTTTTTCCCATTATTTCCAAATATTTTCCCAGTTTACCCCCACACTTCACTTTCAATTTTACATCTTTTTTTTTTTTTATAAAAAGTTCCCTTATAGTTTTAGAGGTACTATTTTCCTCTCATACAATTTCAATTTTTCTATATTAAGTATTATATCTTTTTTATATTGTAGTCTTTTAGATACTTCAATTATATTGCTTATAGCATTGTTCCTGTATATTTCATGTTTTTTTTTACATATTACCCAAAACAATACAAATATAATCCCTTTCAAGGTTTCATAGTTTTATATTTAATGTTTTTAAAACGGTCTATAATATTTGCAGTTTTAATTAAAAAAGGGCATGGTAGGTTTAAACCTCACTTTTCCATGGCCCTATACATAGTATCCTTTTGTATATAGTGTATTTTATAATCCCACATATAATTAATTATCTCATTATCTATTTTTTAAAAATTTTATTATTAATATCAAACGATTTTAAAACATAATTTATATTCGAATATAGATATGTTTTAGCTGTTTGTGCTTTTTCCATTAAACATATTGGCATAAGTGCCCAGATTTCAATTGCTTTTTTATTATTTTTTTATTTGTTTATAGTTCTCAGATTCTTCATTTTGCCCAAAGAAAATCTCTAGGGCTTTAACTGTTTTCTTTATATATTGTGGGGGCAATCCAGGGTGATTTCCCCTCCAGTTTCCTATTTTAAAAATTTTCCTTTTATCATGATTGATTTTTGACCCGGATGCTTTACCAAACTTTTCATATTCCTTCATTAAGTATTGAAAGGAATTTGGGTTCCTTATAAAGTTCGTACAATCATCCCCAAGTTGTAGCATTTTGAATTTATTTTTCAAATTAGGTATATGTATTCCTTCTATCTTACTGTTGTTCCTTATTTTAATACTTAGGATTTCTATTGCTATTACGTATAATAGCATTAATAGTGGGCATCCTTGCCTCTCTGATCTTTGTATTTCAAATTATTCTCTGATTGCTCCATTTACTTGTATTCTGACAGTTAAAAGGATTTTGGTCCAGTTTCGAATTTTTTTTCCAAAACCAATTTTTTTAATACTTGCTCTATATAGTTATGTTCAATTCTATCGAAAGCTTTTTCCTGATCTACTAGCACCATGGAGCCAGTCTTATTATTTATTTTAAAATAATCAATTATAGTCTTGATATTCAGAATATTGTTTTGTATATCTTTTCCTTTAGTTCCACAAGTTTGACTCTAATTATTGTGGGCATGCAATTTTTAACTCTATTCGCTAGAATTTTACTTAATATCTTATAATCTACATTTAGGAGGGAGATGGGCCTCCAATTTTTAAGGTCTTTATTTTTATCTCCCTTCTCCTTATATATTAATGTTATAATCCCTTCCCTCACTGAGTTAGATATTTTAGCACTATTTATAAATATATTATTACATAATAATTGTAAAATCGGCGATAACTCACTTTGGAATTTATGATAGAATTCCGCAGTGAGTCCATCTCTACCTGGGGATTTCCCTATCGAAAGTTGTTTAATTGCATTTCTAATTTCGTATATTGAGATGAAATCATCACATAAGTCTTTATATACTGATGAGATCATCTCACATCTTATATCACTTAAATAATTTTTAGTTTGGTTTATGTCAATGTCTTGTTTGTATATAGTTCTTGATAGTATAACTTAGCCTATCGTTTGCTGGAAAAAGGCGTTAAGCCCGAGAACAACAAAACTTCTATCATTGCATACTGTATGTGATTTTGAGTCCCTACCTTTGCCCATGCATTATCTATCTCTTCCCTGGTTTCAGGAATCTCAAATTTCCAGATTGTATATACATTGGACAGTTTACCTTTAAAGGGAGAAATTACTTACACATTGACTTTAGAGATGAATAGGAACTGAAATTGATTAATTTTGAGCGAGGAATCAATTAAAACTTTGATTTCGTCTGGGAACACACACACACACACACACACACACACACACACACACACACACACACTCGTTAGCATAACCAATCAGTATTACTTTCGCCAAAATGTTTTAACACTCATTTAAAGTCAGAGTAAATCTCTACAGGCCGACTTTATAAACAACAATTTTAGAAAATATCATTGTATGACACGTGACTCAAATGGCCCAATATTATTATCTATGGCTTTTCTGAACTCTATAACTTGTTCGTTATTTGATCTTACGTTAATATTGGCTAGTTCTATCTATCTCGTCGTTATCGAACAGACTAATTAGAAATTTACTTATGCTTCCAAAAATATCGTATCCAATCCTTTGCAAGCAGATACTTATAGCAAATTTATCCAATACATCAATTTAAATGGTTAGGCGTAACAATGATGAAAACATACATATACACACTCTCTCTGTCTCTGTCTGTCTGTCTGTCTCTCTCTATATATATACATACATATATACATACATACATACATACATACATACATACATACATACATACATAC